>OX382293.1:27898713-28458677 GCA_947507805.1 Aporophyla nigra | reverse complement strand
TCTGGACATAGAGGGAGCCTTCGACAGCGCATGGTGGCCGGCCATTAGGACCAGACTGGCTGAGGAAAGGTGCCCGGTGAATCTCAGGAGGATGGTTGACAGCTATCTGGATGGTAGGAGCGTCCGAGTGAGGTACGCCGGTGCAGAATGCCAAAGGAGCACCAACAAAGGATGCGTCCAGGGGTCGGTAGGCGGTCCGATCCTCTGGAACTTGGTCCTGGATCCTCTGTTGAAGGGGCTGGAGGATCGGGAAATATACTGCCAGGCTTTCGCCGATGATGTAGTTATGATCTTTGACGGTAGCACAGCACTAGAGGTTCAGAGACATGCCGGTGCCGCCCTCGAGTATGTTCGGAGGTGGGGCATCCGAAATAAACTAAAGTTCGCACCACACAAAACTTGTGCGATGGTTATAACCAGGAAGTTAAAGTACGATGTCCCACTTCTGAGCATGGGCGGGGTAGACATTGGTATGTCTAAGGAAATAAAAATACTGGGTCTCACGATCGACCACAAGCTCACTTTTAACACCCACGCCGCTAATGTTTGCAGGAAAGCTGCAAACATTTACAAACAGCTGTCTAGAGCGGCCAAAGTGAGCTGGGGTCTGCACCCAGAGGTTATAAGGAGCATATACACGGCGGCAGTGGAGCCGGTAGTCATGTACGCAGCAAGTGCCTGGGCGCCGGCGACCAAGAAAGTTGGAGTGCAGAAGATGCTCAACGCAGTTCAACGAGGATTTGCCCAAAAGCTCTGCAAATCCTACCGCACCGTCTCTCTGAACGCGTCCCTAGTGCTGGCTGGGATACTCCCACTCGACCTCCGAATTCAAGAAGCAGCCGCTCTGTATGAGGCAAAGAGAGGGGTACCACAGCCGGTACTTGCGGGCAGGGAGGTGGAGTGTGTGGTGGCATTTGCAGAGACACCACATCCGGCGAAACATATGGCCATGGGGTTCGTGAGTCTGGAAGACCAGTCCCAAGTGGACACCCACAACAACCAGGCGGTCCGATTCTTCACCGACGGCAGCAGGATTGCGGGCAAGGTCGGCGCAGCGCTGTCACTATGGGACGGTGATGCCGAGATCAAGTCCGTAAAGCTTAGCTTGCCGTCGTACTGTACGGTCTACCAGGCGGAACTCCTGGCCATATGCGTAGCCACGAGGCAGATCCTCAAACGCAAAGAGGGAACCTTCGGTATCTATAGTGACTCAAAAGCGGCACTACAGACAGTCACAAACCAGGGTTCCCTCCACGCGCTGGCGGTGGAAGCGAGAGCAAATGTGGGCGCGGCTTTATCCCAGAGCAAAGATGTTTCGTTGTTTTGGGTAAAGGCTCACGCCGGACTAGAGGGCAATGAACGCGCAGACCACTTGGCAAAAGAAGCTGCACTCAATTTGAAAAAGAAGCCGGACTACGACTGCTGTCCGGTTTCATTCGTCAAGCGGCAGATCCGCATGGGGTCGCTTGACGAATGGAACCGAAGATACAAGAATGGCGAGACAGCCTCTGTAACAAAAATGTTTTTCCCGGACGTAATTGATGCCTTCAAGGTTATCAAAAAATTGAAACCGGCAGGAGTGGCTACGCAAATCTTGACAGGGCACGGTGGGTTCTCCGAATACCTGCATCGCTTCAAGTGTAAGGGGAGCCCGTCGTGCATCTGTGAGCCGGATGCACTAGAGTCTGTCCCACATATTCTGACAGAATGTCCTGCGTTTGGAGTGGAACGATTCAACACGGAAGTAATGCTAGAGACGGAAATAAACAAGAAAAGTATTGCAACATTAATAAAAACTGATAAGCTGAGGAACATTTTCATGGAGTACTGCAAAACCATTACAAACAGAGTTATTAAACGGAACAAAGACAATTAAAATTATGCTTTTAATATATAAAACTATATAAAGAAAAAGCATAAGCTAAATAAAAGATTTTTAAAAATAGCAAAGAAATTTAAATTGGATATTTTTTTAAATAAACCAAAAATTAAAATAACATCAGTCAAACTTCATTATGAATAAGAATATTCAAATTAAATGTAAATTTAAATAAAATTAAAGAAACCTAAGGACTCTGATTATGTCAGGGGGACACTTAGAAGGGCAGGAGTGTGGTTTTAGCCGGTAAGAGTCCGGCACTACCCAGACTGTGTCACACGTGAGACAGTCTGGGTGTCCATGAGGATTTCCCACTCCTGCCATAACAAAAAAAAAAAAAAAAAAAAAAACCTAACCTAACCTAACCTAACCTAACCCGAGTTCCCCCCCAGCCCTCGTGGTGGTCGGATCGTTTTTCAAGTCGCTCCGTGCGAAAAAATTCGAAAAAGTGGTAAAAAGTGATCGGATTTTCACAAGTTTGGTACCAGTGAGTGTGGAAAAGTGTAGGTTATAAGCCCCAGTGAAGTTTTAAACCCGGACGGCAGTGCTTCTACTTCAAAACCTGAAAAACCTCAATTTTTTGAGGTTAACCCCGCAAGAAATAACTTCAATCGAGAACGCTGCCCGAACAAGATCGACGACCCTGCCTTTTTATTGAAGGAAACGGTGAAGATCACCACTGCACTTCATCTGGATCACCAAGAATCTTCGAAATCCTGAAGTTCCAGCCTGTAAGCGGAAAAAAGGAAAAACCACGTGGCCTGAAAAACGAGAAGGAGCGAAGCCAGACGCCTGAAATTTTGTAGCCGACATCTCCGTTTACTGTTGAGACGGTAACTGCAAAAATTTTTTATTTATTTACCATACCTGATTTTTGACAGCAGTTAGAAATTGGAAAGTTTAGACCAGTCTATCTTCGGTCCAAATAAATTTTTTGAAATTCTGCAACTGCAATCTGCTGCGCGCTCATTGGCTTAGTAGAGATTTTAAGTTTTAGATTTTTAGGTTGACTAGTTTTGTAATTATAGGGTAAATTGCTGAAAAACCATATTTTTGAAAAAATTCTGACTTTGTTTTTGGTTTTCAAAAATTTTCATTACTGTTTACTATAGTCCTATATTTAAGCTATTTTTAACATATTTTTTTATAATTTTGTGACAAAAGGTTCCAGAGATATCGATTTTTTAATGTTTTTTGTTCATAATTCTTAAATAAATAGTAAATTCAAAATTTTAACGCCAGGATAGGGTCTAATACACCCATCCTGACCTCCTCAAGCCCAAACAAGGGCCCCATTGCTCCCAAATTGGCGTTTTTGGCAAATTTGCGCCATCTTGGTTTTTAGGTTTTAATTTTCAAATAAAGATATCTCGGGAACCGCTGGCCCGAATCAACCCGATTTTTCACTCCGGCCTTAAGACTATTGTTAATTTTAAGTTTTTCGGGTTTTCAGCCTGTTTCAGGCGTTTCAAATTTTTGTCGCTGAAACTGCTTTCGGGAGACACCTGAAGTGACGCCGAGCTGTACATCCAAAACCGCGTCCAATTCTGACGAGTGGTTCCGAAGTTACGGACATTTTTAGTCGACCTTTGACAGCTCGGCGGCCATTTTGTTTAGCTTCAAACCGCCATAACTCTTGAACCAAGGGACGTGGGAGATTGCGGTTTTTGATATTACACTCAGGGACCTTCCGTCCCCTTTGCCCCACGAATTCAGGCGGTTTGGGGCTAAAAATTTTCAGGACCCTGAAAGTTGTTTCGGCGGACAGCGGAGCTCGGGCTGAGTTAGGAGAGCCCAAACTCGGGGGATCTGCGGCTTTCCAGAGGGGAGTTATCTGTTGTCAAAAACCAACTTTGACAGCACCGCGGCCATTTTGCGAAAACTTTAGACGGCCATAGCTTCCCAACGGAGAGTCGTAGAGGGCTGGGGTCTTCGCTGTTTATGTCAGTAGGGCTTAGAGCACAAGGCTAGTTGAGTTTCAGGCGATTTCAGCGTGCCAAGATTTTTCAGGCTGAAAACCGATCCGGTGGATCGGTCTCACCGAGCCAACTTCAAAAAGCCCAAACATCGGGGTTTTTGGACTGGTAGATCCGGAGATATCCTCTTGTAACCACTTTTGGTTTTTTATTTCGTGAAAAACCAAACATTTTCAAGTTGGGATATCTCCGGAACCCCTTGGTGTAACTGCACCGAGTTTGGGTTCATTTGGGAGGGCTTGGTGAGAGCTATTCACCGAATCTGACAGAGAGACTCTATGTAGAGTCCTTCCCAAAAATCACTCTAAAATTGGGTTTTTGACTCGGAAAAATTTTCCGTTGACTGTTTTCCGACTGGTTCATCTTGACCCGCTCTTTTGAGCTTAGGGCTGCGACTCTACATACTTGCAAAATTTTTATTTTTACTTTTTTGATTTTATTTTGCTATTTGTGTATTATATTAATTAAATTGTGTACTATTTATATTAATTAAATAACTCTAAGGCTGACCGCGCCGACGATTTATACGATCGGTGGCGCATTTTATCCTATTTTCTATTTTATTCTGTTTTTCTTTTATACACTTTTACACTTTTATTTTACCATTTTGACGCATACCTCCAATTAAAAATGATGGGCATTAGGACACCAATAAAGAAGGTGGACGGTGACAACACCTCACCACGAAAAGCTGGTGCATCACCTCCAAATGTCCGACGTAGCGTTGGAGAGTGGGAAGCGGCAAAATCAGCTAACCCTGAAACCTCACCCCCCTTAAACACCAAATTGGTACAGGCTGGCCCCTCCAAGGTTGTTAAGACACTAGTCACGTCACACGTCACATCACGAACACAACCAACGGAAATATCGCCGAAGACAAAATACGCAGATCGGTCTTCCGAAGCAAAGGCGTGTTTGACGAAAGCCAAATTACACCTGAGCTCGTCAAGAAACACCAAAACCGAAATTAAAAACGGCATCACCGAAGCGCTGGAAAGGATGTTTCAGCTGGTGAAGGAAGCCGAGCGGGAGGCCAAATTGAAAACAACAGGAGGGGGGAAGGAGATAAGGGATAGAGAACCTTCCACTAACGACGCAACCTTCTCCATTGGCTCAGAGCAGAAATCCCTCGAAAATAGCATCCAAGAACACTCCAAGTTGCTAGAGGAGAACACCAAAAAAATGGAGGAGCTGAAGGCCCTGATAGTAAATCAGACTGAAAGCACAGCAAGCGGCTTGGCAACGTATGCGAGTGTAGCAGCGACCCATGGCGGAAGGCCAAACTCAGTCCGAAACACGCTGCACTCCATCGTAATAACATCAAAGACGGAAACGGAAACGGGTGACCAAGTCCTTGACAAAATCCGCAAAGCGGTAGATGCCAAAGAAGGCTGGGTCAAAGTCGAAAGGGTGAGGAAGGCAAAGGATCGCAAAATTATCATGGGCTTTCAGACCAGGGAGGAAAGAAGTAAAATAATAACCAGGTTGGGGAAGGAAAACCAGGACCTCAATGTCGAGGAGGTGAAGAACAAAGACCCTCTACTGATCCTCAAGAGCGTCCTCTCCGTAAACACGGACGAGGACATTCTCAAGGCACTGAGGAACCAGAACAGAGATGTTTTTCACAACCTCGACAAAGAGGTGGACAGGGTGGAGGTAAGGTTCAGGAGAAAAACTAGGAACCCTCACACCAATCACGTAGTGGTCAGCGTTTCTCCTACCATCTGGAGAAGGGCTACAGAAGCCGGAAGCCTGCATGTAGACCTCCAACGCGTAAGGGTAGAAGACCAAACCCCACTGGTACAGTGCACGCGCTGCCTAGGCTACGGGCACGGCAGAAGATTCTGCAAAGAACCGGCCGATTTGTGCAGCCATTGTAGCGGCCCGCATCTGAGGTCCGAATGCGCTGATTGGCTCGCGGGTGTTCCACCCAAATGCCAAAACTGCACGAGAGCCAAGCTCGAGAACGCCGACCACAACGCCTTTAACCCCGACTGCCCAACTCGTCGCAAATGGGACGAAATAGCGAGGTCCACAGTTGCGTACTGCTAAGGGCACCCACGGGACCTCAAACTCATACAGGGTGATACAGGCGAACCTTCAGCGGAAAAAATTAGCGACCAACGAACTTCTATTGGAAGCTACCAATAGTAAAGTCGCCGTCGCTCTCCTCCAAGAACCATACGTGGGCGGGGCAAAAACTATGAAAAGTCATAGGGGCGCTCGGATCTTTCAGAGCACTGACACTGGAGAGGGTACTGTTAAGGCCGCAATAGCGGTCTTTGATCAAGACCTTATAGTCATACAGTACCCGAAACTAACCACGAAAAACATCACCGTGGTGGGGATCCAGACCAGTGCCTGGAAAATCACGCTAGTCTCGTTTTATTTCGAACCGGACCAGCCAATTGGACCCTATCTGGAGCACCTCAAACACATTGAGGACGAGGTAGGTTCCGCAATGTGGATTGTTGGAGGAGACGCAAACGCGAAGAGTACCTGGTGGGGAAGCCTGTCCATTGACCGCAGAGGAGAAGAGGTATCCGGAGTTCTCGACGAATTGAATCTCAACATACTCAACAGAGGGGAAATTCCGACCTTCGACACGATCCGAGGAGGGATACGCTACAGCAGCCACGTTGACATAACGGTATGCTCGACGGATATCTTGGACCTGGTGGACGACTGGAAGGTAGACGAGGGCCTCACGAGCTCGGATCACAACGGCATTGTTTTCAATATAAAATTAAAAAGATCAAAAGGAATAAAAATCGACAGAACCACTAGAATCTTTAATACTAAAAAAGCAAATTGGTCTGAGTTTCGTGAGAAACTCAGACAATTATTTCACGAGAACAAAATTAACAAAATAGAAATAGATAAATTAAATACAGTTGACCAATTAAATACATTAATTAATACATATACCAAAATAATAAGGGATTCATGCACTTCATCAATGCCCTTGAAGAAGAGTAGGGAAGTGCTTACCTTGCCGTGGTGGTCCGAGAAACTCGAGGGGATGAAGAAAGAGGTTGCCACCAGGAAACGCAGAGTTAGGTGTGCTGCACCGGCCCGAAGATCGAAGGTCGTCGAAGAATACCTGAAACTGAAAGTTGAGTATGAGACAGAGGCAGCAAAGGACGAAGTCGAGAGCTGGAAGAACTTCTGCACAAGACAAGACAAAGAAGGGGTTTGGGAAGGGATTTACCGGGTGATAGGAAGAACCAAGGGAAGGGAAGAGGATCAGCCTCTAGTGAAAGACGGGGAGGTCATGGACACAAGAGGTTCAGTTGAGCTACTGGCAAACACGTTTTACCCAGAAGATCATCCTGGCACTGACAGCACCTGCCACCGCCTTACCAGAGAAAAGGCCAAGGTTGTGAATGCTGGAGGGCAAGATGACTCATGCAATCCACCATTCACGATGGCCGAGCTGATGACGGCGTGCGCATCCTTTAACGCCAAAAAAGCTCCAGGAGCCGACGGCTTTACAGCCGATATTTGTCGACACGCCATTGGAAGCGCCCCTGAGGTGGCCCTGGCTCTCATAAACGGCTGCCTAAAATGCCACCTCTTTCCTGAAGTCTGGAAAGAGGCGACAGTCATCGTTTTAAAGAAGCCTGGAAAAACAGACTACAGCACACCCAAAGCGTACAGACCAATCGGCCTATTGCCAATACTTGGCAAGATATACGAGAAGATGTTGGTGGCTCGCCTCAAGTTTCATTTGATCCCGAGGATGAGTACTCGCCAGTACGGATTCATGCCCCAGAGAAGCACCGAGGACTCCCTCTATGCGCTAGTGCAACATATACGCGGAAAGCTAAAACTTAAGAAAATAGTAGTCTTAGTGTCATTGGACATAGAGGGAGCCTTTGACAGCGCCTGGTGGCCAGCTATAAGAGTCCGCCTGGCTGAGGAAAAGTGTCCTATCGGCTTGAGGAGGGTCATCGACAGCTACCTCGAAAATCGCAAGGTCAGGGTCAGATACGCAGGTGAAGAGTACTGCAAGGCCACAAACAAGGGCTGTGTCCAGGGTTCCATCGGAGGACCAATATTCTGGAACCTTTTGCTTGACCCGCTCTTAAAAAGCTTGGAAGCTAGGGAGGACTATTGCCAGGCCTTTGCAGACGACGTGGTGCTGATTTTCGATGGTGACACATCGTCGGAGATCGAGAGACGTGCCAGTGCCGCTCTCGAGCATGTCCGGGCGTGGGGTGTTCAAAACAAACTAAAATTCGCTCCGCAAAAAACCAATGCGATGGTCATTACACGCAAACTGAAATACGACACCCCACGCCTGAGCATGGGCGGGATCGACATTGCCATGTCCAATGAGATCAAAATCTTGGGTGTCACCATTGACAATCAGCTGACTTTCAACACGCACGTCGCAAACGTGTGCAGGAAGGCAATAGGAATCCACAAGCAGCTAACTAGGGCTGCAAAGACCAGCTGGGGGCTCAACCCCGAAGTCATTAGAATAATATATGTGGCCACCGTGGAACCAGTCATCTTGTATGCTGCCAGCGTATGGGCTCCAGCTGTAGGAAAGCAGGGAATCAAGAAGCAGTTGGGAGCAGTTCAGCGCGGTATTGCGCAAAAATTGTGCAAAGCATGCCGAACAGTCTCCTTAAACTCCGCGCTGGTGCTGGCTGGGATACTACCCCTTGACCTACGTGTCCGCGAAGCGGCATCGTTATACGAGGCCAGGAAGGGCGTGCCCCAGCCAGCACTTGGTGACAGGAGTGTCGAGCAGACTGCCTCGGCAATAGAGGCTCCACACCCTGCGGAGCGCGTTGAGCTGGAACTCGTAAGCCTGGTAAACCAAGAGCATCTTGAAAATGCCCAGAACGAACTTGAAGTTCGTATCTTCACGGACGGGAGCAAGATCGGGGGTAAGGTTGGAGCGGCACTGTCCATATGGAACGGTGACGCCGAAATCAAAACCCTCAAGCTTGCTCTCCCACACTACTCCACCGTTTACCAGGCTGAACTCCTGGCGATATGCGTCGCAACAAGGGAGATCATAAAGCACAGCGCGCAATCGTTTGGAGTTTTCAGCGACTCTATGGCGGCACTTCAAACCATCCAAAACTACGATCGGCACCACCCCCTGGCAGTGGAGACAAGGGCAAACCTTAGGTCCCTGTCTATTCAAAGCAAGGCCGTGACCTTGTTTTGGATCAAAGCGCATGCGGGGCTGGAAGGCAACGAGAGGGCCGATGAACTAGCCAAGAGAGCCGCTGAAGGCTCCAAGCGAAAGCCTGACTACGACTTGGTACCGGTTTCATACGTCAAGCGATGCATTCGTATGGCAACGCTTGACGAGTGGAACCAAAGATACAGCTCCGGAGAAACCGCTTCTGTGACTAAACTGTTTTTCCCGGATGCTGTGGCGGCCTATAGGATAATCAGGAAGTGCAAAGTTAACAGTATAACTACACAAGTTATGACGGGGCACGGTGGGTTCTCGGAATACTTGAACCGCTTCAAGTGTAAGGGGAACCCATCGTGTATCTGCGACCCTGAGATTGCTGAAACGGTGCCACATATATTATTCGAATGTCCCGTCTTCGACAGACAAAGGCTTGTGGCTGAGCACGTACTTGACACCAAACTCAAAGCTGAAACTATGTGGCAAATAATGACAGGAAAAAAGAGAGAGTTGTTTCTAGAATATTGCGTTGAAATATGTGGAAAAGTGATTAAGAGAAATAAAAGTAAATAAGCAAAAATGCTTGCGTAATATCATACGGAATATTAATGTCAAGCATTGAAAACAGAATATTAAAACGTAAGTGAATAAGCATAAACCTAAGAAATATATATGTTGCCCATTAACAAAACCTAGCTAAGTAGTCAAAAGAAATATGTGTTTAAAATAAGAATAGTAATTAAGCTGTATGTACTGTAAGCCAGGTAATGTAATAGTATGAAGGAATAGAAATAAGAAGTCCCGAATACTCTGTTAGAAATAAGAATAGTTATATAAGATACCATTTAAAATAGAAACTCATAAATATACTAGTGTAAGAAATAGAAATAAGAGGTGCCAAATATGTAACTAGAAATAAAAAAGATGTGAAAACTGTACCGTCAAGAAGTAGAATTAAGAAATATGTATAAAAAAAAAAAAAAGAGTAAGAAATATTGTACAACATTGATGAGAAAACGTGTTCATATGTTATTTTTCCTTATTAAAAATAAATCGAGAAAACATAAAAAGAGTAGAAATAAGTAGAAGGGCGTCCTACCCTTAAAAGGAAGAAAGACGAAAGTATGCCAGAAAGATAAAGTATGCAGAATGAAAGTACGAGAGGAACAAAAGCGAGAACTGGTATGATAGCGTAGCTTAACATAGGCTCCGATTACGTTGGAGGTAGCAGTAAAAAAAAAAAAAAAAAAAAAAAAAAAAAAAAAAAAAAAAAAAAAAAAAAAAACCTAACCTAACCTAACCTAACCTAACCTAACCTAACCTAACCTTTTTTTTTTTTTTTTTTTTGATCACGAGGTGGAAATCCTCATGGATGTCCTCCGCCCTGGGGTGGGCGGAGGGGTCTGTCAGACTCTTACTGACTAAAACCACCCCGGTGTTCCGTCCCACACCTACGTCGGGGACCACGGGAACCAATATGTCTTCCGCGATCCCCGACTGGTGCCGGCCCGCCTTTGCGGGCCTCCTCACGTTGGGGGGGAGTGAGGTGTTGAACTCCCCCCCATACATCACAGAGAGGCGCGCGTGGAACACTACGCGCCACCATCTCGGGTCCGTACAATAGGGGGCGACGGATGTCCCCAGATCCGTCGCCCCTGGACCCATTTAGGGGGGCTGGAAGAGGGCGTTATCCGCCCTCCGCCGACGCCCGGTGCGCCTGCTGCGGGCAGGGTGCGCGGAAGATATCTCCCGCTCCCTTTCCGCAGCCTCCTTCTGCGACATGACTGTTTCGCAGAAGGATACCACCGCGTCCCAGGACCCCTCGCTGCCGACCATCGACTCGACCACGGCCGGCAGCGATAGGTCACTGCCTACTTCTGAGACGAGGACACGACGCGGCTCCTCCCAAGCGGCACATTCTGCCAGCGTATGCCGCGCCGTGTCCTCCCGGCAGTCGACGCAGTGGTGACACCGGGCGTCCGGCTCCCTGTTTATGCGACACAGGTACTTCCCGAAGCAACCATGCCCCGAGAGCACCTGCGTCGCCCGAAACGACAGGGAGCCGTGCCTCCTCCCGAGCCAGGGCCCGAGTACCGGCCGGACCGCCTCGACGGTGGCGAGGCCGGCGGTAGGGCGTGAAAGCCTGTCCTGCCAGCTCGCCACCAGGGCTGCGCGGAGCTGCGACCGACGAAGCTCCATGTGTCGCTCCGTCAGTCGCTCGCCTCGCTCCCGCGCTTCCTCGCGCCACCGATACAGTGACGCGAGTACTTTCGCCTCGAGGTCCCACGGTGGGGATCCAGCCAGTACACAGGCCGCCTCGTAGGAGACCGTGCGATATCCCCTGATGACTCTGACGGCCATCGCTCGCTGCGGTCTTCGCAGAACAGCGATGCTGCCGGCCGTCAGGTCAGCCGCCCAGATTGGGGCCCCATACAGGGCCATGGATCGCACGATCCCCACGTAAAGCCGCCTACAGGCGGCGCTCGGGCCCCCCAGATTGGGAAGCAGCGTTGACAGCGCCCCAGCCGCGCCCATCAACTTGGGCGCCAGCCGCCGGAAGTGGGGGCCGAAGTCCCACCGGCTGTCGAGCACCAATCCCAGATATTTCATGGTGGACTCGACAGCGATCCGACACCCCCCGACCACGATGTGTGATCCGGCCGGCGGCGCCCGCCGGGGGCCATGAAAGGCCATGGCCTCCGACTTGTTGAGGGCTACCTCCAGGCCTAGGCGCCGTATGCGGCTCACCACCTGTGAAACCGCAGCCGTCGCCAGCAACGCTGCCTCCCTGTACGAGCTCCCCCGGGCCGTGACCAGCGTGTCATCTGCATAACACGTCAGTTCCACGCCCGGCGGGAGCTCGCCCCTCAGCACCCAGTCGTACCCGATGTTCCACAGGAGCGGGCCAACGACCGAGCCCTGTGGAACACCGCACGACATGCGGCGCTGGTTTCCGCCATCACGTCCCATGTAGGTGACACCCCTATCCTCGAGATAAGCCCCAACGATGTGGCAGAGGTAGGGAGGCACCCGATGGTACAGCAGTGCCTCCCGAATGCAGCTCCAAGGCAGGGTGTTGAAGGCGTTGGAAATGTCCAAGGACACCGCCAACATCACCCCACCCTGGGATACTGCTTCCTCTGCCAGGACTCTCACACGCGATATTGCGTGGATGGTGGAGCGCCCGTGCCGAAAGCCAAACTGGCTCTCGGCCAGGTCAGGCCCCTCTCTGCACAAGTGGTGGACGAGGCGGGCAGCGATAATTCGCTCGAATAATTTCCCGACCTCGTCCAGCAACACTATGGGCCTGTACGCGGACGGTGAGTCCGCTGGGCGCCCCGCCTTCTTGAGCAGGACCAGACGACCTGATTTCCACAAACTGGGAAACCGGCCCTGCTCAAGGCACGCTGTGAAGAGTCCTCTCAGTTGGGGCTCTAGCTCCTTCAGAGCGAGGGCCAACGCGCAGCCGTGTATACCGTCGGGCCCCGGAGCCACGTTCTTGGCCCGGAGCCGCAACACGGCCGCCCCCATCTCTCCTTGTGTCACCTCTGGGACGCTGATGGCGTTCCCTTCTGTAGGCTCTGCGGCTGTGGGCAAAGCCATCGGCGGCGGAGTGTGCTCCGCTCTTGCTGGGAAGAGGGCTGCGACGACCTCCTCCAGCAGCTCTGGTTGGAGACTCTCCGTGAGTGGAGGCGCCGCGGCTCGAAGTTTCCCTCGAACCGCCCGATAGGGGCGCCCCCACGGATCTCCGTCGAGAGTCTCCAACATCTCCTCCCTAGCTCGCGTCTTCGCTTCGCCGATGGCCAGCCACAGAGCCTCCTTCGCCGCGCGGTACACCTCATACAGCGCGGCTTCTTCGTCAGGGACCCGACGACGTCTCCTGCGGTAGTGGGTGTACTGGCGCCTGACCGACACGCAGGCGACACGTAGCCGCGCGATCTCGGCAGACCACCAGTACACCTGGCGCCTCGCTGAATGCGTGTGGACGCGGGGCATGGACGCGTCGCAGATGTGCGTCATCGCCCCGCGGAACCACAGCGCCCCCTCTTCGACGTCGACGGGTCCGTCCGTTGCCGACTCCCGGCTCCAGGCCTGGACAATAGCAGCCTCCTCGAGAAGTTCCCTGTCGATGCGCTTACGCGCCCAGCGCGGGCCGTCCATTCGCGGGGCCGATGGACGACGGTCGCCGGTGGTCTGGGTGGAGACGTCGAACCGGATATATCTGTGATCCGACAACGTCTCCACCTCCACAGCGACACGCCAGTCGTGGACACGGCTTGCGACAGCAGGGCTTGCAAACGAGACGTCCACTATAGAACCGCCCCGCTGCCGCACGCACGTGTGGACCGAGCCCCGGTTAAGGACAACCAGGCCGGTCGTGACCGCCCACTCTTCCAGCGCCTCGCCCCTAGCGTCGGTCACCGGAGATCCCCACGCCGATGACTTGGCGTTGAGATCCCCTAGTAACAGCACAGGGCGAGGGTGGAGTCGGCCTACGACGGCGCCCAACTCGACAAGGAAGTTCTCGAAGTCGGCGAGGCTCTTGTTGGGCGAGAAATACGCCCCAACCGTGCCAATGCCGTCCGCGAGGGCGGCTACCCAGCCGTGACCTCGGGACGGGTTGACAAGAGCCCCGCCAATTATGGCCACCGAACCGTCCAAGTCTCCCACCCAGTTATCTCTGGGGGGGACAAAGTACGGCTCGGCGACCACAGCCACGTCGATCGACCACGCTGCCATGCTCTGGAGCAAGAGGTCCTGAGCTCTGGCAGCGTGGTTGATATTGCCCTGGAGGAAATGGTAAGGCGCCATTATACGCAGTCCATTCCCTCCACAGCACCATTCCTAGGCCGGGAGTCGGCCGTTGAGCACCCAGGCTGAGGGGGGGGTAAAGAGCCCCCGGCAGCCTTGGCACCCCTTCTTCGCCTCCGCTTCTTGCCCTTTTTAGTGGGCGCACCGCAGGCTTTGCCACCCGCTCTGTGCCCAGCGGGCCTCCCTGCAGCAGCACAAAGGCTGCAGTTTGGCGCGGCGGAGCACTGGGTGGCCTTGTGGCCGGGCTGACCGCAGCGATAACACTGGTCGCTGCGGTCTATTTCTGCGGTGCACCGTGCCCTGACATGCCCCATGTCCAGGCAACGGAAACACCGCATAGCCCTGGGTTGCAGCAGCTTGAAACCTAACCTAACCTAACCTGCAGGACGTCGCTGTCGATGGACGGACCCTAAAGGTGCGCTATAGGAAGCGCGCGAGGAACCCGCATGAATGCCACCCCGTTCTGGAGCTCTCCCTGGAGCTCTGGAAAAGCTACACGCAGGCCCAAAAAGTTCACGTGGGCATCAAGCGATGCTCGATTGAGGACCAGTCCCCACTAGTCCAATGCACAAAATGCCTTGCATACGGACACAACAAGTCCATATGCAAGGCTGGAAAAGAAGCGTGCAGTTACTGCAGCGGTGCACACAATGTGAGGGACTGCCTTACTCGAGCTGAAGGCAAACAGCCCACCTGCATCAACTGCAAAGTGGCACACGGGACGGGCAGCGACCTGGCACACACAGCGTTCAGCGAAGACTGCCAGGAACGCCAAAAATGGGATGGCATAGCAAGGTCGCGCGTTTCCTATTGCTAAGGGCGACCGAGACACCACACACACCAACCAACCAGTCACCTCTCAAAACACAACAAGACCGATAGCAAGATTGCCGTTCATCCAGGTAAATCTTCAGCGCTCCAAGCTGGCCACAGAAGAACTGCACCTGGCGGCGCAGGCAAAGGGAGTTTCAGTAGCACTTGTTCAAGAGCCCTATGTAGGAAGAACAGGTGTGATGAAACAAAGCCCCGGCACGCGAGTCATCCAGTGTAGCCTGAACCGCCAGAAACCAGTAAAAGCCGCTATCGTTATTTTCGGGCACAACCTGGAGGTCATCCACGACCCCCAGCTTGTGACCGAGAATGTCGCGGCCGTTTTGCTGAAGGCGGGCCAGGTCAGCTTTGGGGTACTATCGGTCTATTTTGAAGGTGACCAGGACATCGAACCATACCTTTCAGATACACACAACACAATCCAAAAATTACACACAAACAACATCCTGGTGGGAGGAGACGTAAACGCCTGGAGCCAGTGGTGGGGAAGTGTTTCCGAAAACCATCGCGGAGCGGCGTACAACTCGTTCCTCAATGAGCGGGATCTCCACATCCTCAATACAGGACAAACTCCGACGTTCGAGACCTATAGAGGAGACAGGTGGTGCACAAGCATCGTCGATGTGACGGTATGCAGCCTGTCACTGCTAGGCAAGGTTGAGGACTGGCGTGTAGAAAGGAGCCTAACAACTTCAGACCACAATGCGATAACCTTCTCCATGCGTTTAGAAATGGCCTTAGAACCAATTAGGCCGATCTCGACGCGCATCTACAACACCAAGAAGGCAAAGTGGTCCGACTTCAGCACGCACTTCAAGACCAGCTTAGCAGAAAATGACATCACACCAGTCAGAGTCTCGAGCGTCTCGAACCCAGAGGAATTGGAGTCACTCATCACAGAGTACACAACTAACATCCACCGCTCATGCGAGGACGCGATCCCAAAACTGGGGTCGCCTAAACTGAACGCCAAGCCCCCATGGTGGAGCCCTTCTCTAGATCGTCTCAAAAAAGACGCGATGACGAAAAAGAGAAGGATCCGAAATGCAGCCGCAAGCCGGAGACACTTCACCATCCAAGAATACGTACTGGCCAAACAAGCGTACACCACAGCAGCAATGGAAGCAGCCACAGCCAACTGGAAGGAGTTCTGCTCGAAGCAGGACCGAGAGAGCATGTGGGACGGCATCTACAGGGTACTTAGGAAGACAGCCAGAAGACAGGACGACACCCTCCTGAGAAACACCGCAGGAGAGACGCTCAGCCCAGAGCAATCCGCGGATCTTCTGGCAAAAACCTTCTACCCCGATGACTCAACGGATGCCGAACAGCCATACCACACCGCTCTGAGGAGGCTAGCGGAGAAGGAAAACCCCCGAGGTCTGTCTGCTGACGATCCACCCTTCACGGCCGCGGAGCTGGAAATGGTTCTTCAGAACCAAAATTCGAAAAAAGCTCTCGGTCCCGATGGATTAACGGCAGACATCTGCACAGCGGCAATAAACTGCAATAGGGAAGTGTTCTTAGCGATAGCCAACAGGTGTTTGTCGCTGTCCCACTTCCCGAAGCAGTGGAAGGTCGCCCACGTGTGCATTCTCCGCAAGCCAGGCAAGGACGACTACACCAGCCCAAAGTCGTACAGGCCAATAGGTCTGCTCTCGGTCCTAGGAAAAATCGTCGAGAAACTCCTAGTAGGCAGACTCCAGTGGCACTTCCTCCCGACACTGAACACAAACCAGTACGGTTTCATGCCGCAACGCGGAACCGAGGACGCCCTCTATGCCCTAATGGGACATATCCGTGCCGAAATCAAAGCCAAAAAGATCGTGCTTTTGATATCATTGGACATAGAGGGAGCCTTCGATAATGCGTGGTGGCCAGCACTCAAAAGGCAGATGGTGGTCAAACACTGTCCGAAAAACATCTACGCTCTCGTCACCTCATACCTGGAAGACCGGAACATCAGGGTCAACTACGCCAGAGCGACTAGTGAGAAGGGTACCACGAAAGGATGCGTCCAGGGCTCAATTGCCGGACCGACGTTCTGGAACCTTATCCTAGATTCGCTTTTACACAAGATGGCCAGAATGGGGGTGTACTGCCAAGCCTTCGCAGACGACGTTGTCCTAGTTTTCTCGGACTTTACAGCCGGTCCCCTGCAGCAGTCAGCCAACGACACGCTAGACATAGTATCGGAATGGGGCGTCCAAAATAAGCTACGTTTCGCCGCGCACAAGACCAATGCGATGGTGTTAACGAAGAAGCTTAAGTACGACATTCCGGTACTCCACATGTCGGGCACACGGCTGAACCTGGTCGAAGAGGTCAAGCTGCTAGGTCTCACAATAGACTCTAAACTCACCTTCAACGCGCACGTGTCCGCAACCTGTAAAAAGGCTGCAGACATCTACAAGCAGCTGGCATGCGCGGCGAAGGTGACTTGGGGTCTCAACAGAGAGATAATTAGGACGATATACGTGTCGGTGATAGAGCCTATCGTGATGTATGCAGCGAGTGCGTGGGCCCCTGCAGCTGAGAAACTGATGACAAGGAATCAGTTTGACTCACTGCAGAGAGGTTTTGCGCAGAAGATCTGCAAAGCATACCGCACGGTGTCTCTGACATCGGCACTTATCCTGTCAGGCCAACTCCCTCTAGATCTCCGGGTAATCGAGGCCGCAACCCTTTTCAAGATCAAAAAGGGCCATTCCCTAGAGTTCATACCGCCGGGTCGTGAGCTGGAGTGCAACGTGCACCACTCCCAAAATCCCCACCCAGCGCTACTCACAACAACAGAGTATGCACGCCTAGAAGACTTGACTCCCGAAACCCTGGAAACCCACCAAGTAATCGGTCCCCAAATATACACCGACGGCAGCAAGATAGAGGGGAAGGTCGGAGCTGCCCTGACCTGATGGGAAAACGGAAAGGAGTCCAAGTTCAGCACCTTCGGCCTGGAGCCTCACAACACAGTCTTCCAATCGGAAATGTACGCTCTCTTCAGGGCTGTCAGGATGGCAAGAGAGTCTGGAGAGACATCCGTAAACATCTTAAGTGACTCTAGGTCGTCACTTGATTTGCTGCGGAGTCCGTCTGTCACTCACCACCTGGCACTCCAAATCAAGAGATGCGTCCGCAAGATCCGAGAGGAGGGCAGAGAAGTGAAGCTCTTTTGGCTCAGGGCCCACGTGGGAACCGCCGGGAATGAAAGAGCGGACGAGCTAGCCAAGGAGGCAGCCCTAACCAAAGAGACAGCAGACTATAACAAGGTCCCCGTATCGTTCGTGAGGAGGAAAATACGGGAGGGGACTATCAGAAAGTGGCAGGCGCGATACGAGTCCTCGAGTACAGGAGCGGTCACAAAAGTGTTCTTCCCAGACGTCCTAGCGGCGAAAAGAACACTCAGAGAAACAGCTCTCTCACCGGTCCATGTACAAGTCCTAACAGGACACGGAGGATTCTCAGCGTACCTCCACCGCCTCCATATCAAAGATAGTCCCTCGTGCGTCTGTGACCCTAGCTGTGAAGAAACAGTCTGGCACCTGCTCTTCGAATGCCCAAGGTTTAGTCACGAAAGAATGGAGCTGGAAGTGAAGATCGAAATCCAGCTGAGCCAGTCCACACTCCAAACCATCATGGGGAGACCGGCCACCAGGAAACCATTCTTGGCATTCGCGAGTAAAGTCGCCACTGTAGCAGCAGGGGCCAACAAAACGGACACAACCTTGCATAGTCGAAACCGACTACCACCTGTCACTACCACACCAACAACAACCACGACAACCACAACCACTACAGCAACCACAACAATCACTACACAAGCAACAACGACAAACACACAAAACACAACAGGAATATCACTCACCACAACACAAACTACACGCACTAACACCAACCAACAAACAACACCAGCGGCAGCAGCAGTGCCAGAGGCCAGCCTACATCCAGCCCCTAACATCATGCCCATCACGCAATTCCTGGCATGTGGAGGAGACGGAGTCCCCGGCGTCAGGCTGCGAGGCGTCCCCCTATTTATGAACAGGGAAGGCGAAAGGTTAGGCATAAGCTTCTGCATAGGCTCAAGCCGAGCTAGGGCCCGTATACCAATATCACCAGGCCTTGCCGCCTTGATCAACGGAAGCACCGCGAAAACCACCATGATGGGCAGCAAGTATGCTGCACTGCCTCAAGTGGAAGTAGCCACTCACCGATGCCGTTTATTGCGATCTAAAGGAAAGACGATCGCATTATTCGAGTGGGGAGAGGAGACTCCATTCGCTCAGGCAAACGCGTTGCTTCAAAGGATCAGGGAGGCAGGGGAGCATACGGCAGTCACAACCCGCACAATAAGTGTCGACGCAATGATAGTCGGAGGAGAGAGAGGTAACGTCGTAGACCGTTTCGGCTGTCTAAAGGCCTCAGAACAACACGAGGTCGTTGTCTACGAGGACAGAGGGGAATCCCTGAGTTTCCTCAAAGCCCCCAGACAACCAACAGCCATGACGACGAGCCCCAAAACAAGCCCGACTACTCAAAGCGGTTCCGAGAGGGCCCAGCAGAAGGCAGCCGCCGAAAAAGCTGCAAAGGAGCAGAGCAAGACTATTAGCCCTGAAGATCAGGCTAAGTCGAGGAGTCGCCTGAAAGCCATCGGCACTTTCCTCAGTGCACTGCTCCCAAGCACCAGTAATGCATCACCATCGCACAAACTGGAAGCAGCAGTGGAGAGGTTCTTCCAGAAGAACCCCAAAAAACCAACACCGCAAAAGCCAGTGCCTACCAGAGCCGACAAAGGGCAAGTCAGCCCGCCGACCCTCGCAGTAAACTCGGGCACCACGGACCACGTAAAGAGCGCCTTCCTTGAGTATGTTGCAATCGTGAGAGCGACTAGAGAGGTCAATCTCAGGACATGCGGCAAGATCTTACAGACCTTCCAGAGAGACACAGAAGGACTGTTAAGAGTATTACTCAAGGAAGCAGAGGCAGCAGTGTACGACAACGTCAATTCTCAGGTCATCAAAGGAGAAATGACGGGCTCGTACATGGCAGCCTACAGCGCGAAGAGTGGTTTTGTGGCCCTGGACGAGGAGGAAACGGAGCGCTCAGGCAAACCCAAATTCAACGTGCCTAACGACGACCCGATAGTGGTTACCGCCAAATGTACCAAAATCATGCTGGACGATAAGATCCTTGAAATGGCACAGTCCATTTTAGGGACTTCGGACACCCCAGCATCGAAGGAAAGTTGGGCGGTACCCAATATCGAGTGGGTTAACGGAGTCCCGAGTTGTGGCAAGACAACCTGGGTGGTGAAACACTTCGATGAGGAGAAAGATGTCGTAGCCACCACGACGACCGAAGCTGCCAAAGATCTCAGAGTGAAGCTTGCGCATCGCTTAGGAGATCAGGTCAAGACAAAAGTGCGCACTATGGCCTCAATCTTAGCCAACGGGTTCAGAACACAAGACCGATGTTACCGTCTCACGGTAGACGAGGCACTAATGAACCATTTTGGGGCCATAGTAATGGCAGTGAAGTTGTCAGGAGCAAGCGAGGTTGTCCTCATCGGAGACGTGAACCAGCTTCCATATTTGGATAGAGAGAACCTATTCGCTCTTAGGTATACCCGTCCAAACCTGGTGGCTGGCATCACCCGGGAGCTGCTTTGCACACACCGCAACCCGATGGATGTGGCTCTTGCACTGAGCGAGATATACTCCGGTATATACTCCTCCAAGTCGACGCTGTCGCGGGTCCACTCCCTGAGGGTGGAAGGTTATACAGGAGCGCAGATACCCAAAACTGCCCAAAACACCCTGTTCTTGGTTCATACGCAGGAGGAGAAAGCCTCTCTTATGAACCAGGGATACGGGTCCGGCGAAGGGTCGCGTACCTTGACCATACACGAGGCTCAGGGGTTGACCTACGACAGCGTAATCATCATCAACACCAAGTCCAGGAGGCTCCAAATCCATGACAGCATCTCCCATGCGGTAGTGGCGGTGTCGAGACACACTGTCAGTTGCGTCTATTACTCCAACGACGCCGACGACGCCATAGGCCGTTTCGCGAAAAGAGCTATGGATGCGCCGACTAAAGCCGTCATCGACTACAACTTGAAGACGGCCATGCAGCATCGAGACGTAGTCGTCATGGAAGCCTTGCTCCGGTTAGCGAAGTCCCTGGTCAGCAGACACCGAATTAACACCTAACCATACAACTAACAAGTCCCACCCAAATTCCAAACCCAAACAAACCCACCTAGAATCACTCACACTAACACTCACCATAAAACCAAATTGTAAAACTGCGTGGCAGAGTGAATCTGTCATACTCACATAACTGTCTAGCCGATGGTGGCGCTGCGTATCCGGTCGTTAAGTTCCCTCAAAAATGGTTGAGCTAAGCGGCGCGGATGCGTACGTCATTTCCGTGAACGGAAGCCGTCGGTGGGGCTGGTCGGTTCACACTGCCATGCAGTCTTTCCCGAAAAGTGTAGTAACTTAAAATGAAATAGTATAACATCAAAACCACAAATTGTCAATAAAAGTATGTCAACAGAATAAATCTTACATCAAAATAATGCCTGTGTAAAAATGTAATATTATAGTATAAAAAAAATAAAAAATAAATATATATATACATATATATAAAAATAACAGCATGTGCATGTTTATAAAAAATTATACATAGTAAAAAAAAAAAAAAAAAAAAAAAAAAAAAAATATGTATGAGATGGACTCACGTAGATTTAAGTTCAGAAATAACCTAGATTTAAGTGTCCGGAGTAGGAGTCAAATAATTGTAACTATATCAAAAAACCAATAAACAATTTATATTGTAAACAAGGGCGCGGACCACCATGTCCGCGGTAAAAAACTCACCATAAAAAAAAAAAAAAAAAAAAAACCTAACCTAACCTAACCTAACCTTTTTTTTTTTTTTTTGATCACGAGGTGGAAATCCTCATGGATGTCCTCCGCCCTGGGGTGGGCGGAGGGGTCTGTCAGACTCTTACTGACTAAAACCACCCCGGTGTTCCGTCCCACACCTACGTCGGGGACCACGGGAACCAATATGTCTTCCGCGATCCCCGACTGGTGCCGGCCCGCCTTTGCGGGCCTCCTCACGTTGGGGGGGAGTGAGGTGTTAAACTCCCCCCCATACATCACAGAGAGGCGCGCGTGGAACACTACGCGCCACCATCTCGGGTCCGTACAATAGGGGGCGACGGATGTCCCCAGATCCGTCGCCCCTGGACCCATTTAGGGGGGCTGGAAGAGGGCGTTATCCGCCCTCCGCCGACGCCCGGTGCGCCTGCTGCGGGCAGGGTGCGCGGAAGATAGCTCCCGCTCCCTTTCCGCAGCCTCCTTCTGCGACATGACTGTTTCGCAAAAGGATACCACCGCGTCCCAGGACCCCTCGCTGCCGACCATCGACTCGACAACGGCCGGCAGCGATAGGTCACTGCCTACTTCTGAGACGAGGACACGACGCGGCTCCTCCCAAGCGGCACATTCTGCCAGCGTATGCCGCGCCGTGTCCTCCCGGCAGTCGACGCAGTGGTGACACCGGGCGTCCGGCTCCCTGTTTATGCGACACAGGTACTTCCCGAAGCAACCATGCCCCGAGAGCACCTGCGTCGCCCGAAACGACAGGGAGCCGTGCCTCCTCCCGAGCCAGGGCCCGAGTACTGGCCGGAACCTAACCTAACCTAGGGAACGCTGCGAGCTCACGCTCACCACACTCATTCTGTCGGACGCGGCGTCGGTATCCGATGCCGCACCTTACCCCATACGCTCGACCACAACGATCGGCACCTTCATCAAAGAATTTGTTTTATTTGGTTCCATATGAATCCCACGAGTGTGGGGGATATAAAAAGTCCGCCTAGGTTCACCCCCTGTCCCTAGGTAAGTGTAGATTTGTAACCCAACCAGGGGGTCCACTGGTACCCTGGCTGGGGGTGCGCTCGTGACTGATGCGCCACCTGTAACTAAAGTTACAGATGACACTACTCCTCAGCCATTCATACCCTCGCCGCACACCAAAACTTGGTATTAGAGGAATTTTTTATACAGGTTATCTTCCTCGCGATCCGGGCGGTTAAGCCAAGATCCTCGTCCCGTTCCAAGTCATAAAACATGACCATGATCTCGTCACGGATTACGATTTCGACGGGTGCAGTCAGGAGGATCAGATCCCCCGCTGCTAGCCCGTTGGCATGTGAGTGCACAACGAGCGCCGCCGTCGTCACCAAACAACCTGTCCTCTGTAAGCAGAGGGAGGAGTGGATGACGGTTGGTCGGTCCAGGTGAACCGACCCAGGAGCATGAAGCTCCGCCCCCCCACGCAGAAATTCGCCACAGTCAATATTGTCTCCAAAATGGAGAGAATATTGGCTGTACCCAGAGTGCACCGGCCCAACGGCTGCCCTTTCCCCCGGACGTATCCAAAAGGAACGAGCAGCAGTCAAGGCACACGAGGAGGTTTTCTGCACGCACCCCAACCTAACCTTTTTTTTTTTTTTTTTTGATCACGAGGTGGAAATCCTCATGGATGTCCTCCGCCCTGGGGTGGGCGGAGGGGTCTGTCAGACTCTTACTGACTAAAACCACCCCGGTGTTCCGTCCTACACCTACGTCGGGGACCACGGGAACCAATATGTCTTCCGCGATCCCCGACTCGTCCAGCAACACTATGGGCCTGTACGCGGACGGTGAGTCCGCTGGGCGCCCCGCCTTCTTGAGCAGGACCAGACGACCTGATTTCCACAAACTGGGAAACCGGCCCTGCTCAAGGCACGCTGTGAAGAGTCCTCTCAGTTGGGGCTCTAGCTCCTTCAGAGCAAGGGCCAACGCGCAGCCGTGTATACCGTCGGGCCCCGGAGCCACGTTCTTGGCCCGGAGCCGCAACACGGCCGCCCCCATCTCTCCTTGTGTCACCTCTGGGACGCTGATGGCGTTCCCTTCTGTAGGCTCTGCGGCTGTGGGCAAAGCCATCGGCGGTGGAGTGTGCTCCGCTCTTGCTGGGAAGAGGGCTGCGACGACCTCCTCCAGCAGCTCTGGTTGGAGACTCTCCGTGGGTGGGGGACCCCAACCTAACCTAACCTTTTTTTTTTTTTTTTTGATCTCGAGGTGGAAATACTCATGGATGTCCTCCGCCCTGGGGTAGGCGGAGGGGTCTGTCAGACTCTTACTGACTAAAACCACCCCGGTGTTCCGTCCCACACCTACGTCGGGGACCACGGGAACCAATATGTCTTCCGCGATCCCCGACTGGTGCCGGCCCGCCTTTCGCGGGCCTCCTCACGTTGGGGGGGAGTGAGGTGTTAAACTCCCCCCCATACATCACAGAGAGGCGCGCGTGGAACACTACGCGCCACCATCTCGGGTCCGTATCAATAGGGGGCGACGGATGTCCCCAGATCCGTCGCCCCTGGACCCATTTAGGGGGGCTGGAAGAGGGCGTTGTCCGCCCTCCGCCGACGCCCGGTGCGCCTGCTGCGGGCTGGGTCAGCGGAAGATATCTCCCGCTCCCTTTCCGCAGCCTCCTTCTGCGACATGACAGTTTCGCAGAAGGATACCACCGCGTCCCAGGACTCCTCGCTGCCGACCATCGACTCGACCACGGCCGGCAGCGATAGGTCACTGCCTACTTCTGAGACGAGGACACGACGCGGCTCCTCCCAAGCGGCACATTCTGCCAGCGTATGCCGCGCCGTATCCTCCCGGCAGTCGACGCAGTGGTGACACCGGGCGTCCGGCTCCCTGTTTATGCGACACAGGTACTTCCCGAAGCAACCATGCCCCGAGAGCACCTGCGTCGCCCGAAACGACAGGGAGCCGTGCCTCCTCCCGAGCCAGGGCCCGAGTACTGGCCGGACCGCCTCGACGGTGGCGAGGCCGGCGGTAGGGCGTGAAAGCCTGTCCTGCCAGCTCGCCACCAGGGCTGCGCGGAGCTGCGACCGACGAAGCTCCATGTGTCGCTCCGTCAGTCGCTCGCCTCGCAACCTAACCTTTTTTTTTTTTTTTTTTTTTGATCACGAGGTGGAAATCCTCATGGATGTCCTCCGCCCTGGGGTGGGCGGAGGGGTCTGTCAGACTCTTACTGACTAAAACCACCCCGGTGTTCCGTCCCACACCTACGTCGGGGACCACGGGAACCAATATGTCTTCCGCGATCCCCGACTGGTGCCGGCCCGCCTTCGCGGGCCTCCTCACGTTTGGGGGGAGTGAGGTGTTAAACTCCCCCCCATACATCACAGAGAGGCGCGCGTGGAACACTACGCGCCACCATCTCGGGTCCGTACAATAGGGGGCGACGGATGTCCCCAGATCCGTCGCCCCTGGACCCATTTAGGGGGGCTGGAAGAGGGCGTTATCCGCCCTCCGCCGACGCCCGGTGCGCCTGCTGCGGGCAGGGTGCGCGGAAGATATCTCCCGCTCCCTTTCCGCAGCCTCCTTCTGCGACATAACTGTTTCGCAGAAGGATACCACCGCGTCCCAGGACCCCTCGCTGCCGACCATCGACTCGACCACGGCCGGCAGCGATAGGTCACTGCCTACTTCTGAGACGAGGACACGACGCGGCTCCTCCCAAGCGGCACATTCTGCCAGCGTATGCCGCGCCGTGTCCTCCCGGCAGTCGACGCAGTGGTGACACCGGGCGTCCGGCTCCCTGTTTATGCGACACAGGTACTTCCCGAAGCAACCATGCCCCGAGAGCACCTGCGTCGCCCGAAACGACAGGGAGCCGTGCCTCCTCCCGAGCCAGGGCCCGAGTACTGGCCGGACCGCCTCGACGGTGGCGAGGCCGGCGGTAGGGCGTGAAAGCCTGTCCTGCCAGCTCGCCACCAGGGCTGCGCGGAGCTGCGACCGACGAAGCTCCATGTGTCGCTCCGTCAGTCGCTCGCCTCGCTCCCGCGCTTCCTCGCGCCACCGATACAGTGACGCGAGTACTTTCGCCTCGAGGTCCCACGGTGGGGATCCAGCCAGTACACAGACCGCCTCGTAGGAGACCGTGCGATATCCCCTGATGACTCTGACGGCCATCGCTCGCTGCGGTCTTCGCAGAACAGCGATGCTGCCGGCCGTCAGGTCAGCCGCCTAGATTGGGGCCCCATACAGGGCCATGGATCGCACGATCCCCACGTAAAGCCGCCTACAGGCGGCGCTCGGGCCCCCCCAGATTGGGAAGCAGCGTTGACAGCGCCCCAGCCGCGCCCATCAACTTGGGCGCCAGCCGCCGGAAGTGGGGGCCGAAGTCCCACCGGCTGTCGAGCACCAATCCCAGATATTTCATGGTGGACTCGACAGCGATCCGACACCCCCCGACCACGATGTGTGATCCGGCCGGCGGCGCCCGCCGGGGGCCATGAAAGGCCATGGCCTCCGACTTGTTGAGGGCTACCTCCAGGCCTAGGCGCCGTATGCGGCTCACCACCTGTGAAACCGCAGCCGTCGCCAGCAACGCTGCCTCCCTGTACGAGCTCCCCCGGGCCGTGACCAGCGTGTCATCTGCATAACACGTCAATTCCACGCCCGGCGGGAGCTCGCCCCTCAGCACCCAGTCGTACCCGATGTTCCACAGGAGCGGGCCAACGACCGAGCCCTGTGGAACACCGCACGACATGCGGCGCTGGTTTCCGCCATCACGTCCCATGTAGGTGACACCCCTATCCTCGAGATAAGCCCCAACGATGTGGCAGAGGTAGGGAGGCACCCGATGGTACAGCAGTGCCTCCCGAATGCAGCTCCAAGGCAGGGTGTTGAAGGCGTTGGAAATGTCCAAGGACACCGCCAACATCACCCCACCCTGGGACACTGCTTCCTCTGCCAGGACTCTCACACGCGATATTGCGTGGATGGTGGAGCGCCCGTGCCGAAAGCCAAACTGGCTCTCGGCCAGGTCAGGCCCCTCTCTGCACAAGTGGTGGACGAGGCGGGCAGCGATAATTCGCTCGAATAATTTCCCGACCTCGTCCAGCAACACTATGGGCCTGTACGCGGACGGTGAGTCCGCTGGGCGCCCCGCCTTCTTGAGCAGGACCAGACGACCTGATTTCCACAAACTGGGAAACCGGCCCTGCTCAAGGCACGCTGTGAAGAGTCCTCTCAGTTGGGGCTCTAGCTCCTTCAGAGCGAGGGCCAACGCGCAGCCGTGTATACCGTCGGGCCCCGGAGCCACGTTCTTGGCCCGGAGCCGCAACACGGCCGCCCCCATCTCTCCTTGTGTCACCTCTGGGACGCTGATGGCGTTCCCTTCTGTAGGCTCTGCGGCTGTGGGCAAAGCCATCGGCGGTGGAGTGTGCTCCGCTCTTGCTGGGAAGAGGGCTGCGACGACCTCCTCCAGCAGCTCTGGTTGGAGACTCTCCGTGAGTGGGGGCGCCGCGGCTCGAAGTTTCCCTCGAACCGCCCGATAGGGGCGCCCCCACGGATCTCCGTCGAGAGTCTCCAACATCTCCTCCCTAGCTCGCGTCTTCGCTTCGCCGATGGCCAGCCACAGAGCCTCCTTCGCCGCGCGATACACCTCATACAGCGCGGCTTCTTCGTCAGGGACCCGACGACGTCTCCTGCGGTAGTGGGTGTACTGGCGCCTGACCGACACGCAGGCGACACGTAGCCGCGCGATCTCGGCAGACCACCAGTACACCTGGCGCCTCGCTGAATGCGTGTGGACACGGGGCATGGACGCGTCGCAGATGTGCGTCATCGCCCCGCGGAACCACAGCGCCCCCTCTTCGACGTCGACGGGTCCGTCTGTTGCCGACTCCCGGCTCCAGGCCTGGACAATAGCAGCCTCCTCGAGAAGTTCCCTGTCGATGCGCTTACGCGCCCAGCGCGGGCCGTCCATTCGCGGGGCCGATGGACGACGGTCGCCGGTGGTCTGGGTGGAGACGTCGAACCGGATATATCTGTGATCCGACAACGTCTCCACCTCCACAGCGACACGCCAGTCGTGGACACGGCTTGCGACAGCAGGGCTTGCAAACGAGACGTCCACTATAGATCCGCCCCGCTGCCGCACGCACGTGTGGACCGAGCCCCGGTTTAGGACAACCAGGCCGGTCGTGACCGCCCACTCTTCCAGCGCCTCGCCCCTAGCGTCGGTCACCGGAGATCCCCACGCCGATGACTTGGCGTTGAGATCCCCTAGTAACAGCACAGGGCGAGGGTGGAGTCGGCCTACGACGGCGCCCAACTCGACAAGGAAGTTCTCGAAGTCGGCGAGGCTCTTGTTGGGCGAGAAATACGCCCCAACCGTGCCAATGCCGTCCGCGAGGGCGGCTACCCAGCCGTGACCTCGGGACGGGTTGACAAGAGCCCCGCCAATTATGGCCACCGAACCGTCCAAGTCTCCCACCCAGTTATCTCTGGAGGGGACAAAGTACGGCTCGGCGACCACAGCCACGTCGATCGACCACGCTGCCATGCTCTGGAGCAAGAGGTCCTGAGCTCTGGCAGCGTGGTTGATATTGCCCTGGAGGAAATGGTAAGGCGCCATTATGCGCAGTCCATTCCCTCCACAGCACCATTCACAGGCCGGGAGTCGGCCGTTGAGCACCCAGGCTGAGTGGGGGGTAAAGAGCCCCCGGCAGCCTTGGCACCCCTTCTTCGCCTCCGCTTCTTGCCCTTTTTAGTGGGCGCACCGCAGGCTTTGCCACCCGCTCTGTGCCCAGCGGGCCTCCCTGCAGCAGCACAAAGGCTGCAGTTTGGCGCGGCGGAGCACTGGGTGGCCTTGTGGCCGGGCTGACCGCAGCGATAACACTGGTCGCTGCGGTCTATTTCTGCGGTGCACCGTGCCCGGACATGCCCCATGTCCAGGCAACGGAAACACCGCAAAGCCCTGGGTTGCAGCAGCTTGACCCTTGCTGCAACCCACCCCACCAACAGACGCCCAGCGTCGGCGACCTTATTGGCCGCCGCCACCGGGCACTTCACCCAGATCGCGCCGAGCCCGGAAGAGTCGGCGCGGATCTCACCTGTCTCGCAACCTAACCTAACCTTTTTTTTTTTTTTTTTTTTTTTTTTTTTTTTTTTTTATCGTGGAGAAATGCTCATGCATACTGCCTACTAAGGGGAAATAGCGCAGTTATGTGGGACTCCAACCCACTAAAACTCCACGGTGTCCTCCTACACCGCTTATGGCGGGAACACGGGAACGAAAAAACTCTTCCGCGAACCCGCCGCGGCTGTCCGTCGCCGGACCCACCTCTGAGGGATACCCCCATTCACGGCGCGCATGAACACATAACACGCCGTGACCACCCCGGGGACCAATTAGCATATAGGCGCCAGACGACCCCTTGAATGACACCCTTGGTCCCCCTGCGACGGGTCAGGACTATGGCCCCGCCGCCTACCAGTTTTCGGCCGCAGGGGATAGGGAGAGTGGCCAACGTTATACCAACACTCCTCTTCCCCTGCGGCCCCACCGCGTTCGCCATCGGACGGTGGCGACCCCGTTCAGGCCGCGGTAGGTAGGGAGAGCGGCGCACCTCAATACCGGCACTCCTCTCCCACCGCGGCCTCCAACCCTCGCGATGTCGCCAAACGACACCGCGTTGGCCGCTACGTCGTCGGCTTTGAGCGGAAAAGCCCTGACGAGCGGCCCCTCCTCGGGTTCCTCTTAGCTTCACCGTGGGGTTCTAAACCACGGCTACTGAGCCCCCCCGCCTCGTCAATGCGGGAACCCACTGGGGGGGAACCTAACCTAACCTAACCTAACCCAGTAACCGATAATACATCGCACGATAAACATCAGCTCCGCGTAAAAAATTCCCCAAAAATAGACGCGTTGAGTTACGGGCGTGAAAAAGTTATCAGTGGAATTCTGTAGTGTTGATTCACCAGGATTAGTGTGGGCAAGTGTCTACCTCAGCGGGTTGCAGAGCAGGACCCCAGGAACTTTAGCGGTGAATAAATCAGCCAAGGTTAGTGGAGTCGTTCTACCTACAATAACCCTGAGAAACGCGGCGGAGACCTATCCAGCGACATATCGTCGAGCAAGATCGGAGCACGGGCCTAGGAGTTATTAAGGTGCGAAAATCGCCAAAACACGTGGTTTTCGGTGACAAAATAACCTCACTTCGGCCACACGTGTTTCTAAACCACGAGGCGTGACGCAAACCGAACGATCCTAGCCCTTACTGGAGACTCCGAAGCCGGCCGAGGATTCCGCCTGCAGACCAGCAACCAGTGTGACGACTCCACGGCTCACCACCAGGTAAGCCCCGAGAGAAATCCTGAAACCTTAGTCCCACCCCCCCCGAGTTTGGGCTCAATCGACTTGGGATTTCTGGACTTTGCCTGAGGCACCAAGGGGCCCCTCATCCCCGAAAATCCGCAACCCCCCCCCAACCCATCATTTACCTACCCTTCCCCCTCCCTCACCCCCTCCCCCAAATCGTCTCCCCACGAAACCTCCCCTCCCGAACCCCCCCTCACCCCCTCCCCCCCTCAAACGTCTCCCCGTGAAACCTCCCCTCCCCTCCCCCCTCAGGGCTACCTCACCCCCCCCGCGACCTAACTTTGCTCCCGTAGGAGCTAGAAAGCCGAGTTTGGGCTCATTTGAAAGGGCAGGAAAAGTCCTATAACTTGGCCCCAACAGAATCCCGAATTTCGGCATCCCCACACACGTAGTGACCTAACCACCGCAGAATCCCACTGAAGACCACCACCAGTGCGCCATACGGACTCAGAATATCGAGTCCCGCAGTTATCGGGCTCCTCATCGGACAGCAGACGCAGACCACCAGCGGAGCATCCGTGAGTCCATCTTTAGTTTAAGTATTTAGATTAAGTTATCGTACACAGGCATACACAAGTATCATAAAATCGTAACACAAAATGTCATCAAAACAACAATCCACCTCCCGCAAAATGACCACGGAGGCCGCGAAACCCCCAAAATCCCTACGCGAAAAGGTCTTAACAAATACGGCCAAGTCGGTGGTGTCAGAGAAGTCGGCGCGTCCATCGCAGAAGCCACAGCCGGCACAGGCACCAAAGGCATCGTCGGAGCCGGACGTACCGAGGTGCACACCACCACTATCTGAGACTCTGTCTGCAGAACGCCGCAGCAGAGTTTCAGAAATCGTTATAAACTGGGAGCAATGCGGCATCTCCCCACCCCGCCGGATCATCTCGGACGAGGAGAGCTCGGTGGTGTCATCCATCAGCCAAGCCGACCGTTCCGAGAGCGGACGGCCGAGCCTCCTCTACAGAACACCGAGAAGGGGCACAGGCGTAGAAATGGACCTGGCCACCAGAGAGGCCAACGACCTTCTCCAGAGGGGAAAGGATGCCCTGGAAGCCGCCGGTAACATGAAGCGGGAGTGCAAGGCCACGGCCCATGAGTGTTTACAAGGCCTCTATGAGACAGCTCTGTCGCTGGCGGACTCGAGGGCTCGGCACAAGTTCAATCTTGAGAAGGAGCGCTCTCGACACGCAAAGGAGCTTTTGCGGGTCGAGAGAGCTCATACCCGGGATCTAATGAACTTGAAGGTGGAGCTCTCCCTCATGCGTACGGACGTCTCCGAAACTCATAAAGAGGCGAAAGGGATCCGAGAATGGCTCGGACACGAGACTCTTGATGCCTTCAAAGGCATCAAAGAAATAAAAGACGAGGTCGCCGCAGCAGCCCTCAAGAACATCAGCGAACACGAAAAGACGAGGTCAGAGAGCACAAGAGCCCCGGGGGATCCCAAGTGCGATCCAATGGGGGCCGGGCTTTCACGCCTCGACACAAACATGGCCAGTATCTCCAACCAGCTGGACGTGCTACGGAAGGTGCTCGAGAGACTCAAGGAGGACCTCGCCCACCCAAAAAACACCGAGTCGGTCCCTAGTAGCCGGGAGACAGGCCTCCTCACTACCATCAGATTTGATGAGGCCGTGGCCACACTACAGAAACAGCTACAAGCCATCGCCAACAGGCCTGTAACCTCCCCACCACCACCACAACCACCAATCAACATCACCAAACACCTGCAACCCATATCTGAAAGGTTGGAGCTCGTCTCAGCGGACCTCCGCGTACTGCGCGACAAAGAACCGCCAATCCAGGCGCCTTCGGCGCTGAATCTGGAAGCGGAACTGGCAGTCGGGGAGGTGAAGAAGAGCCTCCAAAATATCGAGAAGGGGGTGGCGGACCTGGGTAAAGCGGAGAGACCGCTTCAGCAACAGCAGGGCCCCAAAACCTTTGCCCAGGTCACTAGCACACCAAAACCCCCTAAACCACCCACACAACCCAACCACACCCTGATTGTCTCGTCCACGAATCCCCAGCACACTGGAGACAACGTAATCGAGAGGATCAGGACCGCCCTGGACCTAAAAACAAGTGGAGCCCGAGTCGACACAGTCCGAAAGGCGCGCAACCAGAAAGTGGTCCTCAGGTGCGCGAGTAAGTCGGACCTTATAAAAGTTAAGGACCAATTCAAGACCAACGCAGGGCTCAAAGTCCAGGAGCCGAAACCCCAAAACCCTCTCGTCTGCATCAAGGGAGTGCTGTCCAGCTACAGCGACGGGGAAATCGTCGATCTCCTTAGGGCGCAGAATAAGCATCTTCTGCAGGACGTCGCTGTCGATGGACAGACCCTAAAGGTGCGCTATAGGAAGCGCGCGAGGAACCCACATGAATGCCACCCCGTTCTGGAGCTCTCCCTGGAGCTCTGGAAAAGCTACACGCAGGCCCAAAAAGTCCACGTGGGCATAAAACGATGCTCGATTGAGGACCAGTCCCCACTAGTCCAATGCACTAAGTGCCTTGCATACGGACACAACAAGTCCATATGCAAGGCTGGAAAAGAAGCGTGCAGTTACTGCAGCGGTGCACACAATGTGAGGGACTGCCTTACTCGAGCTGAAGGCAAACAGCCCACCTGCATCAACTGCAAAGTGGCACACGGGACGGGCAGCGACCTGGCACACACAGCGTTCAGCGAAGACTGCCAGGAACGCCAAAAATGGGATGGCATAGCAAGGTCGCGCGTTTCCTATTGCTGAGGGCGACCAAGACACCACACACACCAACCAACCAGTCACCTCTCAAAACACAACAAGACCGATAGCAAGATTGCCGTTCATCCAGGTAAATCTTCAGCGCTCCAAGCTGGCCACAGAAGAACTACACCTGGCGGCGCAGGCAAAGGGAGTTTCAGTAGCACTTGTTCAAGAGCCCTATGTAGGAAGAACAGATGTGATGAAACAAAGCCCCGGCACGCGAGTCATCCAGTGTAGCCTGAACCGCCAGAAACCAGTAAAAGCCGCTATCGTTATTTTCGGGCACAACCTGGAGGTCATCCACGACCCCCAGCTTGTGACCGAAAATGTCGCGGCCGTTTTGCTGAAGGCGGGCCAGGTCAGCTTTGGGGTACTATCGGTCTATTTTGAAGGTGACCAGGACATCGAACCATACCTTTCAGATACACACAACACAATCCAAAAATTACACACAAACAACATCCTGGTGGGAGGAGACGTAAACGCCTGGAGCCAGTGGTGGGGAAGTGTTTCCGAAAACCATCGCGGAGCGGCGTACAACTCGTTCCTCAATGAGCGGGATCTCCACATCCTCAATACAGGACAAACTCCGACGTTCGAGACCTATAGAGGAGACAGGTGGTGCACAAGCATCGTCGATGTGACGGTATGCAGCCTGTCACTGCTAGGCAAGGTTGAGGACTGACGTGTAGAAAGGAGCCTAACAACTTCAGACCACAACGCGATAACCTTCTCCATGCGTTTAGAAAAGGCCTTAGAACCAATTAGGCCGATCTCGACGCGCATCTACAACACCAAGAAGGCAAAGTGGTCCGACTTCAGCACGCACTTCAAGACCAGCTTAGCAGAAAATGACATCACACCAGTCAGAGTCTCGAGCGTCTCGAACCCAGAGGAATTGGAGTCACTCATCACAGAGTACACAACTAACATCCACCGCTCATGCGAGGACGCGATCCCAAAACTGGGGTCGCCTAAACTGAACGCCAAGCCCCCATGGTGGAGCCCTTCTCTAGATCGTCTCAAAAAAGACGCGATGACGAAAAAGAGAAGGATCCGAAATGCAGCCGCAAGCCGGAGACACTTCACCATCCAAGAATACGTACTGGCCAAACAAGCGTACACCACAGCAGCAATGGAAGCAGCCACAGCCAACTGGAAGGAGTTCTGCTCGAAGCAGGACCGAGAGAGCATGTGGGACGGCATCTACAGGGTACTTAGGAAGACAGCCAGAAGACAGGACGACACCCTCCTGAGAAACACCGCAGGAGAGACGCTCAGCCCAGAGCAATCCGCGGATCTTCTGGCAAAAACCTTCTACCCCGATGACTCAACGGATGCCGAACAGCCATACCACACCGCTCTGAGGAGGCTAGCGGAGAAGGAAAACCCCCGAGGTCTGTCTGCTGACGATCCACCCTTCACGGCCGCGGTTCTTCAGAACCAAAATCCGAAAAAAGCTCCCGGTCCCGATGGATTAACGGCAGACATCTGCACAGCGGCAATAAACTGCAATAGGGAAGTGTTCTTAGCGATAGCCAACAGGTGCTTGTCGCTGTCCCACTTCCCGAAGCAGTGGAAGGTCGCCCACGTGTGCATTCTCCGCAAGCCAGGCAAGGACGACTACACCAGCCCAAAGTCGTACAGGCCAATAGGTCTGCTCTCGGTCCTAGGAAAAATCGTCGAGAAACTCCTAGTAGGCAGACTCCAGTGGCACTTCCTCCCGACACTGAACACAAACCAGTAAAGAAAGAAAGAAAGAAAGAAAAAGTATTTATTGGGACACGCACAGAAACTACACAAAAAACAATACTTAATAAAAATAAAAATCAATTATAAACAAAAAAAACTTTTTTGCAAAAAAAAAACAACCGACTTCCTTAAAAACACTACAAAGTGAAAAATAACTTTAATTTCGGTAGTCGGTGTCTTAGGATCTGTATTTATGGTTTTTTTGCCACCGACTTCCGAAATTAAAGTTATTTTTCACTTTGTAGTGTTTTTAAGGAAGTCGGTTGTTTTTTTTTTGCAAAAAAGTTTTTATTTTTAAATTTTTAGTTGTGGTATTCACCCTGCACTAATTCCAAACAAACAATGCATATTTATGCGATAGCAGAAATCGCGGTTGATTTCCTGTCATTTTTTAAAGAGTTCCGGTGTCTGTCTCCCGAACTCATCATCAGATCTATATGAAAATTATATGGGACCATTTCGGAATAAACCCCTTTCGAACAAAAAAAGAATTTTGCAAATCCGTCTATATATGACGAAGTTATGGCCGAACATACATAAAAAAAAAAAAAAAAAAAAAAAAAAACATATAAACATCCGAATTGATAACCTCCTCCTTTTTGAAGTCGGTTAAAAAACAAAAACAAATAAAAAACAAAATTTAAAAGAAAAAAACAGAAAGTCCTGTGCGAGGCCAAAGGGCCCCTATCTCAGCATGATGCTGCGACATTTAAAAATAAGTATCGCAGCGCTGGTATTCTGATAGGACCCAGTGTGTTGTGATGTCACGAACGAATACAGAAATAAATAAATTATATTAGGATAACGTATGTGTGTAAAGTAACATAAAATAAAATAAATAAATAAAAAATATGTCATGAATGATACATTGAGCGTGCCAGTACCTGACGTAGCATCAAGTTACTTGTCTATACCCTAGCGTGTCAAGATATGTGACACTCTATGGCATCGAACAAACAAACAAACCAACTCTATGGCATCGTTATGACAATTGACAAGTAAATAGACGCAGGCGCCGACGACGCTACCGTAAAACAAGGGCAAAACACAACTTAATTGAATGAAAGTGAGTGATAAAGTGTTACGACCGTTTTGAAATACAGTCCTTTTGTGGCAATAGAAGAATTAAAGATAAACGAAGGTTATAAGAGAACAGAATTACGGTTTTTACAAATGACAAACGACAAGAAACTAGGTACTAGAAACAAACCCAAAATGCTTAACAAATACTGTGGTGCCAATATTATCGCTGCTAATCACATGCCACCAATGCCAGCTGCGTGCAGATCAAGGGTAAGTTCAGAGTATGATATCTTTTTGAAGCTGTAGTAAGTGCTGTTGGAATATGATTTTGAAAGAACTAACTGTCTTTATAGCACGAAAGGGCGGTGGTAGGTCGTTCCAGCAATGAGAGGCGGCGAATTTGAAACAACCACGGAATGCAGCAGTTCTGTGCGTTGAGGCCAACAAGAGGTACGAAGATGCTCTCGTTTTAATTTTGTTTACATCGCGCGACCAACACAACTTTTTATATAAATAGTCTGGTTTCTTTGTGAGAATTGTGCCGAAGAGCAGGGTAGCCAGGTGAAGCTTTCTGCGCGCTGACATTCTCATCAAATTACCCTTATTCAAAAATGGAGTAATGTGGGATCGGGGTGGGACATTGTAGCAGAATCTTGCACAAGCATTTTGCACCCGCTGTATCAGTTTTTCGCTTCTGCTGAGAATGCACGCCCCATACACAGTGTCAGCGTAGTTCAGCTTGGATAGAACCAGTGACTCACACAGCATGACACGCATATCCACACTTATGTAGGGACGGACACGGTACAAGAAAGTACAGTACGGTTTCATGCCGCAACGCGGAACCGAGGACGCCCTCTATGCCCTAATGGGACATATCCGTGCCGAAATCAAAGCCAAAAAGATCGTGCTTTTGATATCATTGGACATAGAGGGAGCCTTCGATAATGCGTGGTGGCCAGCACTCAAAAGGCAGATGGTGGTCAAACACTGTCCAAAAAACATCTACGCTCTCGTCACCTCATACCTGGAAGACCGGAACATCAGGGTCAACTACGCCAGAGCGACTAGTGAGAAGGGTACCACGAAAGGATGCGTCCAGGGCTCAATTGCCGGACCGACGTTCTGGAACCTTATCCTAGATTCGCTTTTACACAAGATGGCCAGAATGGGGGTGTACTGCCAAGCCTTCGCAGACGACGTTGTCCTAGTTTTCTCGGACTTTACGGCCGGTCCCCTGCAGCAGTCAGCCAACGACACGCTAGACATACTATCGGAATGGGGCGTCCAAAATAAGCTACGTTTCGCCGCGCACAAGACCAATGCGATGGTGTTAACGAAGAAGCTTAAGTACGACATTCCGGTACTCCACATGTCGGGTACGCGGCTGAACCTGGTCGAAGAGGTCAAGCTGCTAGGTCTCACAATAGACTCTAAACTCACCTTCAACGCGCACGTGTCCGCAACCTGTAAAAAGGCTGCAGACATCTACAAGCAGCTGGCATGCGCGGCGAAGGTGACTTGGGGTCTCAACAGAGAGATAATTAGGACGATATACGTGTCGGTGATAGAGCCTATCGTGATGTATGCAGCGAGTGCGTGGGCCCCTGCAGCTGAGAAACTGATGACAAGAAATCAGTTTGACTCACTGCAGAGAGGTTTTGCGCAGAAGATCTGCAAAGCATACCGCACGGTGTCTCTGACATCGGCACTTATCCTGTCAGGCCAACTCCCCCTAGATCTCCGGGTAATCGAGGCCGCAACCCTTTTCAAGATCAAAAAGGGCCATTCCCTAGAGTTCATACCGCCGGGTCGTGAGCTGGAGTGCAACGTGCAGCACTCCCAAAATCCCCACCCAGCGCTACTCACAACAACAGAGTATGCACGCCTAGAAGACTTGACTCCCGAAACCCTGGAAACCCACCAAGTAATCGGTCCCCAAATATACACCGACGGCAGCAAGATAGAGGGGAAGGTCGGAGCTGCCCTGACCTGGTGGGAAAACGGAAAGGAGTCCAAGTTCAGCACCTTCGGCCTGGAGCCTCACAACACAGTCTTCCAATCGGAAATGTACGCTCTCTTCAGGGCTGTCAGGATGGCAAGAGAGTCTGGAGAGACATCCGTAAGCATCTTAAGTGACTCTAGGTCGTCACTTGATTTGCTGAGGAGTCCGTCTGTCACTCACCACCTGGCACTCCAAATCAAGAGATGCGTCCGCAAGATCCGAGAGGAGGGCAGAGAAGTGAAGCTCTTTTGGCTCAGGGCCCACGTGGGAACCGCCGGGAATGAAAGAGCGGACGAGCTAGCCAAGGAGGCAGCCCTAACCAAGGAGACAGCAGACTATAACAAGGTCCCCGTATCGTTCGTGAGGAGGAAAATACGGGAGGGGACTATCAGAAAGTGGCAGGCGCGATACGAGTCCTCGAGTACAGGAGCGGTCACAAAAGTGTTCTTCCCAGACGTCCTAGCGGCGAAAAGAACACTCAGAGAAACAGCCCTTTCACCGGTCCATGTACAAGTCCTAACAGGACACGGAGGATTCTCAGCGTACCTCCACCGCTTCCATCTCAAAGATAGTCCCTCGTGCGTCTGTGACCCTAGCTGTGAAGAAACAGTCTGGCACCTGCTCTTCGAATGCCCAAGGTTTAGTCACGAAAGAATGGAGCTGGAAGTGAAGATCGAAATCCAGCTAAGCCAGTCCACACTCCAAACCATCATGGGGAGACCGGCCACCAGGAAACCATTCTTGGCATTCGCGAGTAAAGTCGCCACTGTAGCAGCAGGGGCCAACAAAACGGACACAACCTTGCATAGTCGAAACCGACTACCACCTGTCACTACCACACCAACAACAACCACGACAACCACAACCACTACAGCAACTACAACAATCACTACACAAGCAACAACGACAAACACACAAAACACAACAGGAACATCACTCACCACAACACAAACTACACGCACTAACACCAACCAACAAACAACACCAGCGGCAGCAGCAGTGCCAGAAGCCCGCCTAAATCCAGCCCCTAACATCTTGCCCATCACGCAATTCCTGGCATGTGGAGGAGACGGAGTCCCCGGCGTCAGGCTGCGAGGCGTCCCCCTATTTATGAACAGGGAAGGCGAAAGGTTAGGCATAAGCTTCTGCATAGGCTCAAGCCGAGCTAGGGCCCGTATACCAATATCACCAGGCCTTGCCGCCTTGATCAACGGAAGCACCGCGAAAACCACCATGATGGGCAGCAAGTATGCTGCACTGCCTCAAGTGGAAGTAGCCACTCACCGATGCCGTTTATTGCGATCTAAAGGAAAGACGATCGCATTATTCGAGTGGGGAGAGGAGACTCCATTCGCTCAGGCAAACGCGTTGCTTCAGAGGATCAGGGAGGCAGGGGAGCATACGGCAGTCACAACCCGCACAATAAGTGTCGACGCAATGATAGTCGGAGGAGAGAGAGGTAACGTCGTAGACCGTTTCGGCTGTCTAAAGGCCTCAGAACAACACGAGGTCGTTGTCTACGAGGACAGAGGGGAATCCCTGAGTTTCCTCAAAGCCCCCAGACAACCAACAGCCATGACGACGAGCCCCAAAACAAGCCCGACTACTCAAAGCGGTTCCGAGAGGGCCCAGCAGAAGGCAGCCGCCGAAAAAGCTGCAAAGGAGCAGAGCAAGACTATTAGCCCTGAAGATCAGGCTAAGTCGAGGAGTCGCCTGAAAGCCATCGGCACTTTCCTCAGTGCACTGCTCCCAAGCACCAGTAATGCATCACCATCGCACAAACTGGAAGCAGCAGTGGAGAGGTTCTTCCAGAAGAACCCCAAAAAACCATCACCGCAAAAGCCAGTGCCTACCAGAGCCGACAAAGGGCAAGTCAGCCCGCCGACCCTCGCAGTAAACTCGGGCACCACGGACCACGTAAAGAGCGCCTTCCTTGAGTATGTTGCAATCGTGAGAGCGACTAGAGAGGTCAATCTCAGGACATGCGGCAAGATCTTACAGACCTTCCAGAGAAACACAGAAGGACTGTTAAGAGTATTACTCAAGGAAGCAGAGGCAGCAGTGTACGACAACGTCAATTCTCAGGTCATCAAAGGAGAAATGACGGGCTCGTACATGGCAGCCTACAGCGCGAAGAGTGGTTTTGTGGCCCTGGACGAGGAGGAAACGGAGCGCTCAGGCAAACCCAAATTCAACGTGCCTAACGACGACCCGATAGTGGTTACCGCCAAATGTACCAAAATCATGCTGGACGATAAGATCCTTGAAATGGCACAGTCCATTTTAGGGACTTCGGACACACCAGCATCGAAGGAAAGTTGGGCGGTACCCAATATCGAGTGGGTTAACGGAGTCCCGGGTTGTGGCAAGACAACCTGGGTGGTGAAACACTTCGATGAGGAGAAAGATGTCGTAGCCACCACGACGACCGAAGCTGCCAAAGATCTCAGAGAGAAGCTTGCGCATCGCTTAGGAGATCGAGTCAAGGCAAAGGTGCGCACTATGGCCTCAATCTTAGCCAACGGGTTCAGAACACAAGACCGATGTTACCGTCTCACGGTAGACGAGGCACTAATGAACCATTTTGGGGCCATAGTAATGGCAGTGAAGTTGTCAGGAGCAAGCGAGGTTGTCCTCATCGGAGACGTGAACCAGCTTCCATATTTGGATAGAGAGAACCTATTCGCTCTTAGGTATACCCGTCCAAACCTGGTGGCTGGCATCACCCGGGAGCTGCTTTGCACACACCGCAACCCGATGGATGTGGCTCTTGCACTGAGCGAGATATACTCCGGTATATACTCCTCCAAGTCGACGCTGTCGCGGGTCCACTCCCTGAGGGTAGAAGGTTATACAGGAGCGCAGATACCCAAAACTGCCCAAAACACCCTGTTCTTGGTTCATACGCAGGAGGAGAAAGCCTCTCTTATGAACCAGGGATATGGGTCCGGCGAAGGTTCGCGTACCGTGACCATACATGAGGCTCAGGGGTTGACCTACGACAGCGTAATCATCATCAACACCAAGTCCAGGAGGCTCCAAATCCATGACAGCATCTCCCATGCGGTAGTGGCGGTGTCGAGACACACTGTCAGTTGCGTCTATTACTCCGACGACGCCGACGACGCCATAGGCCGTTTCGCAAAGAAAGCTATGGATGCGCCGACTAAAGCCGTCATCGACTACAACTTGAAGACGGCCATGCAGCATCGAGACGTAGTCGTCATGGAAGCCTTGCTCCGGTTAGCGAAGTCCCTGGTCAGCAGACACCGAATTAACACATAAACATATAACTAACAAGTCCCACCCAAATTCCAAACCCAAACAAACCCACCTAGAATCACTCACACTAACACCCACCATAAAACCAAATTGTAAAACTGCGTGGCAGAGTGAATCTGTCATACTCACATAACTGTCTAGCCGATGGTGGCGCTGCGTATCTGGTCGTTAAGTTCCCTCAAAAATGGTTGAGCTAAGCGGCGCGGATGCGTACGTCATTTCCGTGAACGGAAGCCGTCGGTGGGGCTGGTCGGTTCACACTGCCATGCAGTCTTTCCCGAAAAGTGTAGTAACTTAAAATGAAATAGTATAACATCAAAACCACAAATTGTCAATAAAAGTATGTCAACAGAATAAATCTTTACATCAAAATAATGCCTGTGTAACAATGTAATATTATAGTATAAAAAAATAAAAATATACATATATACAGGGTTATTTGTAAAACACCGGCAACCTCTCAGGTCTATGTTACTAACATCATAATCAACAACTTTTGTTCTGTGACTTTTAAAAATTCATCATATTTTAGTTCATCAGATTTTCAAACAAAAATAAAAATATTTACATTAAACGCTCTAAATGTTACGGAGTCTATGCGAAGCAAAAGAAAGCGATAGTATATTAGCAAGGGGAGCGGGGTTAGGGCGGCGGGGGCGCTAGAACTTGACCTATTTACAGGCAGCCGATTTTTGTATGAAAATCTGATGCACTAAAATATGATGAATTTTTAAAAGTCATAGAACAAAAGTTGTTGATTATGATGTTAGTAACATAGACCTGAGAGGTTGCCGGTGTTTTACAAATAACCCTGTATAAAAATAACAGCATGTGCATGTTTATAAAAAATTATATATAGTAAAAAAACAAAAAAAAAAAATTACAAAAAAAATATGTATGAGATGGACTCACGTAGATTTAAGTTCAGAAATAACCTAGATTTAAGTGTCCGGAGTAAGAGTCAAAAAATTGTAACTATATCAAAAAACCAATAAATAATTTATATTGTAAACAAGGGCGCGGACCACCATGTCCGCGGTAAAAAACTCACCATAAAAAAAAAAACCTACCCTAACCTAACCTTTTTTTTTTTTTTTTTGTTTTGATCACGACGTGGAAATCCTCATGGATGTCCTCCGCCCTGAGGTGGGCGGAGGGGTCTGTCAGACTCTTACTGACTAAAACCACCCCGGTGTTCCGTCCCACACCTACGTCGGGGGCCTCCTCACGTTGGGGGGGAGTGAGGTGTTAAACTCCCCGCCATACATCACAGAGAGGCGCGTGTGGAACACTACGCGCCAACATCTCGGGTCCGTACAATAGGGGGCGACGGATGTCCCCAGATCCGTCGCCCCTGGACCCATTTAGGGGGGCTGGAAGAGGGCGTTATCCGCCCTCCGCCGACGCCCGGTGCACCTGCTGCGGGCAGGGTGCGCGGAAGATATCTCCCGCTCCCTTTCCGCAGCCTCCTTCTGCGACATGACTGTTTCGCAAAAGGATACCACCGCGTCCCAGGACCCCTCGCTGCCGACCATCGACTCGACAACGGCCGGCAGCGATAGGTCACTGCCTACTTCTGAGACGAGGACACGACGCGGCTCCTCCCAAGTGGCACATTCTGCCAGCGTATGCCGCGCCGTGTCCTCCCGGCAGTCGACGCAGTGGTGACACCGGGCGTCCGGCTCCCTGTTTATGCGACACAAGTACTTCCCGAAGCAACCATGCCCCGAGAGCACCTGCGTCGCCCGAAACAACAGGGAGCCGTGCCTCCTCCCGAGCCAGGGCCCGAGTACTGGCCGGACCGCCTCGACGGTGGCAAGGCGGTAGGGCGTGAAAGCCTGTCCTGCCAGCTCGCCACCAGGGCTGCGCGGAGCTGCGACCGATGAAGCTCCATGTGTCGCTCCGTCAGTCGCTCGCCTCGCTCCCGCGCTTCCTCGCGCCACCGATACAGTGACGCGAGTACTTTCGCCTCGAGGTCCCACGGTGGGGATCCAGCCAGTACACAGGCCGCCTCGTAGGAGATCGTGCGATATCCCCTGATGACTCTGACGGCCATCGCTCGCTGCGGTCTTCGCAGAACAGCGATGCTGCCGGCCGTCAGGTCAGCCGCCCAGATCGGGGCCCCGTACAGGGCCATGGATCGCACGATCCCCACGTAGAGCCGCCTACAGGCGGCGCTCGGGCCCCCAGATTGGGAAGCAGCGTTGACAGCGCCCCAGCCGCGCCCATCAACTTGGGTGCCAGCCGCCGGAAGTGGGGGCCGAAGTCCCACCGGCTGTCGAGCACCAATCCCAGATATTTCATGGTGGACTCGACAGCGATCCGACACCCCCCGACCACGATATGTGATCCGGCCGGCGGCGCCCGCCGGGGGCCATGAAAGGCCATGGCCTCCGACTTGTTGAGGGCTACCTCCAGGCCTAGGCGCCGTATGCGGCTCACCACCAGTGAAACCGCAGCCGTCGCCAGCAACGCTGCCTCCCTGTACGAACTCCCCCGGACCGTGACCAGCGTGTCATCCGCATAACACGTCAGTTCCACGCCCGGCGGGAGCTCGCCCCTCAGCACCCAGTCGTACCCGATGTTCCACAAGAGCGGGCCGACGACCGAGCCCTGTGGAACCCCGCACAACATGCGGCGCTGGTTTCCGTCATCACGTCCCGTGTAGGTGACACCCCTATCTTCGAGATAAGCCCCAACGATGTGGCAGAGGTAGGGAGGCACCCGATGGTACAGCAGTGCCTCCCGAATGCAGCTCCAAGGCAGGGTGTTGAAGGCGTTGGATATGTCCAAGGACACCGCCAACATAAGCCCGCCCTGGGACACTGCTTCCTCTGCCAGGACTCTCACCCGCGATATCGCGTGGATGGTGGAGCGCCCTTGCCGAAAGCCAAACTGGCTCTCGGCCAGGTCAGGCCCCTCTCTGCACAAGTGTTGGACGAGGCGGGCAGCGATAATTCGCTCGAATAATTTCCCGACCTCGTCCAGCAACACTATGGGCCTGTACGCGGACGGTGAGTCCGCAGGGCGCCCCGCCTTCTTGAGCAGCACCAGACGACCTGATTTCCACAAACTGGGAAACCGGCCCTGCTCAAGGCACGCTGTGAAGAGTCCTCTCAGTTGGGGCTATAGCTCCTTCAGAGCGAGGGCCAACGCGCAGCCGTGTATACCGTCGGGCCTCGGAGCCACGTTCTTGACCCGGAGCCGCAACACGGCCGCCCCCATCTCTCCTTGTGTCACCTCTGGGACGCTGATGGCGTTCCCTTCTGTACGCTCTGCGGCTGTGGGCAAAGCCATCGGCGGTGGACTGTGCTCCGCTCTTGCCGGGAAGAGGGCTGCGACGACCTCCTCCAGCAGCTCTGGTTGGAGACTCTCCGTGAGTGGAGGCGCCGCGGCTCGAAGTTTTCCTCGAACCGCCCGATAGGGGCGCCCCCACGGATCTCCGTCGAGAGTCTCCAACATCTCCTCCCTAGCTCGCGTCTTCGCTTCGCCGATGGCCAGCCACAGAGCCTCCTTCGCCGCGCGGTACACCTCATACAGCGCGGCTTCTTCGTCAGGGACCCGACGACGTCTCCTGCGGTAGTGGGTGTACTGGCGCCTGACCGACACGCAGGCATGCTTTAACCGACTTCAAAAAAAGGACGAGGTTTCTCAATTCGACCGTGAGAGGGAGAGGGAGGGGGAGAGGGGGAGGGGGAGGGTAGAGGGGGAGGGGAGAGGGGGATAGGGAGTGAGGGAGAGGGAGAGAGAGGGAGGTAGAGAGAGAGAGAGGGAGAGAGAGGTAGAGAGAGAGGGAGATAGAGAGGGAGAGAGAAGGAGATAGGGAGAGAGAGAGAATATTTTTGTTGAGTGTATACACGTTTTTTGTACATAATAAATAATTAAAAAATTATAACTATTATGAATCCTGGAAAGGAACTTCGTTCCATCTGGGTGTCCCTTTTTTTTTTATCGTGGAGAAATGCTCATGCATATTGCGCTACTAAAGGGAAATAGCGCAGTTATGTGGGACTTTAACCCACTAAAACTCCACGGTGTCCTCCTACACCACTTATGGCGGGAACACGGGAACGAAAAAAGTCGCCGGACCCACCTCTGGGGGATACCCCTGTAGAATAGTCGGGTTGCCTATTCTACTCGAGTCGGGAATCGAACCCGGTATCTAATTTATTGTATGATAGATTGAGTGAAGCGTAGCGGAAGGATGTGACAGTAAGAATGAGTAAAGCCGAGAGAAGAAATGAAGAATATTATTACGATTATTAAATTATATTATTGAAATTAAATTACAAGCGGAACACAGCGATTCTATACAAGCAGAACACAATAATAAGCGCGTCGCGGACCGAGTGGTTTGGTAGCTAGTCGAGACTGAACTGGTGGTCGTCTCTCGGCGCGCGCGCAGGTAGCTTCGTGTGCACGCCATCGCCCGGAGCTCAAGGCCGTTTCCACCTCGCCCGGTACAAATATCACGTGCTCGCTGGGTGCGCCCGGCACGTGTAACCTTGCGGCCGTCGAACCCGAGGCGAACAAAGGATCACCTGATTTCGGGGTATGGCGTCACTTCATAAGCGGCAGCGGTTTTCGCATTCTATTCAAATGGCGGTTTAAATTAATATTGTTTCCGCCCCATATTCCCCCTGGCCAGACTGTGACTACGGTCGATAAAAATCGGGAAATTTGACACGCCGCCCGCTTCGCGTCCTCTGCTCTGCGCCGCCACTGGTTGCAGTTGAAGTCGGCGGTTTTGGGGCCGTTGGTATATCAGCTGGAACCCCTGTCTCCTCTCGTGTCATGTAGGCGGGTTTCAGTCTGCGCACCGAGATGTTATTGGTTTTCCCGTTTGCCTCTATCACGAAGTATTTCGGATGTCTTTGTATGACTTTGTAGGGTCCAGCGTAAGGCGGTTCTAGTGATCTTCGAACATGATCTCGGCGGACGAAGACGTGTGTGGAAGAGTGTAAGTCTCGGGGAACGTAGAAGGTAGTAGTGGTACTGGTGTGCCACGAAGTTGGTTTCGGTGCAAGTTTGGCCATGTGGACTCGTAGGCTCGCTGCGTACTCCGTGACATCTGTGGTGGTGAAGTCATCTTTAAGGGACAGGAACTGAGCGGGTAAGTGCAGTGCTTCACCGTAGACCAGCTCTGCAGGCGTGGCTTGGATATCTTCCTTCCAAGAATTACGCATGCCGAGAAGTACCAGTGGAACCAGTACCAGTTCCGTCCACTGTGAGGACGTGTGGCATATGATGGCAGCCTTCAGCTGCCGATGTAGACGTTCTACGATGCCATTCGCTGCCGGATGGTAGACGGTGGTGCGGTAGTGATGTGCACCCACCAAGGTAGTGAGAGGCTTGAAGAGATGACTCTCGAACTGGCGTCCGCGGTCTGTAGTGACCGGTGTGGGACAGCCGAACCTGGCTATCCAGCCAGACACCAGGGCCGCTGCGCAGGTCTCCGCCGTGATGTCTTTCAAGGGGTATGCCTCAGGCCATCGCGTAAATCGGTCAATGACTGTGAGGCAGTATCTGAAATCAGACGAAGGGGTTAAGGGTCCCACTATGTCGAGGTGAATGTGGGAAAATCGGGACGAAGGAGTAAGGTAGGTGGAAAGTGGAGCTTTAGTGTGACGTGCAGTTTTGCACGTCTGGCATTGTAGGCATTGCCTCGCCCACTCTCTACAATCTTTGCGGATCCCTGGCCAAACAAAGTGTTGTGTCGCCAGTCGCACTGTAGCTGCATTTCCAGGATGATGTAGGTTGTGCAGTGAATCGAATGCCTGTCTTCACAAGGTAGGCGATATGTAGGGGCGTGGTGTCAGCGTGGAGGTGACACAATAGACTGGTAGGTCGTTGCTGTAAGTGGAGGCTACCTTTCGAAGTTTCAGCGTGGAGCCATGTTGAATCAGGTCTTGCAGTTCTAGGTCTGTATCCTGGAGTCTTGCAAGTTCCTCGAAGTCGACAGCTGCTGATATTTCCTCCACGCGCGACAATGCATCGGCGACCACGTTCTCACTGCCTGGTAAATACCTCAGGTCTGTCGTAAATTGCCCAATGAAGTCCAGGTACCGGAACTGCCTGGGTGATCAACTGAAAGCAAAGGTAAGTGGCTTATGGTCTGTGTAGATGGCGAAGGTTCTTGCCTCGACCATGTGCCGGAAGTACTTAATTGCCTCGTAAATTGCAAGTAGCTCCCGGTCGTACGGGCTGTACTTCCTTTGTGCCTCACTTAGCTTGTGCGAGTAGAAGGCTAGTGGTTGCCAGTTGTCACCCTTCCGCTGCTGAAGAACGGCGCCGATTGCCGTATCGGAGGCATCTGTCACGATGCTTAACCCTGCAAATGAATCCGGGTGAGCCAGAAGTGTTGCTTTAGACAGCGAAGATTTGCAGTCTTCGAAAGCCTTCAGCAATTCTGGAGTCATGTGCACTGGATGTGAGCCTTTTACCTTGGGTCCGGCAAGTAAATCGTTCAACGGTCCCTGAAGTTTGGCTGCGTACGGGACGAATCGGCGATAAAAGTTGACCATGCCAAGGAATCGGCGCAGCTCCTTGCCTTGGGAACCGGGAACTCCTGTATTGCTTGGACCTTGGATTGAACAGGCATCGTCCCTTCCGCTGACACGCGATAGCCCAGAAAAACAACCTCAGTCTGTCCGATGTTGCACTTAGCTGTGTTGACCACGATGCCGTACTGCTTCAGGCGGTTGAATAATTGACGTAGATGGGCCTCGTGCTCTTCAGGAGACGTCGAGAAGACTAGGATATCATCTACGTACCCATAGCAGAAATCGAGGCCAAGTAGGACCTCGTCGATGAACCTTTGGAAGGTTTGTGCCGCGTTCCTCAAACCAAACGCCATGAAAGGGAACTCGTAAAGACCGAATGGTGTAGTAATCGCCGTCTTTGGGACATCTTCTGGATTGATGGCCAATTGATTGTAGGCCTTTACAAGATCGATAGTCGAGAAGACGGTGCAGCCTGAGATCTGGTGAGAGAAGTCGTGAATGTGACGAATGGGGTACCTGTCAGGTACTGTTCTGGCGTTAAATGCCCTGTAGTCGTCACATGGTCACCATCCATCGTCCTTCTTCTTCACTAGGTGCAGTGGTGCTGACCAAGCACTCTCAGGACGCCTCGCTACCCCGCTTGCCAACATTTCCTCGAACTCCTTCTTGGCAACCTGAAGTCGAGCTGGGTCAAGGCGTCTGGGTTTGCATGCTACCGGCGGGCCTGGTGTCGTCCTTATGTAGTGCATCGTGTTGTGTGTACCTGGTAGCTGTTTGCCTGGTGGCCGTGTTATTTCTGGGTACTCACGTAGTATGTGGTGGTAGCCGGTATCACCAACGACGGCCTTCACGGATGCAATGTCGATGGTGCTGCAGTGTGTGGCGGAGACCGAAAAGGTCGTCAAGCTGTCGATCAGGCGTTGGTTCCTACAATCTACCAGCAGATTGTAGTGGCTGATGAAGTCAACCCCAATGATGGGCTTCCCAACGTCAGCTATGGTGAAGCTCCAGCTGTAGTTCCTCCTGAGGCCTAAATCTAACTGGAGTTCTGTTGCCCCGTAAGTGTGTATTACCGTACCGTTAGCAGCTACCAAATCATACCTTGACTGGATGCAGGGCGTCTTGACAGCAGTGCGGGGAAAAACGCACAAGTCGGAACCCGTGTCCACAAGAAATTGTACCTTTGAAGTCCGGTCGGTTACGAATATACGGCCTGAAGACGTGGGGGAGTCGCTGGCCGCTACTTGCGACCGCCCTTCCTGTTTTCCAATGGGAAGGTGCAGGGCGACCTGCAGTTCTTCGCCTTATTCCCGTAGGTGAAGTGGTAATAGCAGTGTGGGTGGTCAGGAGGCGGTTGCCGTGGTCTACTATTGGAAAGATCATACCTTCGGTTGCGATTGTGGGATCTCGAGCGTGAGCGGTTCCTTCCTCGGTCGTTCATGCGAGAAGTGAGCGCAGCTACCTGCCTCGCCAGCTCGCTCACTTGTTTTGCCAGGTCCGACGAAGCAGTGTCAGTGGTAACAGAGGCGCTAGCAACTTGTGGGGTCATCGGGGCTATCTCGAACGCCTTATCTGCAATGTCAGCTAACTTCTCGACCTGTAAATCGTCAATCTGTGAGGCAATGACAGTCTGTATATTCGGTGGCAACCTGTTCGTCCATATACTTTTCACGAACTCAGAAGCGCCCGTTGGACCAGCTAGGTTCTGAAGGTGCCACAGGAAATGAGACGGCTTGCGATCACCTAGCTCTTCGTGGCAGAGGAGTTGTTTAATGCGTTTCTCCTGAGACGCTGACAATCGCTTTATGAGCTCTGCTTTTAACGTTTCATACTTGTTGTTCTCTGGCGGCTTGGTGATAATGTCCTTTATTTGCAAGGCGTGCTTGGATTCCAGCTGCGAGGACACATAATAAAACTTCGTACTATCACTCGTAATCCTGGACATAATAAATTGGCCCTCTAGTTGCGCGAACCATAAAGCCGGTTCTTCCGGACAAAATGGTGGACAACGCAATGGCATTCCAACCTTCGGTACCTCTCCAGAGATAACGGGAGCGTCCTTTGAATCAGCAAAACCATCAGCTTCCACCATTGCAAAATATAAAAAATAAAATCGCTCGCCGCTTAAAACTGAGACCCCACCTCAACAGATATTACGTCAGCAACGGAAATAAACACGCACAAAATGGTTGCAGGCTTCTTTCTTCTTGTTCCACTGGTGTTCTGGATTGACATGGCGTCTTGGAGTCTTCAGTCTTAATGGCGTGATCACGTCGGGGTCACCAATGTAGAATAGTCGGGTTGCCTATTCTACTCGAGTCGGGAATCGAACCCGGTATCTTATTTATTGTATGATAGATTGAGTGAAGCGTAGCGTAAGGATGTGACAGTAAGAATGAGTAAAGCCGAGAGAAGAAATGAAGAATATTATTACGATTATTAAATTATATTATTGAAATTAAATTACAAGCGGAACACAGCGATTCTATACAAGCAGAACACAATAATAAGCGCGTCGCGGACCGAGTGGTTTGGTAGCTAGTCGAGACTGAACTGGTGGAACCGGATGCAGTTTCTGTCACTAATGTCATCTGTCAGTCAGTAGCAATGGCGGGAAACGGAGATTATGAAGCGAATCTGCATGAGAGCGCTTGATGTGGTGATGAGCCAGTGAAGTAATATTATCCAACTTAAATACGGAATCAACAGGATTCTACAGAAAGGAAACACAATGACTGGCATTGACTAAAAGATACATAACTTGGATAAATACCTGTCATGTCGGCAGTTCTTTCGAAAACATTGTCAATCGGAGACAAAATTACAACAAGACAATAACACCGAACAAGACTATAGTTACAGACTGGCTCATAAAACAGGACTACAATAACACCGAATCTATACTGGCATACATCGCTTAACAAATCACTATTCAATATGAATACAAAACACTACACACAAATATACACCTCATAACACACCTCATACACACCCATACAACACAACTAACACACTCACAAATATGAACACACCTCTCTTCCACTTACACCCACACTCTTTCTCCATACCTGCATCCATCCATGCTCAAAATATATCTAAAATTACTTACTCAGCTAACTCACATTTTTGTTTTGTGGTAGATTAACATTTAAGGTCCAACATTAATTTAATTTACAGTTTAGCTCGGTCGAATCACTGTCTCCTAAGATACAGGTCACCCCTAGTTTAGGAGACAGGATTTAATTTTTGGTTCATATAGACAATTATTTTTCTCCCCTTGTGTCCATTGTTAGTTGAATAAGCCTTAGCATGTAACTATTATAAAACCTGTGTACTTATATGTATATCTTTGGATAAATAAACTTATTATTTTTATTAAATTTGTTCCGCTTCAGATTCCGCCAATAAATATCTTACGGAAACTTGATATATCACAGCTCACACCACTACTCCTTATTGTTTTATTCATTTTATATAATTATGTACAAAAGCATTAATAATTTATAGTTAATTAGAAATAAGTGAAATACAACTGGGAACATAACCTCAATGACAGATTAGCTACCTGTTGGTTATTATTATATTCATTTATTTCAGATTTACATCCATAAAAATGTTAGTAACACAGAAATCCTTATGAGAAACTAATGTTAGTAACAAGACACTAAGAACTACATACAAAAAATAAAAATAACACAAAAACATCATGGGATAATCCGATACACGTGCACGTGTTTACTTGACTGCGTGCAGTCGTATCCAGCGCTCGAGCATCGGACAATCCCACCGGTCTGACAATTAGTGATGGATTAATTAGCATTCGCATTTATTGTTAGCATGCGAATGCTGATTTAGCATTTAGCAAATTAAATGTAGTTGCGAAATTCTGTGAAGTGCAAAGTGAATTTATCGCTTCGTAATTTCATACTATCATATTACGTCAAAGCGTCGACGCACGCAGCGGTAGTGTTCGCTCTCCGTCGCACCCACGGGAAGTCCGGAATACTAATCTATCGGTTTCACGTGAACGAGACTTCGCGTGTGAAAATTATTAGCAGGTCCTGCGAACTTGCGAAGAATGGGTTAAGCAATAATTGTTATCTTATTAACTTTGATTTGAGCGTACTTAGGGTTTAATATTGAATGAACGCTTGTGATTGTTTAATTTATTTAAATTATTAGCATTAGCAGGGTGGTGCGAAGAATGAAATTTAGCAATTATTACCTTACTGTCTTTGATTTGCTCGTACTTAGAGTCGTGTATTGATTGAATGAATGCGTGTTTGTTTATTTAATAATAATTTGTTTGGCACGTGCGTGGCGCGCGTCTTTTTGTTTAATATATTTAATTATGTGATCAATCTAATCACATTAAATATGCATGTGTATCAGCATTAATAAAACGTTATCGGCAAGTACGTAACGGTAAACTAAACGCTCGCTAGGAGACGTCCTAAGGCGAACGCGCTTTTTAATTCGCATATTAACAAAATTCACATACTTCATTATTAGCAATTATCGTCATATTAGCAAATAGCATAGCAATAGCAATTAGCATGCTAAGACTCAAGAATTCACATGCTAATGAAATTTATGCGAAATCGCATTAATTGACATTACTACTGACAATACACACAGGATGCTGTTGCTACTAGCACGCATGCGTGTTAAGCCGGAGGTGCAACGCTTGCGCATAACTGCAGCAAAGCTGTCTACGTGGGCCTCGGCAAACATGCCAGACGCACTGCAATACCTTGGCAGCCCCAACAGCATTGCATTGTTGTACTGCACTCTCAGGTCACTGTACGCCCTCTGCAAATAGTCAACCCACAGGCTGCACGTGTAGAAGGATTGACAGTATGCTCTGAACAACGTTATTTTTACTTTATTTGTACAGCGTGCAAACCTGCGAGCTAACATATTACATCGTACAGACTGACCTGCGCTCTCTCAATGTCAATACTGTCTAGGGATGCCCGATCTGAATCGATCTTTCCGAAGATCGATTCATGGCCATATGATCTACTGATGTTTTGAATCGATTCAACAGGATACGATCTTCGTCAAGATCGAATCGTATACGCCTAGAAGATAGAACGAGAAATCGTATCAACTAAAACTTAAACAGTACGAATTAAAACTTGTCGGATATGTTAGCATGGGCTCCGAACGCCTAATTTTCTCTTTTTTGAATGATTAATTTTGAAGAGTATAAAAGTTTTTTTACACTAACCAGATTCCAGCTGTCTACTTTCAAAATTTTCAAAATTAATAATTTGGGCAGACGCACTGGATCTAGCCTGTTATGGCTATCAGTCAAAGTATTTCGCACTTTGTAATACATCTATTAAGTAGATTTAGTTCAAATAAATAATTTAGCATGCATACTGTGCTTTTCATTATTATTATAAAATACGATCTTCTGAGATCGAGTAAGATCGATTCAATACAATACGATTAAGATCGTGAATCGATTCACGAAGTTACGATCCATTACGATCCAGAAGATCGATTCAAAGCAAAGACTCGGGCATCCCTAATACTGTCCTTCAAAATTTCAAATCATCAGTGACCCAAGTGTTATAAACAAAGCAGTGTTGCCACAAAAAATACATTTTAGTTCCTCCAGTTGTCACTACGACAAACTCTTTTTTGCCAAGCTGTATGCTTTATAAATATTATCTTTACAAAATAATTTCGATGTTTCACATCTGCCAAGCGTCTCGCGACGGCTCACTTTTTTTTCTTCCATGCTTCGACAAGCTTAGTGTATTGACGTGAATTTTGAAATCGCGATTTCAGACGCAAGCAGAATAAGGTGAAATAGTTTAGGAATTAGTTTATGGTTTGTGGTACGTTTCAAGAGTGCGGATCTGGTACAATTATTTTTTTCGCTCTGGTAACCCCTTTGTTTATAAAAACATGAGTTTTAACGTGTCGGTACATGTCAGGTGTTCATGTTCATTCAAGAATTCAAATTCAATGTTAATTCATTTATTGCAGAGTTCATTTTATTGTGTTTGTAATTAGCTCCGAAACTAGAACAATAATAATCTAGAGAATGACCTAAAAACACAAAGACTGAAGTGCCTAAATAAGGAAATCGTGTTTCTTGTGGTAGCGAAATAATATGTGGTAAACAGGACTGCACTGTACAGTTCACGAAATGTTCGATACTTACATTCTAACGGCTTAATCCCTTTGGGCTAAGTTAAAATTTGAGTTGTTAATTGGATTCTGAAGGTAATAAACTTGTTTTTGACATGACAGACTACTTCATGATATCGGTTGATAATTGTCCGTATTTATGCAAAATGGAACCACACGACAAATTTTGTTTTTTTACTTTTTTTGAAGAATACTCATTTAAAAATGGCCTAAATTCTTATACAAAAAATAATATACTTTGTTTCCACGGCAAAAATCATGTGGTTCTTCTTTGTATAAGAATTTAGACCATTTTTAAATTAGTATAATCTACAAAAAAAAGTAAAAAACTAAATTTGTCGTGTGGTTCCATTTTGCATAAATACGGACAATTTTAGCTTAATGTCTGATGAAGCAAACAGTTGTCTTATTGGTGTAGTAGGCACTTCATTCACTGCTTTTAATTAAATTCTAGGCATGTGCCATAAAGCCAGTAAGCTGAATTAGTATTGAGAACATTTAGATTCCTATTCCAAATACTAATTTATGGATATAAATTAACTATCAATGAACTTCATTTTAGTAACAGTCACAACTTGTAAACAATTTTATTTTGTTTGTCCTTGTCCAACTTTTAAAGAGATTTAGTGCTTACAAATAATAAACTATTGTCGTTAATAGATTTTGTACTATAATATTTCTTTTTATAAGACAGTGAAGTAGCCCAGTCAAGCATTTCCAAATAGACCATATTGTAAATGTACCTATTGGCAGGTGTGAGTGACATTGGCATGACCACCAATACGGATTTTAAAATTTGATACCATAAAAAAACTGATATTAATCACTAGTTCAAAAGTTATAAGGGATTATATATATATATATATATATCGTCGACCGTAGGTTCAATTGAGGTAAGGGACAAAATACGATTTTTCAGGAGAGGCTGACAAAGTTTTTTTTCGGCTTAAATCGCCCATAACTTTTTTTGTTATTAACCTTTTTCGGGTCTGATTTCACACATAAACTTGTATTTTAGTGCTCTATCTACATGTGTAACATTTATTTAAATGAGTTAGCTATTTAAGAAAATAGGTGTTCCTTACAACAACGTATTTTGTTAGTAATGTCCCTTACTGACCAAGTATCTTGTAGTCCCGTCCCTTACATTAAATTGACCTCTACGTTGGATCCAATCTATTAATGAAAAAATAGTGTAAAGAACTTGTTGAAAAAATTTATGAAAAAAATACAGTGTAAAGAGATTTTTGACAGAAAATGAAGTACACACTTTTGGCGTATGGTTATCTTAAATTTGGAAATCGTTATAAGAAATAATTTAAAAGACATGAAAATATATTAGAACCATGTGTGTGCTTTTTTGTGTGTCGCTTACATTCAATGTTTGTACATTGTAATAGCGAATTTGTATTAGTTTGAATAAAACAATTTTTATTTTATTGAAGATGTTTATTATAATCAAATTATTTTAAAAAATGATAACAACTTTGAATTCTTATTCAAATAAAAGAGTAGCTGCAAATAATCATCATAGAGCCTATAAGGCATTGTTAATCAAATTAAAATAAACAATTTTACTTCTACCGCTTAATCAGCCTTCAACATGAGATCAATGTTTAATCATTATAATCATAAAAATAAAAATAAAATAATAAAATTGAGATCAATAAACGTTTCAGAATTAGATGTTTTTTTCATCAACATTATCTTGTTCGTCCGTTTGATTCAAATTGTCAATCACTTTAGCGCAATAAGGTAGCTTCAAATAATCTTGATGAAATCTACTGGGCATAGCATTCACGCACAATTTTTTTTAAATCTTTGTATTTTGCGTACGATATTGGCAGCCTGGTGTTATGGAAAGGTGTTAGCTCTATGCAATTATTGTCCACTATTATATCAGGCGAGTCTGCTAGTTGTGACGGCACACTAATAGATGTCTTACTCTTAACCTTACCCTTTCCCGTCCCTTTTCCTTTTCCCTTCCCACTTTTCGTTTTACGTTCTGGATTACTCCCTATCTTTTTGGCTGCCAACTCTCCATTTATTTTGGTGACATAAAGAACCGCTTCCTCCTTCATAGAGTGTTTAGTCCAAATGATTTTAAGGTCTTTTTCTTTATCGTAGCTATTCTAATTTTTAAACGACTTCAAAAAGGAGGAGGTTCTCAATTCGGATGTTTATGTTTTTTTTTAATTTATTTATGTTCGCAAAGGGGTTTATTTCGAAATGGTCCCATGCAAATTTCATATAGATCTGATGATGAGTTCGGGAGACATACACCGGAACTCTTTAAAAAATGACAGCAAATCAACCGCGACTTCTGCTATCGCATAAATATGCATTGTTTGTTTGGAATTAGTGCGGGGTGAATACCACAACTAAAAATTTAAAAATAAAAACTTTTTTACAAAAAAATAACAACCGACTTCCTTAAAAACACTACAAAGTGAAAAATAACTTTAATTTCGGAAGTCGGTGGCAAAATAACCATAGATACAGATCCTAAGACACCGACTTCCGAAATTAAAGTTATTTTTCACTTTGTAGTGTTTTTAAGGAAGTCGGTTGTTATTTTTTTGTAAAAAAGTTTTTTCGTAATTTGCAAGTCCTTCGTCTTTTGTGGAAACAGAATTTCTGTAACAGGGTCCCAGTAAATGAAATCCTTGTGCTCCATAACGGTTACGACGTAGGGACGAGAATTATTTCTAGCAGATTTAGGGTTGCCACCCGTACTTTATAATAAAGTATTGTACGTTATTTCACATAATTGTACTCTATACTTTATGAGAACAATAAAGTACACGAAAATACTTTATTTTGCAAGATTTGATTTCTGTGGGATTTTGAAAATTTTGGTCGTAAGTACTTTTTCGTTAAACGAAATTTATTTAATACAAACTGTAAAAAACAACAAAAAATACATTTTTAAATATAATAATAAAGAAAAATAAATCATACTTTATTTTTATACTATGTACTTTTGTTTTCATACCTATAATAACCAATGTACTTTAATTGCAAGACAAAAAGGTGGCAACCCTAAGCAGATTCCATGTAACTAGGCCATTGCGTGTAACTTCAAACAGTCAATTTTCGCACTTCTCGTGCAATAACAGAGTGCATGCTGTCACCTGGCATGTACTTAACTATGACCGGGCAATAAGAAGTTAATCTGAATCGTTTCGACATTCTTGGAAATTGACAAAAATAATGCAATATTGCCAGCATTGTCCTATTACCATTTTGTCTAGTGCAAGCATCGCAATACAGGATAACTTTTCTTATTCCTCTATCATCAACATCTTTCAGATACATGAAAAGGCAGGACTCTATCTCTTTTGACTCTCGTTTTCCGTCGCATTCACCACAAACATAGCAAATCCCGTTTTGAGTAGAGCTTTCATAAATCGTAAAGTTTTTTCTGCTATAGAATAACAAAATATTGTCACCATGAGGCGTATTTAAAATCTTTTGTAAATCAAAGCTTGCCACTAGAGTGTCCTTGTTTACAGAATAGTTTTGATGACTAGTAAATCTTTCATAAGTAGCATATTTTTCTTCCATGTGATCTTTAATCTTTTCCTTGTCCTTTTCTGCCTCCTTTGGATTGTTTTCATGTTTAGCGCATATGTTGCACTTATCCTTCTTCGGAACGTTGCTGTATTCCTTATGGAACAGATTAATGAAATAATAATTAGGTAACATTGAATAGTTTTATTATTAATAATAATATAATATATTTATTCAAAAAATTTTGAGACAACCATACAGAGTAACTTAATAATAGACACAAAATAAACAGATAGTTGAATGTGAAATGGTACACTGTAAATATGTTGGTTTGGCTGTCTTTAGACTGATTCGCCCTATCCACTCGTACTAGTATAAACTGTATTACGAGGGGATAGTCTTCCTCAACCCCAGAACAACAGATTCCCACAAGGTTCCAGTTTGTCATATAGCAGCAGTTTGATTACATACTGTATAGGTAATTATATTAATTAAGTTACAAACGATAATAATTGTCTGTGTTTGGGTGTATGTATATGTGTATATGTGTTATGTATGTGTGTATTTCTGTATGTGTGCAGTTAAGAGTGCTTTATTATTTATTTATTTATGTGCCTTGATTATAACAACGTTCTAGTAGTAGTTAGTAAGTAGTTTTTCAGTGCTGTCGTAGTCTAGTGCTTTCAAATATCTTTCAATAGCTTTTTTGCATGTATGGCTATCAAGATTCTTCAATTTTAGATCTTTGCTTATTTTGTTGTAAAGGCTAGGACCGAGATAATTGTGAAATTTATGTGCAAAAGATGTTCTAAATTTGGGTATGTTATAAACTATATCTAATCGCCGCCTCTTAGCAAAGTGCGGTTTTATTTTATGCTGTGCCATGATCTGTTGCTTAATGAATAGTTTTCTCACCGTAAGGACTCCTAGTTCTGAGTAAAGTAGGTGTGTTGGATAAGTGTACTTTTTGCGAGAAATTACTTTAAGTACTATGCGTTGGGCTCTTTCGACAGACAACATGGTTGTTTTTGAGGTTCCACCCCACACAATCAGGCCGTATACCAGTATGGATTGGCATAATGCTAAATAGATTTTTATTAATAGCTTAATGTCACATGCATTTCTAATCGTTTTAAAAATATAAATTAGTTTTCTTGCGCGATTATTTATCTTAATGACGTGTTCTTTCCAGTTTAAGTTTTGGTCTACTATAACACCGAGATATCTTATAGAATTGGTTCTGGTGATTGGGTTACAATGACAAGTACTTCGATTGTTGCAATGGTGAGTTTGAGGCGTATTTAAAATCATTTGTAAATCAAAGCTTGCCACTAGAGTGTCCTTGTTTACAGAAGTTTTGATGACTAGTAAATCTTTCATAAGTAGCATATTTTTCTTCCATGTGATCTTTAATCTTTTCCTTGTCCTTTTCTGCCTCCTTTGGATTGTTTTCATGTTTAGCGCATATGTTGCACTTATCCTTCTTCGGAACGTTGCTGTATTCCTTATGGAACAGATTAATGAAATAATAATTAGGTAACATTGAATAGTTTTATTATTGTGATTCTTATATTACTATCATACAAGAATCGATATCTATTAAAATAAACGAACAAAATTAGCAATAGGCATAGGCAAACCCACAGACAGCTTAGAACATGTAACAATGATTGTAGTATAACAAAATGTACATATGTACTTACTGTGTTATCTTATTCACTAATTGCAGTAATTTCTGTCTGCGTCGAAGCAATTGGTTTAAATGGTTTTGTTTTTCCATTTTTACCACATTGTTTTTGTCAAAAACCGAGCACAATCCCGACCAAACGACAGATGAACTCGCACTGATAGCAACTTTTTTGATGCCCGGGCGCTGCTTTCGCATTGGTATCATCCTCTCTTTCGCACACAGAAAGACGTTGTGAGATAGAAAAGGATGGTAATAGTGCAAGTACGTGCTATCTTGTGTTATGAAGTTAGAAGTGTGTGTAAATAAAGGTAACAGGGATAAATATTCATTACTTCTCACGAGCAAATTGGTGTAACGGACACCGAACCTAAATATAATTCGATTCAAATAGGTGTAACGTTGACACTGCTTAAAGTATGACACTGCAAATTGGGGTAAGGGACAACTATGTCAAAACTCGTGCAATCCATTTAAAGTATGGATGATATTTATTTTTTGAAATAATAAAGACATTAGTGTAAGGCCAGTTTTATTATTGTTTCTTAAAAAATAAACCATGTAATGGTAATTCGTTGATTGGGGGTTGAAGGGTCTTCCCCTTACCTTATTTGAAGTGGATTGGCGGCGATAATTACACCATTTCAAGTATATTGCATAGTTTTTACGATACATTGTTATTATGGGGCTGATTCGAAATTTGGATCCAAAAATCATTGGGGTAAGGGACATTTTTCTTAAGCTAGAATTTTTTCATATTCACCATTCGATAGAGCGAAAAATTCTGAACAAAACTGTATACTCAACTCATTTTGGGTATTTTGTCCCTTACCTCAATTGAACCTACGAGCTACGGTCGACGATATATTTATGTTATCAAAATTAAAAATCCCTGATGTTGGCCATGCCAGTGTCAGCCACACCTGGCAGGTCATAGTTGAAATTAATCTGTATTAATAATTATAAAGCTAAATAATAATAATATTAATATTAAAAAGTCCCCGATAGGATATATCTTTTAAACTTGCCTCACCATAACGTTTTTAATTGTAATCAAATCTATATATTATAAAGCTAAAGAGTTTGTTTGGTTGAACATATTAATCTCAGGAAATATGTTGTTTTTTCGAGGATTTATCGAAAAAGATTTAGAGGAAAGAATATACGAAGACTTAGCACGGGCAGGCGATTCGAAGCGACGAAGAGGGTCGGGGTAGCAAGAAATTTAACGCAGACGAAGTCGCGGGCAGAGGCTAGTATAGCTATTGGTCTGTAACTTCGGTTCTCCGTGTGCCGACCGCGCGGCCATAGCATTTCAGTTCCGTAGGTCGTGAAACACAAACATTAGGGCTTTATTCTTACTATCTAGGTCAATGATATTATATACAAAAATACGTAGATAGGGCACTAGCGTGCGAAAATTGTTGCCGACAAATCACACCAATTGGTGTCATTTCGTTTAGTGGGCTAATAGCAGCGAGCGAAGCAAAGCGTGTCCATGGCGTAAAGTATTACATCTAAAATGCCAAATTTTGTTGTAAGAAAATGTAAAAACTATGGTTCCACAATAAATAAAAGTGAAGGAATTTCATACCAGAGGTAAGTATAGTAAAATAATGAATATTTACGATTATATTTCACATTTAGAAATAAATTTCGATTTATTAACATGGTGGTTGGGAAAGGATAGAGAATATGATAGCAACTGGAGCGCGACAAGGTCAAATAGCATGTGTCATAGATTAAATTAACCAGAAGCGAACTCGTAGACACAATTCATATCATTCGTTAGCCGCTTGAATGTGCAACGTGAGTTTTGTTGTTAGTTAGTGTGCGTCTTTCTAACAATAATATTATGATGATCATAATAAGTTGTAGCTTTCAACGTTTTATAATGGAGAATTTGATTAGTGATAGCGGGTTATTAGATGTATTATTAGTAAAATTAAAATGTATGTATATCAATTTTTTATTTTCTCATTATCTTTTATTATTTGTCCGATTTCCGAGTGATAATGATACAAAAAGTAAATGGGTCAGCATAGTTCAGGCGGAAAGAAGTCAACATGACTGGATTCCTACAAAAAGAAGTATAATATCATATACTCACGGAGTAGGTTAGTAGTAGTAGTAGTAGGTAGTACATACATTATCGAAAATTCTGTCTGCAGACCAAAATTGTTTAGAATTTGTGAGTAAATAGATAACAATTGTATTTGTTGTTTTATTTAATAAATCATTATCAGTGTAATATTGCCAGTTAAAATCAATGTCTCTTCTGTGGCAAATCCGCATACTCTATGATTCACTAGTGTACTTCAAGCGCAACACACTACAGATAGCTATCTCTTTCTGTATCATATGTTCCGTATTATCTATCGCAGTCGTTGTTGACAATTATTATACATCTGTAGGTAAGTACATTTGTGCTAACAACGGAACGATTTTTGATCGCCGATCAGTATGAATATGGCGTATCTTTACTATATAATATCATTGATCTAGGTACATTCTACAAAATCGTATTAGTGGTTAGCAAAAATAATGGGACGTCTACTAAGCGCTTCAATACCTAATTTTCTCTCGCGCTCGCAGTGTACCGGTCTGCGTGGCCGCGCGGTTACAACAAACGTGTTTTTTTTATTCTGATAATGGTATGGAACCCTTCGTGTTCGACTCGCACTTGGTCGGTTTTTTTATTTTGTTTTCTTTCTTTCTCATTCAGTTGTATTCATGATCTGGCAGTTTGAGTAATTTATAGGGCCTACTAAAATGTCCTATCATTTGGTATTGTTCGTCGAATCGTTTTGCTCCTTAAGTTCTGAGTTGAGCTGCACGATTAGTGACAAATGCGTGTACTGTCTAAAGTCTAAAAAAGTCCTCTAAGTATTCACATGATGTGACCAAGATTATGTCTGGACTTTAAAAGAGACTGACCTTTTTTTTTTTTTTGATGTGAAATCATCAAATGACTTCCCGCTCTGGGCGGAGCGGGAGGGCGTACCCGTATTCCTTCAGTTGCCAATCAGACCCCTTCAGCTTCAGTGCTGCTGACATCTCTTTGAGGCGCGCGTGGAACACTACGCGCCGTCGACCCGAGCTTGGTCCTTACCGGGCGGCGAGCTACCCATTGCTCGCCACCCGCAAGCTCGCGCCTACGGTGGCCGGGAGTCCGCAATCGACTCCCGACGCCCGGGGCGTCTCCTCCTGCGGCGGCTAGGGACGTGAGGGCGTAGAGACTGCCACTCCCTCACGCGCCCCGCCTCCTCCTTCGCGAGCAGCATTACTGCTTCGCAGAAGGAGGTGACGGCTTCCCATGCCGTCTCGCTCCGTACCATGGCTCGCACCAGGGCCGGACGTGAGAGGTCGCAGCCGCCGATCGCCTCCACGAGGACACGGCGGTGCTCCGCCCAGGCAGGGAACACTTCCACCGTGTCCTCTAGACCAGGGCTGTCCAAACTACATATCTTCGCGGGCTAATTAAATTTACTACAAAAGCTGGAGGGCCGCAGAAACAGATATTTTCAGTTTTCAAGTTAAAAAAAAATACAGGGTAACCATTTCTTTATATGTTTATTGGTTTTTAATAAATTAATTTATCTAATAATAATATTCCAGCCCGCGGGCCGTTGTCTGGACAGCCCTGCTCTTGACGATCCTCACAATGGAATACACCCGGGCGTTTCCTCCCGCTTTATCCTGAACAGGAACCCACCGAAGCACCCATGCCCGGTGAGAACCTGCGTCAGGCGGAAGGTGAGGACGCCGTGGCGCCTCTCTATCCACTCCTCAAAGAGGGGACTTACCGCCGCAATCGTGGCGTGCCCTGCGCTGGGTTGCGACAATCGTACCCGCCATGTCGCCATGAGATCCTGCCGGAGCTCTGTCCGCCGTGCCGCGATTTGTCGCGGCAGCGGAGTTTCGCCCCGGCGTTTCGCCTCCTCGCGCCACTCCCACATGTGAGCGAGGAGACTGTGACCTCTTGGGTTTGTTTCGGCCTTTCTACTGAGAGTGGTCAGAAAGGAAACGCCGACCTCATCTAGTTTTAGAAATATCAAAATAAATATGAAAATCGAAATATGAAATATCAAAAAATGTGTCAAACCTACTCAGAAATAAAATCTTTTATCATAGTATATTATGTTGGCTTATTTTATTTATCCACCTTAAGACACATGTGTGGTAACACATGTCCGAGAATCCACCCTAGGAAAAGTTGGATAAATGGAATGTTATTCATGCATGACAGTATACCAAATATTATTTTAAAGAGCAATACTCTTTTGTTGTCTAGGTCCGCAATATCAATGGCGTCAGTTGAGATAAATGACGCACGCCGCTTAGAATCAGAGGCGTCGGAGAGCGCAGAGGACGACACACAAGAACAGCTGTCGGCCGCGCAGCGTGCGCGTATCGAGCGGAACCGTCTGCAGGCGCGCCAACGGCGGGATGCGCGCCTCGTGCAGCGCCACACGTGAGCCACGCCCTGCCCGACCGACCACCGCGCCCCCGCGCTCGCTCAGCTAACTGTGTGGCCGCAGGGAAGGCGCCAGCGCGCGGCCTGCGCTGCCCGCCGACAGCGGAGGCGGCTTCCTGCTGGCCGACGAACCCGCCGCGCCTCCGCCGCGCGTCCTCCCTCCGCCCGCGCCCATCCAGGACCCTGCGGAGCGCCCGAACTGCCGAGAGTGCGACCGCCGCTTCCCGCAGTCCTACCTCTTCGACACGTTCGGGCACGACGTGTGCGACGACTGCAGGTCGGTAAAGAGTGCCGCACGAACAGCCGAACGCCCCGCGCCGCAATCACTCGCTAACGATGCGTTCGCCGCAGGGACGACGACGGCGCGCACGCGCTCGTGACGCGCACCGAGGCGAAGAGCGTGTACCTGCTGAAGGACTGCGACCTGGACCTGCGGCCGCCGGCGCTGCGCTGCGTGCGGCGGCGCAACCCGCACGGCTCGCGGCTGGGCGACATGCGCCTGTACCTGCGCGCGCAGGTGGAGGAGCGCGCCTGGCTGGCGTGGGGCGGGCCCGAGGCGCTGGGCGAGGAGCGCGCGCGGCGCGACGAGGCGCGCGCGCGCAGCAAGCAGTCGGCCACGGCGCGGCGCCTGCGCGCGCTGCGCATGGACGTGCGCTCGAGCCTGTTCGACCGCACGCGTGCGACGCACGAGCACGAGTTCGGCGCGGAGCAGTACGACGCGGACGCGGACCAGTACTCGCGCGCCTGCGCCTGCGGGCACGTCGAGACCTACGAGAAGATGTAACACGAAGGCGCGCTACTGCCTGCCGTTGTATCGTAATGTGAAATCCAACTCCGTAACCTATCTTAATGCCGCATGACCTTACTGTTATACATTTTTGCATTGCATGTAGTCATGGTTTCTTTTATTGACCCCATTTGTTCTGCCAATCTTCTACCGATTGTTTTTCTTTTGTTTTATGTATTAGTGCGATTAGTACTCAAAATGCTGCACAAAAAGAACCACTCGTAATTTCACCACCCTTATCAATTTTGCGTAAGTATCACTAGTCAAGTTCTCATTAATCCTTATCGGGGTTGGTTTTCCTGATGAGTTATACAGATTATTTGATTTCACTGGCGTTGAAAGTCTGCCAGAATCGAAGTTACTGGAAAAGCTAGTTTACCTTTTTGAAAGTGTACATGTCTACATTTTCTTAGAAATCGTATCCGTGGTTAGCAAAAGGAATGGGACCTCTACTAAGCTCCGTTTGAGGGTCATAGCACACGTATCAGCTCTGAAAGGAATCGTCACCGTATCAACTCGAGCCGTTCAGTATGATTTGTATGAAACTCCCTACTGCAACGCACACTAATCGGAATCGTAACGTAATCGCCTCGCCTCGGGACAAGCTCACGAACCGCGGTGCGGTGCGTGGTCGACTTGCAGTTCCCCCGCTTACGGCTCTCCGTACCCTAGCTTACGGCTCCCTCCGTACCCTAGCTTACGGCTCTCCGTACCCTAGCTTACGTCTCTTCGTCCACGCGACACAAAACGTTTGGATTGAAAATGACTGAACTAGCCGTCAACCAGCGGTCGGTGAGCCGTAAGCGCGGCGTCGCCTAGCTGTAGCTGAGTCGATGTGCCGGAGCTTCTAATCCGGTTACGATCCGTTTACGAGTTGATATGTGTGCTGTGACCCTAAGAGAACTGCGTGGCCTCGCGGGATTCCATGTTCTGACCGCGCGGCTATGGGGTTAAACCTTTACGACTTTCTGAATATTGGATCTACGAATTTGCTACTTTCAGCGTCATCATCATCATTTCAGCCGTAATACGTCCACTGCTGGACATAGGCCTCCCCCAATTTGGGGGGCTTTGCCATAATCGCCACGCTTGGCAGGCGGATTGGCGATCGCAGTATGGTGGTAAAATGCATAGAGAACGCTGCTGCCCATTCTCTAGTAAGTCCCGTAGTCGCCTCTTACGACACCCACGGGAAGAAATGGGGTGATGCTATTCTTTACGTCCGGCACCACACGGTACTTTCACCGTGTGTTTTACAAATTCCTTCGTAATGGTGACGTAGTCGATTTTCTTCTAAGACACTATGTCCGAGCAGTCGAAACGGACACACAAAAGTTTGTTGCAAATACATTGAAACTTGTTTTTCGGAATTAGCTGTCGCAGCTATTTCGTCAGTGGTCTTCCCCATTTACCCAGGCGACATATAAGTAAACATTCATCCACAATGATTACGTACAATAACGAAGCCATTTACTGTGCATGGTCGACACCACAGAACAAAGAATAGAGAGAAGTGCCCTTACACTGGCTAAGTACGGGAACCAGTGTCCCCAAACTCACACATTTGCATATCAAATTGTCCATTACACACATAAAAAACAGTGATATGATTGGCTACAAATTACAAACGCAACTTTTACAAATCCTCTTCTTATTGCTTTAAAAATGTATGTCTTATTACAACGAGTGAAAGTTGTTATTATTTGACATGACACAAACAATAAAGACGTTTTTCGTCTGTAAACTTTAAAAAGACAAATTTACAACGAGATCAGCAACTCAACGCTAGATGGCGCTGTAACCAATTCATTCTATTCAGAACGCTAGTCCCTTTGAAATAGATGTCATATTCACATGCACTTGTAATATCTTTTAGTGAGTACCAAAAAAAATGTAGAGATGAGGACATATATCGATTTTTTTTAAATATTGATGTTACGTAATGTATTTGGGTGAGCAATGTAATAATTTGTTAACATCATACACATGCAATAAAAATAACGGAAAAGGTTGATTATCGTTAAAATATCAATATTAAAGAGGTATTTGTATGTAGGGGGGTAATATTATTTTCATCGAATATTAATATATTTCGCCGTGATAGCTTTCATTATAACAGTAATATGATTAGACGTAGGAAAATCCCCTAATTGATGATAGCTTATATTTTGGAATATTGATGACCCAATAAACTGGTGCATTATTTTAGCCATGATATAATCTTTATTAAATATGTGTGTGATATGTGATGTGTGTGTGTGTGTCTTTTAAAAATATTTCTGATATCTTTCGGATATAAGATATCTTAACCCTATAATTGGCAGAGATTTTTATCCTAAAAAAATATGTTTTCTTTTTTTTTCCATTTGAGTATTGACTATTTGGACGTCAGGAAAAATGAAATAAAAAATCTCTGTAATTCAGTTTTCAGGATATAATATGTGTATTTAAGTTCACACTGCCAGGGTTACAATAGTGAACAATAAAAAGAACATGTGTCTTTACATGCACACTGCCCTGTCGTAGGCAAACAAAATAAGTTACATTAAGTGAAAAGTTTTTAACTTATCAATAAAAATATTAAACATAACAACAATTTTTGAGATCTTTTAGGAACATTTATAAATGAATATGTATGTAAGTATGGTAACACCTTACAAATTCTTAGGAACTAAGTATAATATAACTTTTAATTGAGACCTCTATACTTATCAAATAATTCAGTCGTAGAGTTCTGAGATCAACAGTTTAAACTAAATTTGTTTAGTACTATTTAGTGTGGAAATTCAAAAAGCAATTTCGTTCTTCAACTATACATAGCCGTGCATTACATTTTTGACAAAAATACTTTGTTTGGTTTTTGGTACAGTTCCTACACCTGCCTTTTGTCGTGAAAGTAGGCAGATGTCCCACCAAATCATAACGAGTAGCGTCATCAGGCCGTTCTGCAACCGGTTTCTTTATCTTCTTTACAGATTTAGAGAGAGCATCAGACTGTAGATCAGGAGAACTCCTCTCAAAACAACACAGTTGTCTAAAAAGCGCGACGCGGAACTTTTTGAGAGGCATCAGTTTTTGTTTATTATTATTTTCGCGACGGTATAGCAACCAGGCATTGTTTACGCTGATGTCCAGGATCTGCGAAAATAGTGGTAAATACCAACGATGGCCTTTCAAATCCGTTCGGTACAAGGCAACTAACATGTCGGCCAAATCCACACCGCCCATATTTGCATTGTAGTGCTTTATTAGATTTGGGCATGTGACCGGTCCCTTCCTCTTTTCTTCTTTCTTGTACCGCATTATATTCTGTACTGGGTGAGCGTCAACGTAAGTACTTGCAGCCAAGACACATTTATTGTCAAACCACTTCACAACAGCGATGTTGTGTTCGTTGGACACAACTTGTGCAAAAGCTCCCCTTCCCTTTTTCTTCAATTCGTTGTCACATGGTAGTTTTTTTTTCTGCCCCTCGAAGTCGATTTGACCTAACAGTTCCCAAGGAGAATATTCCATATTCATTTCTTATATGATGCATCAATTCAACCGATGTAAAAAAATTGTCGAAGTATAGTACGGAGCATGGTTTTTGCTTTATAGATTTGGCCAAAGCTATTACAACTTTGGCCCCAAGGCCCATACTTTTTTCTTTTTCAGTGAAAGTATGGTGTCGGAAAGTGTCGTCTCCTCCGTAAATTATAAAATCATGGACTAGACCAGATGGCGAAGCACGAACGAATAACTTGAAGCCCCATTTCTTGGGTTTATTCCGTACATATTGTTTTCGACTGCCGGCTCTGGTGCCCTTGTAAGGCACCATCATTTCGTCGATGCTAAAACGTTTCCCTTCAGGAATATTGGATGCGCAGTTACGACGGAGTTTTTCCACTAGTGGCCTTATTTTATAGTACCTATCACCATCATCTGTCATGTTATCATTGAAGTGTATGCAGCGGCGAATAGCTTGAAATCTTTTTAGAGTCATCACATTAGCAATTTTAGTGTACTTGAAGTCATTGGACCAGTAGTCAGTGTACGCTGGCATATCTACTACGCTCATTAGAATATTGATCGCCAGGAAATCTCTTATTTCATCTTTGGTCACATTTATTGATGAGCCCTTTTTCTGCACTGAATAAAGATTGGTATGATGTACTATCAAATCTACAATATCATCAGAAATAAATAGTTTGAAGTAATCAAGCGGTGACTTCTCAAGATCAGTAGATTCAAATAATGTGTCTTCTATTTCTGCTGTTCCTAGCAACTTCACTTTTGTCCATTTGGGGAGCAATTTGACCGGTTTCAGAATAGTTTTCTTTATGATCACCCGAGTTTTCCTAGAACGACCAACACGATGAGGCGTAGTCGTTGCTGCTGCAGGTGCTGGGCTGCAGTTTGAGTCTACAGACGGTGACGGTGGGATATAAACTGATGGTGAAGGTGGTATTATGTCAGGATTATTTTGAAGACTTGAGGGCGAGTCTGAAATAGGTCGTGAATGTTGTGATACTGGTTCTTCATGGACGGCAGCAATGGTATACACTTCTCGATATTCGCCGTCATCACTGTCGGAGATGTTTATGTTTTCAACAGAAGACGCCAGTGATCGCGCAGGGGAACTATCGTCGGAGGCATCGGGGCGTGGCCTGCACATTTTGACTTCATCTTCCGAAGATTCACTGGATTCTTCATCAGATTTAGCTCGGGATTTAGGCACCAAAGCAAGGATTTTTTGTGATCGAGTACTCTGAAACCAAAGCAGTGCAAACTAAGAGGTGTGGGTTTGGTTAAAGGCGTTACTTGCGTTGCGGTATTATTCTTTATGAAATAATTGATGCTAGTTAATTATAACAATCAAGGGGATGTGTTACTGGCGATGTGCATAGATACATTATTTGGAACTGTGCAACCCTATAGACCAGGCAGTGTGCATTTAAATACACGTGACAAATATTATGTCAATCATATAGCGGCGGGCAGTGTGCATTTAAATACACGTGACAAATATTATGTCAATCACATAGCGGCGGGCGGTGTGAATTTAAATGCACACGATACAAAAGTCGTAAATTATTAGAAATTAAAAACATATTTTGCAAAAATATTACTACATATCAATAGCTTAGGGTTTATAGAAAGTAAAACTGAGACAATTATTGTTGATTAAGTCATACAAATCTAGATAAAAATGGATATTTACCTTGAAATGCGTGGGAGCAGACAGACGGTTCGCCATTTTGATCACCACTGACAGAGCGTAAGTGAGATGGATATAGTTTTCTTTTTCTAGGGTTTAAGAACGTTCGCAAACTACGTTTGCATGAAAAAATAAACGATTCGAAAGTAATATTTGCCGGGAAAAATTTCTGGACGGAATGTGCATTTAAGTTCACTATGCCAAGTATAGGGTTAATCACAGATTCTGATGGGCATAATAACCCCCTCTAGCCTAACCTATAATAAATCCATGTAATTATTTGTTTTTCTGTTACTAAAGCACTAACGCAAATATCACACTTATTTTTTTTAATCAACTGTCTTATTATACAACCAGCTATGTGAGCTATTGATTCCTTACTAAAATCAGACAAAATTATCGATACCGACCTACTTTACGGATGTGTCCCATCCCTAATCGAGTAGCGTCGAAGTTACTAGAATTTTGGTTATGATTTTCCAGATGACGACCGAGTGTATTTAGACTTTGTATCAATGAATATAAGGTTGTTTATAGTTTGCATTGAAGTCATAACGTGTGGTATTGTAATTAAAATCAATTATATTAAAAATTAACAAAGTTTAGTACTTATCGATGTTACAATACATCTCCAAAAGTTACATTTTTTTTTCTGCTTTCGTTTTGCAGGTCAAATCCGCACAACAAGGCATAATTTGTAATATTTCGCGTATTTCTGAGACAACCAATCGCGACATGTATCTGACGGCGAATAAGCTAAATGTTGCGCATCTGCGCTAAATGTTGACACGCGCGCGATAGCTGAGGGGCAGTTCCTCTAGTTTTCTTTATTCCGTGGTCGACACACACACTTGCCTTATTGATATACTAGCTTTTACCCTCGGCTTCGCCCGCGTGGATGTCGGAAATTAATGCAAAAGGACGTACTATCGCGATAAGAATGTGTTATTCCAGGTTATATAGGTAATATAGACTCTGTGTGCTATTTTCGGTCCAGATCCATTCAGCCATTTTTGCGTGATTGAGAAACAAACACCCAATCATACATATTTTCACATTTATAATATTAGTAGTAGTAGGATTATAATTCATATTAAGTACTTAGGATTCATATTTTATGAGAACATCATGTGTGTTGGTTTTTAAAGTGTGCGTAGTCCCAGCGGAAAAGTGTCGAATTTCTTAATTTCAGTTTAGCAGATATTTAGTGTATGACGTCGTGTAATTGTGTATGGTAAATAAAAATTTGTGCATCCAACCATTGCGGAGATATTCAACATAAACTGTTTCCGCTGGGACTACGTATTCCTAGCGGCACTTTTTTTTTCCTATGGACGTACAAGAAAAAAAATACATACAATAATTAGTGTGTATCGAGAGGTAAATGTGTATGTTAAAATGAAATTTGTGTGTCTTACATTTGTCAAGATATTCAAGTTGCCGCTGCGCTGACGTTTGGCTATTTGATGAAAATCATATAAAACGGTTTAGCACAGAGTTGTAATTTTTTACGCTGGTTGCTTTGAATTTGTGTGTAATATGTGTGAAAACAGAATTTGAAAAAAACCTACCGTTCAGAAGATATACACGTAAAAGTAAAATAAGGTTATTAGGTCCAAGTACTTAAAATAGGAACTCTAGAGCCTAACTCATCTCGTTTATTTATATCTTGTAAGGGTCTACAATGTCCTGCCAAGTTTCATTCATGTGCTCTTAGTAATTAATGAGCAGTGGCATAATTTACTACGACTGGAACACTATATTTTATGACACCCGATTGTAGGACTTTTTAAAGGAAAAGCAAAATGAAACTTATTCCAATATTTAGTGTATTAATGCAACTATTCACATGTAAAATTTCAGCTCATTACACTGAATGATTAAAGAGATATAATAAAAATAACAGAACAAGAGCAAAACATCGATAAACCGACCAAGTTTGAATGGCTACATAAAAGCGGCCGTGCAGTATAAAGAGCTAACGTTCTAAAATTTCCCGTGTTTTACAGTTATTGGATCGGTACAGGTGTGCACACAATTCTTGAAGAAGTAACTACTTAATAACTTTCGTGATAAAAATAGTAGGTAACTTGTTTTTTTTAGACTTACGAAATTATTACAATAATAATTGCATATGTATTAACAAATGCATTTATTTGTCAGAATATTACGAAAAAATTGTTACAGTAGGTAATTATTATGTCCTTAATATTCTGCTGCTTCCAGCGCACAAATATTTTGATTACAATTTGATTAAATAGAAATACTAATAATAAAAAAAAAACATTAACACCAGTAGTCATTTTACCACCAGTAGTTTTTAGGGTTCCGCACCTCAAAAGGAAAAAGCGGAACCCTTATAGGATCACTTTGTTGTCCGTCCGCCCGTCCGTCCGTCCGTCCGTCCGTCCGTCCGTCTCTCAAGACCATTTTTCTCAGGAACGCGTCCCTTGGAGCTGTGAAAAAATCAAACTTCTAAGCTAACGTGATCAAAAGATATAGCCGTTTATGCCGCAAATTTTCGAAACTCGCAAGGGAATCAAAACCTAAAGGGTACTTCCAGTCGATCTAGAAAATTGAAATTTGGTACGAAGCAACGTCTTATAGCACAGATAAAGGATAAATTGCGAAAACTGTAAATTTTTAATTACATCATAATAATAAATAGAACAAAACACAGACAGAAATAAAAAAAAGCCAAGAAACAGAACAGAACTACGACTCGATTGTCGTGATGGGTGAACTTTTACTTATAGACCTACAGGTTTGTACGGAACCCTCGGTGCGCGAGTCCGACTCGCACTTGGCCGTTTTTTTTTTTTTTTTTGTTGCTGTAAAAGGTCGAACGAGAAGACCAACTCCCGAAAACCAGGGCTTTGAATAACGTTAAAAATTTGGTATCGTTACTTTCATCGGACGAAGATAACGTTATTATTAGAGGTAACCTTATGTTTGGTAACGATACTTGGCATACGTTTTACCGGTAACTGAGTAACGTTAAATTTTTATTTATTTTCTTTCGTCTCTTTGTTTCGTCTACATTAATGAAGTTGCATTTGCATCGTTTGATTGGCGATGTTGCCGTAGAGCGCCGCCGCCCATGGCGTGCCGCTTAGTTTGCGCGGGTTGACAACAACGCATTAAATAACGATAAAAGTATCGATACTAGTAACGGTAATGGTAACGTTATTTTATGGATTCGATACCAAAATATCGATACCCGTGTTACCGTTAAAAAATTAACTTTATGAAAATAACGTTACTTAACGATACTTATAGTGTGGATTTGGTAACGTTACCAAGCCCTACCGAAAACTTACTAGTAAACCTAAGATTTTCACCTTTATGGGGTTTTACAGTAGGCAATATATTTGTTATTCATATTTTATTTAAAAAAACTGATTTTTTATATCAATGTTATTGTTACGTTGTTAGTAATTTTGTTTTCTTTTTTATTTTAATTAGTCATTAACTAAAAAATACTATTAAGATTACAAAGCAGTTGTTTTATTTTCTGCTAAACTATTGTGTACGCAATTGTACGAAACTATTAAACACGATGACGATACTATACTGGAAATTTTAGAACGTTAGCTCTTTATACTGCACGGCCGCTTTTATGTAGCCATTCAAACTTGATCGGTTTATCGATGTTTTGCTCTTGTTCTGTTATTTTTATTATATCTCTTTAATCATTCAGTGTAATGAGCTGAAATTTTACATGTGAATAGTTGCATTAATACACTAAATATTGGAATAAGTTTCATTTTTCTTTTCCTTTAAAAAGTCCTACAATCGGGTGTCATAAAATATAGTGTTCCAGTCGTAGTAAATTATGCCACTGCTCATTAATTACTAAGAGCACATGAATGAAACTTGGCAGGACATTGTAGACCCTTACAAGATATAAATAAACGAGATGAGTTAGGCTCTAGAGTTCCTATTTTAAGTACTTGGACCTAATAACCTTATTTTACTTTTACGTGTATATCTTCTGAACGGTAGGTTTTTTTCAAATTCTGTTTTCACACATATTACACACAAATTCAAAGCAACCAGCGTAAAAAATTACAACTCTGTGCTAAACCGTTTTATATGATTTTCATCAAATAGCCAAACGTCAGCGCAGCGGCAACTTGAATATCTTGACAAATATAACCGCTGTGTTGCTTCTGGAAACGATCGTTTCCAAACAAAAGAACCGAAAAATGCTTGTGGAAACAATTGTTTCCAAGTCTTCATTTTTGTTAAACAACTTAAAACTCTATTAATATGACTTTAGAGTCCTTTCAAAACCTCTTGAAATCATAGACTAGGAACAGATTTACCGAATGAACGCAAATTCACAACACCCATAGACAAAATTATATTTAATCTGTTGAAGTGAAATTGAAGTCACCATTTTATAACTTTCTGTGATCGAAGTTAGTGAGTGCTCCACGAAAAAATGCCTTAGGTATCCAAATTTATTGTTTATTATTTAATTTATGGTACCAAATTAATGTAGAAGATGTATGCTCTGATATTTTAATCTTTTATTTATCTAAACTTTTAGTGAAATGTGATAAAATCCAAAGAATCGAACACGCTTTTTTGTTGTTGTATGTTTACATGTTTTAAAGTGGTAATTTATAGTGAAACTACTTAAAACTACGGAGAATTATGTGTGAAATAGTAAAGTTAAGACACCGCTTTGATCATAAGTACTATAATATCATATTAATATCTTGTAGAACAGCTGGATTACGTAAATTTTGGCGCCAAGTAAGAACGTAGTAACAAATTATTGCACTGGCGACAATCGTTTCCAAGAAGCAAAGTAAGTTTTAGTGTTAGGGTTGGCACGTGGTGTCTTTAACGCTTGTTTTTTTGATCGAAATAAAATGTAAGGGTTTGAGTGGTTTTTCGGTTTGGTTGATAATTTAATAATTGAATACTTGATAATTTTATACTGTGCCATACGGTCATTTTTTTTTTACATAGCATGTATTATGTTAATATTAATTGTATTTTTGTATTAAAATGAGGTTTGGGCAATACTTATTACTTGGTTCATTAATTACTTAATAATATTACATACCATATTTAATATAATACTACTTTCGCCCGCGGTTTCACCCGCGTTGTTCCCGGTCCCGTGAGATTCTTGGGATAAAAACTCCAAGTGTCCGAAAAAAGTCTCCAGGGTCCCAATTATCTCTGTACCTATCAAAACTGGTTCTGCCATTTAGGTGTAACGACGTAACAAACATAAAAACTTACTTTCGCTTGTATAATATTAGTAATTTATTGGTGTGTGTTTGTTCTGTAAGTGGTGGTGGCTCTAGTAGAGGAAGAGGGTATGGGGGAGAAAGTGGAAGAGGGGGAACGGGAAGTAAAAGGGAGGGTATGGGGAATGGAAGTGAAAGGGGGGGTAGGGGGAAGGGAGGCCGATATTCGAGGATATTCGAGGACGTCGTCGATTGATATTCGAGGACGACGTGACGTTAGATAAGATACCTAAACATTATTTTTTAAATTTATGTACAAAATAAACTAAACGAAATAAAAAAGTATTTTATTAAATCATCCGACAATAAAATTAGGACGACGCAACCCTAGCGCTAGCGCTAGACGATAAGGGCAGCCATCTTGCATTTCGATGGGCTCGCTGTCATAAATGTGCATTGTTAGGTACTCAGGTAGCGTATGTATTTTGTTTTGAAATAAATATAATATTCTTATTCATTGCAAGTGTCGTATATTTAAAAAAACTACATGATTTACTGATTCTATCTATACCTTTATACAAATAAAGTTAATATTATAGTTTTCTGTAATCTCCACCTAAATACGACATGTCATTTATCCCAAATTTGCGCACTAGCCCTCTTTAATTAAAGATTATGATTATAAATTTATGTATATGTGTATATATTTCTATACAAAATTAAAGTTTAGTAATCTACCTACAAGTAAATACTAATATTTTTGTCCTATGACTTATGGTTATGGTGTAAAATTTACTTTGATTACATGTCGCAATTTGGCAGTGAATTACGCAGACCACAAAGTTTTCGTTCGGTTTTACATTTTTTTTAACCAAATTATTATGTCTTTTATGAAATTATTTTTGATTAAAACGATGAAATAACTAAAATACTTTATGAAAATTAAAAGAAAAGTACACTTATCGACCTTGTTTTGCTATAAAACCTTATATTTTAATAGAAGTAGGTGATATGCTTGTTCTCAAATTTTCTGGTTATTTATAAATATAATTATATTAAGAACTCGAGAAAAAAGTGACTAATATATATTGCATAATTCATTGGCTACACAAAACAGTTTTTTTTTTACAATAAAACCTATCCAATCGGTAGTAAATTAAGTTTTTGTTACCACATGTCACAGCGCGTTACGCGAAGGAATGCGCCGAGCAAAGTTCGGCCACTTTTTTGTTTTTGCAAGCAATCGAGCGGATAAGACACACAAATTTCATTTTAACATACACATTTACCTCTCGTTACACACTAATTATTGTATGTATTTTTTTTTCTTGTACGTCCATAGGAAAAAAAAGTACCGCTAGGAATACGTAGTCCCAGCGGAAACAGTTTTTGTTGAATATCTCCGCAATGGTTGGATGCACAAATTTTTATTTACCATACACAATTACACGACGTCATACACTAAATATCTGCTAAACTGAAATTAAGAAATTCGACACTTTTCCGCTGGGACTACGCACAAGTTTTTAAAATAAGAGTAATAGTATTCAGAGTAAGAAGACTGGGACATAGGGCTTGGTTTAGTTGAATATAAGTCTTCCTGGTTTTTCTTAACGCTCCTATTTTACCTATACAGACACTCAATCATTTACCAGACACCGAACATAATTATAGGAATAGTACTTTTGCCAGTGGCTTGGCCCGTATAGCTGTCGGAAAATATCACCCGGGCACCTACTACCGGGATAAAGAAGGTATCCTATCTGTTACGTATCCATGATATAATATATCTTTGTGCCAAATTCGATCTAAATCCGTTTGGCCGTCTGCATCATTGAGAAACAAACAGCTCAAAAATCTAAACATGCCATTTCGCGGTCTCTTACTTGGAATAATACTATTAGGTTTATTTTGAGTATAATGAACACACATGATATTCACAATTACTATGAAGCCAAAGTAATATGAATTACAATCGTACTTATCCTGTACTACCCGGCCGCTGCCAACGGATGGACGGGACGGACGTACGACCCGCCAGCTGCTCTGCCGTGGTGTTTTGTATACGTGTACGTAATATAATTTTGTAGTTTTTTTTTTATCATTTTTATAATAAAATTCTTCAAATATGCCGAAAACGAATGCAGAATATTGTCGCGATAAATCGATGTAATATATAGGTACGAATAATAAAATGTAAAATAATTATCAAACTTTGTATCACTATAATCATTACAAAAACCTACAATTATCCTCTTCCCGTAATTTTACATTCGTATCATTATCTTGAAGCCAAAAATTTTGAAGGTTTCACTTCTACCACGTGTGAATTGTTTTTATTTGAAAGCTGGTGCTTCAGACTAGGGTGGTACAGAGTAGTCCAAATTTTGATAATTAACATATAATTAATATGTTATTTTTGATTATACCATATTTATTTCCTTTCGTAAAGTATGCTTTATAAATATTATCTTTACAAAATAATTTCGATCTTTCACATCTCCCAGGCGTCCCGCGACGGCTCACTTTTTTTTTAAGACTCGAGCCTTTTTAAGCCTCGAGTCCTTTTTAAGACTTGAATCCTTTTTAAGACTTGAATCCTTTTTAAGACTTGAATCCTTTTTAAGACTCGAGTGCTTATCTGTAGACTCCGAGCCTTTTGAGCACACTGAGTCTGCAAGACTAATTGAGTCGAGTCTTTAAAATTAGGACTCGAAGACTCCGTTGCTATTCTAGTCGTGAGCCACAATTCCACGCAAACGATGTCGCAATTACGTAAATTAAATACATTTTCTTATTTATCATTCCCAAACTTTGGCTTGACATGACATTGGCTTGTGGGGAGCTGTAGAATATTGCTTTTATTGTTGACTGAGTTACATATTTTCAATAATCACTATTACTTACACAAAAATGCTTATAGGATTCACTTTTTTTAATAGTGTAATTATTTTACCAAGTATAAATTATTTTTATCTTTAGCTAAACCTATCAGGTTAAAGATTACTATCACTAAGACTTATCAATATAATAATATGCTGTTTACTTTCAGCAACAACACCCGACATTTTGATAGGTAAGTAGTACTTAAAAATATTTATAAAAATCTTTTTTTATACGACCATGAGCACCAAAAAAGTAACGTAAAAGAAAACAAGAGTATCGTGCTTGCAGCTTTGTGCTCTCACTAGCAGTCAGGCAGTACACTATAGTGCAGTGGACACTTGTGTTATGCCCCTCAACTATGAAAGTACTCCCAACAATGGACTACAACATGATACCACAAAAAACATGCTAGTTCATATGCTCATTCCATTTAGTTCATTAAAAAACATAGCATCAAACGTAATGAAATAAACAAATGCAGTTTTAATATGAAGATATTTTACAATTCTTAAAAGTTAAATAAATGTTAAATCTACAGCAAAGTTGGAAGTGTTAGATAGCTTTCAAATCTTCTGGTAGGTCATTCTTAGGATGCTTGTTTTCAAAATGTTGTTTGTAGGTCTTAGGGTCGGGCATCTGCGCCTGAAACCAAATTACATATTCTGCTTCAGAATTTTAATATTATTATAAGCACAAGTTCATTCTATATATAACACTTAACCTTCCCCCAATGTTTATTTATTGTTAAACTCGCGACAATCTAAAAAGTCCGATATGATGTTTCTTAGTTTTAACCGACTTCAAAAAAAGGAGGAGGTTTCTCAATTCGACCGCATATATTTTTTTTTGTGTGTTCGCTGATAACTTCGTCGTTTAAGAACCGATTTTGAAGATTCTTTTTTTGTTGGAAAGGAGATATCCCAAGGGTGGTACCATGATAAGGAAACCAGGATCTGATGATGATCGTAGTGGCGACTAGTACGTTTATTTTTTTTTTCATTAATTATCTTAAAGCAATACTATTTAATGAAGGTCTGAAGTTGCTCTGAGGATGAAGCCAAAAGACAGTCAAGGGAACTCCTCAATGACATACAGCAATTACCCGGTGTTTGGACTTAATTAATTTCTATCGATGAGAACTTGGCGGGGTGCGGGGTAGATACCATAACTAAAAAGTTAAAAATAAAAACTATTTTAAAAAAAATTACATGCCGCGATAACTTTGTATAGAGGTCTACGTAAGAAATTGAAAAATCAGATTCATAATAGTAAATATTGACTATATTACCCATACGATACCAGCGTGTATCATTCGTAAACCTCAAGATTTATATTGAAAAAATGCACTGAAAATCACGAATTAATCATTCATTATTCCGACTGAACGTTTTGACAATGTCATGTCTTTGGGTTGGTTGCCGTAGTGTTGTGACCGTTTTTGATTGAATAAAATTGATGTAATAAAAAAACCGTTACTTTTACAAACATATTTGAGATAAATGTACAATCTCTTAATTATTAAATGTAATATATGTATAAACAAAATCTGAACACATATAGTTTTATTTATTTTTGCCTTATTTTGATATTTAATATGAATATTTTGATATTATACGAAATGATTTGGTTAAAAAGTCCTTATTATAAACTCGTACGTGTAATAAAACGATATTCCTCAAAAATCAGTTTTAATCAATCTAAATACAATTGTCGATTACAAATTCTAACTATTTTAAATCGATAAGTCTCAAGAATCGGATTTTCAAAACAACCGATTTTTATCCCGCTCACTATACAAACTATTTTTAAAGCTGGACCCTGTTAAGCAGAAAAGATCCATCAGCGATTTGTTGAAAATCAAGTTATATATTAGTTAGTATCTACACATCGAACTTTATATACTCAAAAAATATCTAAGCAGTCTGATCACTTTCACCAAACAAACCTCTATGACACTACATGTACCAAAACACATTTAACGTTTTAAACGCAAAAAAGATCATGACTCTTGGATCTAAAAAAAATAATTAAATGTATTTTTTTTTTAAATCCAAACAGGTTAGATCCTTTCCGCTAAATATTTTTTCTCTATCACTTGTAATGTAAAGTGTACCAAGCGCAATATCTTCTATGCAAAATAGATTTGTTGAATCTTACTGATTACACAGGAACCAAGAGGTTTGACAGTTTATTGCATAATTAAAATTAAATAATAATTAAATTTCTGATTTAGTTTTAACAGACACTCTATGTGGTAAGACCGATTAAATTTTTATGTTTTATCTATTTTTATTTTTGTTCATGCGGTACAGTCAAGATGATTCTTTTGTAGGAAAAGTTTTGAAAAAACAAAATCCGCGGAAGAACACGCTTGATATCAAAAAATCTTATGCTTTGGCCTCACGGTAAGATGATACCAGAAGCTAAGTTGAACGACATCAGAAGCTTAATGCATTTGATCCCGAGCGACGCTCAGCCGTCCTACAAGAAAATGACTGGTGACAGTAATATAGAAGATGATGTAGACGGATTTTCGGGGGAACCTGATTTTGAGCTTGAAATGGAAGAAGATTGCGATCCTATTAGATCGATTGTGTATTAGAACTTGATTCGTTGTACGTCCCCTTTCAAGATTTCAATTAAATTTAAAACTTACGGAACTATCGCGTTTTATTTGCTTTCACTTTATCAATTATTTAAGCCGATATTTCGGACACTATTTACGATCCTTTGTCACGGGGCAAGTGTCCGAAACGTCAGGATACAAAAAATAACGTAAAAGGAACTAAAAAATATGTGTTCCCTTTAATAAAGATTTTTAAACCTTCATATATTTTTTATTAGGATCCCCCGTATAAAGATGTTACCGGCAATTTTCTTTTTTGCATAAAAGATCCACAGGTAGTTTTTTAAGAAAATCAGGAAAACTGTGTTCAACTTGCCTGTGGCCTTACATTTCAAATAATGCTAATTTACTGTGTTACTATTAGTAGCTTTCCATTTTTGTATTCCTCTGCTTGTTAGTTTTATATTCAATCCTAATACACTTTTAATTCACTTCAAATCGTATTTAAAATATATATAAAGAGAATGGAAATGGTTCAAAAAAACTTTTTACGTGTTATGCACTACAGATGCACTAAGTCTAAATTACCATACACTAAATTATTGGTGCGTTATAAGCTTCAAAGCTTGGAGTCAAGGCGCAGCCTACTGATGGCCATGATGCTTCATGGTCTGTGTAATAACAGATTCGATTGTCCAGATATAACAAATAACTTATGTTATATTGTACCTAGAACTGTGATGTGTCGAGAGGCGCGTGTGCCACGGCTATTCCACACACTGCAAGGTGCAGAACTCATGCTGGTGCACGGGCGCCTCTCCGACGTCTCGTGGATACGTATAACACACACTTTATCGATTTGGATATTTTTGCACTTACGCACTCTAAGTTCAAAAAGATGGCGGTTGAACTTCTCAAATAGCTATCCTAAATACGTACGAGTTATTTTTTTTTTATATTGTATTATCAACGCATGAATTATATATCTAACAAGGAGACCGCCAAGATTGTCCGCCAACGATTTAAATGATTTTTATATATGTTGTTATGTTTGAGTAACTGAGTAATTACCCAAAAGGATTTCACGCAACGCTCAATAGTTTCAGAGTTGCTTCTACCGAGCAACTTAAATATAAGTTCAGTATACAAACTCAAAAACATTTGCAACTCTATGTGTAGAGATATAAGGTTCAAATTTTCCAAGTAATATAAAAAGAGAACAATATAAATAAAAATGTCAATATTTTTTTTTTAAATAAATAACATGTTGGACTTAATTTATAAAATTGATGAATAAATTTTCTAATTTTATAAGAAAAAAAAAATGAAAAAAGAAATACGTTAGCAGGAATCCGAACCCTGACCATCTGCGTGCGAGCCACATCACGCTGCCTACTAGGCTACGCACCGCTATGCAATTCCGAAAATTTCCGGAAATTAGTTTTATTTCAATTTAAATGATTTTTAGACGCTTTATATTAGCTTCACTTGTATGTTTGTATGTTTGTTTGTAACCGACTCCTTATAGTGCGATTTTGACCCACTTTAAACGACCAGATTTCATTCAAACTTTGCACACCTGTCAAGGACTGATGACAATGCAATAATTTCATAAATTTGTGCCATTATCCTTGCCAGGGTTACCAGGACAGCAAAAAAACTGTCACAAACTACGCTGACATACGTCTCAAAATTCGAAATACCCTAAAAAATAGAAAATAAATAATAGTTTAAAAAAACTAAAAAACACGCTTCCATTGAAAACCAAACTAAAAAAAAAAGTTTTTTTTAAACTATTATTTATTTAATAAATAACATCAAATCAGACATTGCAAGATTTTTTTTTCCATTATTTTGTACTTTTTAGTTTGGTTTTCAATGGAAACGTGTTTTTTTAGTTTTTAATGCTATTATTTATTTTCTATTTTTTAGGGTGTTTCGAATTTTGGGACGTATGTCAGCGTAGTTTGCGACGTATGTCAGCGTAGTTTTTGAAGACAGTTTTTTGCTGTCCTGGTAACCCTGGCAAGGATAATGGCACAAATTAGTTTGTGACGTATGTCAGCGTAGTTTTCGAAAACAGTTTTTTTGCTGTTCAGGTAACCCTGGCAAGGATAATGGCACAAATTTATGAAATTATTGCATTGTCATCGGTCCTTGACAGGTGTGCAAAGTTTGAATGAAATCTGGTCGTTTAAAGTGGGTCAAAATCGCGCTATAAGGAGTCGGTTACAAACAAACATACAAGTGAAGCTAATATAAAGTGTGTAAAAATAAGATTTCGATGTAACAATTAATGTACTTACTATTTTTTTACTTACACGATTCGGAAGGTAGTAAATACTATGCACGTTAACATTTAACTTTCAATCGGATCAAACCTAGGGTCCTGCTGGGTATACAGACATGGTGGACTTTCCTATGTTCATCATTGCTATACAGCAATAATCTTGGTTTCATCCATAAAAACAACCAATTTCATCGAATCCAATGCAAATGTTCGCGTGCAAACTAGGCATGCCATTCTGTAAGCTAGTGTCAGTTTGGGACCCCTGGCTGGCTTACGAGGAAACAAGACACGTCAAGTCTACAAGAAGTTTAAGCGCAAACAGGCAGTACATTAGACTAGAGTCTCGAAGTTGTTCTTGGGCCTGCACTGAAGTTAGGTGACAATTACACAGACTGATGGTAACGACAAATCGATCTTGTCGTGTTTTAGTGAACCACTAGCTTTTGCCCGCGGCTTCGCCCGCGTGGATGTCGGAAATTAATGCAAGAGGTCGTACTACCGCGATAAGAATGTGTTATTCCAGGTTATATAGGTAATATAGACTGTGTGCTATTTTCGATCCAGATCCATTCAGCCATTTTTGCGTGATTGAGAAACAAACACCCAATCATACATGTTTTCACATTTATAATATTATTAGTAGTAGGATTATAACTCATTTTACTTAGGAATCATAGTTTATGAGAACATCATGTGTGTTGGTGTTTTTAAAATAAAAGTAATAGTATTCAGAGTAAGAAGACTGCGACATAGGGCTTGGTTTAGTTGAATATAAGTCTTCCTGGTTTTTCTTAACGCTCCTATTTTACCTATACAGACACTCAATCATTTACCAGACACCGAACATAATTATAGGAATAGTACTTTTGCCAGTGGCTTGGCCCGTATAGCTGTCGGAAAATATCACCCGGGAACCTACTACCGGGATAAAGTAGGTATCCTATCTGTTACGTATCCATGATATATCTTTGTGCCAAATTCGATCTAAATCCGTTTGGCCGTCTTTGCATCATTGAGAAACAAACATCCAAAATCTAAACATCTAAGCCGATTCGCGGTCTCTTACTTGGAATAATACTATTAGGTTTATTTTGAGTATAATGAACACACATGATATTCGCAATTACTATGAAGCCAAAGTAATATGAATTACAATCCTACTTATCCTGTACTATCCGGCCGCTGCCAACGCGCTCTGCGCCCGCTTTTTAAATCTCTAATATCTTCTAAGATATTCATTTAAATTACATGCTGTAAAGGGCCATATTGATCTATATTAAATGCACAATGTATTTAAGGTACTTAATTGGATAAGGATTAATGCTGTATTGCTTAAAATCGCTTCGTACATAAGCCCTTATTTCTCGTAAAAAGTAAAAGATAAAAAATGGTTATCCCTAAGAGATAGACATATACCATTGAGGACATTTTTGTAGGCGTTTTTAAGGTGTACAATACTGTAGTACATTATTTTGATCTATTTCGTAGGATTCAGCCAGGGTTTTTCGAATTTTGAGACGTATGTCAGCGTAGTTTTCGAAGACAGTTATTTTTTTCTAAAATAAAAGAATCTTTCTAAAATAAAAGTAGCCTAAGTTACTCCTTGTTACATCAGCTATCTGCCAGTGAAAATCGGTCCAGCCATTTCAGAGATTAGCGGGAACAAACAGACAGACAAAAATTGTAAAAAAAATTTTTTTGGTATATGTATCGTATATACATCCATATACACTTAGTAAAAAGTGGTTATCTTAATATTAAAAACAGACACTCCAATTTTATTTATTTGTATAGTTTTGTGGTTATCCTGGAGTCTTAGTTAATTGCTCCACAAACGGGTGAAGACATTGACTCCTGTAACACAGGTACCACCTAGCTCAGGAGTCAGGGCTTCCATTGAATTTGTCAAACCTTTTTATAACAATAAAGCATTTTTTTTTTGTATTTTTATTATAGTATATGTGATTCTTATAATCACCTTACTTAACAAATAGACTGCATTTGGTGGTCCAGCCTTCACCAACCTAGGGCCATTATATCAAAACGAGTGTCCAGCCTTACGTTTGGCTGACTCAACCCAGACTGAAGATTGACAGCTTGCACGGCTACTTTATACAGTATCCATCCATTTGAATGTCAAAATGGATTAAATCCATAATTCTATAATCATGTTCAGTAATCCGTCCTCCATAGCTGGAGAATCAAAATTTGATACTTCTATTAAGCGAAACAAAACAAATAACTATTAATTTATAGATGCCTTAGTCAGAGCTTGTTGCTATGTTATAAGCGACCAAGATCTCATTTTCTTCTCTTTTCCAAAAGTGATACCAAAATAACAGCAAGCATGTCAACTTCAAAGCTGCAATAACTTTTTATTTGACTTGTTTATTTTGATGTGTTAGACCTTTAAACACCAAAATACATGATGGCTTGATTTAGGGGTCCGGGAGTGTACAATACCTTTTAAGTGGACCCTGCTAAGCAGAAAAGATCCAACCAACATTTTGTGACTTTTGAGTAAATACAATATAATATAAAACTAACAAGCAGAGGAATACAAAAATGGAAACTTACTAATGGTAACGCAGTAAATTAGCATTAGGTATTTGAAATGTAACGCCCAGTGCGTATAACACAGTTTTTCTGATTTTCTTAAAAAACTACCTGTGGATCTTTTATACAAAAAAGAAAATTGTCGGTAACATCTTTACACGAGGGATCCAAATAAAAATAATAGTTTAAAGAACTAACAAACACGCTTCCATTGAAACCCAAACTAAAAAGTACAAAATAATGGAAAAAAAGCGTGGGGTGCTTTTTAAGGTATTTTTTTTATTGATATCAGGCACCCCACGCTTTTTTTCCATTATTTTGTACTTTTTAGTTTGGGTTTCCATGGAAGCGTGTTTGTTAGTTTTTTAAACTATTATTTATTTTCTATTTTTTAGGGTGTTTCGAATTTTGAGACGTATGTCAGCGTAGTTTGTGACGTATGTCAGCGTAGTTTGCGTCGTATGTCAGCGTCGTTTGTCACGTATGTCAGCGTAGTTTTCAAAGACAGTTTTTTTGCTGTCCTGGTAACCCTGGCAAGGATAATGGCACAAAGGAGACGGGCATTTCTGCGCCAAAATGTAATAAGTGGAGAAATGGTTTAAAAAAAAGCTTATATTTTTCTATATGAAAATCTGAAAAATCAACTCAATTTACAATCTGGAAAATGAGAAATCCTAAAATTAAGTTAAGGTTCCCAAGTAAATGGAATATCGATTAAATTATAATCGATTAACGTTCATACTATTTAAGAAGATGCCTTCACCAGATGATTAATTCAATTAAAATAATTAAATCTATTAGAAATAACATACTGCACAGCTTAAACCAATTAAATATTTATATAATTAACATAAATTGATCCACGTTTGTTAATCGATTAATGTATGTTTAGTCTGTGCTAACTCTGACATGACATGCATGACATAACGCTGACACTCACTCGTTTCATATTGTTTATTGCATGTGCGTATCGTGTTTCCACCCATAGTTTTATTGATGTTTCCTCAACCCCTGCTTTCATTCTACGGACTTCGGAGCTACTTTCTTGTATGACCCTTGCCTTGCTACCATACCCAACACGGAGAACCCCGCTTAAACGTTGGACTTGGACTTGTCATTTTGGATTCTACGAACAGCCTACCGATTGGAAAGCGACACCGTGGATCGTTGTGTAAATTGTCGCATAGCGACTAATCGCTGTAATACAACAGATCGTCGAGATTTGGATGACGAAATGATATTAGCAGTAATTCGTCAATGGCGTACACCACAATCTGTAAGTACTTACTCACTTCTTGTTTACCTCACCAACGTCTACCACGCTGGCTTGCAATCTTTATAATATTTTTTCCTTCACCGTTATACTTACAAAATAATAATAAAAAATAAAAGGTCAGTGGGTCGTTTTAGGGGCAATATTCTTATTTCTAGTAGCACAATAACAACCTTAGGTACAATGAGTTATATGTACGTATAAAAAACAAACAAATAAGATCTTATATCAAACGTAAATGGTTGTTTGGTTGTTAGTGAGTAATTCACACTGACCTCTGTACTACATCATAGTATATACTGTATCACGGTAGGACAGTATTCCCCGCTCTCCAATAATCACACATGTGTTCAGTGAACATAATATTTGACATATTTAGCAGGTAGTTCGGTATTAATTAATATAATAAAGTATAGGTAAACATTTAAAAGGCCCATGTAGATACATTATATAGAACTAAGTAACTATCGGACCAAAATTTTTAAAAAGTACTTAATCATGTTATCTGTTATTAACCACTTTTTACATCTTTCAGGTAAAATGCAGTGACCATGTTTGCCAAGCTTGCTGGTAGTTGGATCAAAGACCACCTCTTGTTATGAAAATAATATGGTACCTTAGTTGGGCTAGGTACCAAGACAATATAGTACCACCTGCACAGTTTCTAGATGACAATTTAATCATAATTGAAGATAAATAAAAAATATTACTAAAGAACATTTTTATTTTGTCAACCTCACTCTACAAATACCTATATAAATTATCATCTGCTTAGCCTTTCCCCAATTATGTTGAGGTCGGCGTCCTGTCTAACCGGATGCAGCTGGGTACCAGTATTTTACACGGAGTGACTGCCTATCTGAGTTCCACAATCCAGTTACTGGGTAATATGATATCCCTTGGTAAGACTGGTTGTCAGACTGGGCTTCTGTTGACCCGTAACGACTGTCTAAGATCTACGAAAGATAGCTGGGTGGGACCAATGGCTTAACATGCTTTCCGAGGCACCACCCATCCACGGACCAACCGCGGCAAGCGTAGCTAAACCTGATCGGTTAACCCGTGCGGCTGTTATTACTTAGCCACCAGCCCTTCTACAAATACTTGTATAATGATCAAGAATAGTAAAGAATAGCACCACCCTATTTCTTCCTGTGGATGTCGGTAAGAGGCGACTAAGGGACTAAGAATTGGCAACAGAGTTCTTTATGCATTTTGCGACCACACTGCGATCGCCAACCCGCCTGCTTGTGATTATGGCTAACCCCCCCGAATCGGGGAAGACTTATGACCAGCAGTGGACGTCTTTCGGCTGAAATGATGATGATGATGATGAATTATAATAATATTCTTTATATTTAACACCCCAACTGTATTTTAAAGAATGAGAATCGCACTTCAAAAATCAGCTGTTAAGTGTAGATTGTTACGTAACCTCACTTTTCCTAAATGTTATTTAACTCGGTTCTCAGATTGCCAAAACCTGCAAAATTTTCAGTGATTGTTTAATAATATAGTACCTATCAATAGACACCAATTTCATCTTTTTACATCCAGGCCCAAGATTGTATGAAAGCGTATCCGTCTCCTTTATGAAATTATTGCATTGTCATCAGTCCTTGACAGGTGTGCAAAGTTTGAATGAAATCTGGTCGTTTAAAGTGGGTCAAAATCGCGCTAAAAGAAATCGGTTACAAACAAACATACAAGTGAAGCTAATATAAAGCGTGTAAAAATATATGAAGGTATAATAATCTTTATTAAGGACGCTATAACATTTTTCTACAAATATCGGTGGTTTTCCAGTACCAATTACATCAAGAGGAATCACAACTGCGAAGTCAATTATGGTCTTTAATTAAAGATAATTTATTCATCTCCATTATGGTACCATAAAAATTATATAGTCCCATACAATATTTTCACAAAAATACGTTTTCCCCACCGCAATAATCGAAGAAAATGAAAAATAATGGGGTCTGGAAAGGTACCTGTATAGTGAGATCAACTGCATATTTTAACTTCAAAATGACAACAAATTGTGACTAGTATAATCTTCTACGTTTTGCCTAAATATTTTGTAATTAAATACATAACTTTTTTATTTATGAGAAAAATAAAGAACGTTCTCAACTTTCTTCATACATTTTAAACTCGCGGCTTCTCATTCCGCGCTCAGACGCGCCCTAGGAAGCACGGGCGTATCGCTTTTTTGTACAAAATAAATACGATCAAAATAATAATAAAGTGAGTGCCGTGCTGTATACTGTGGTTGAAAAATGTTGATACTTTTCGGACCAAAACTATGAGTACTAAACTTATTATCAGAACTTGATTTAGAAATAAATAACTCAAATTCTATTGGGATTATTGAGGTAGGGTAATTATGACTATGTATTCATTTTCAAGAATTCAAAATGGCGGATAATTATTCAATAAAAAGTTATATTTTCAACGTGGTAATTAAATTATGCAAGTGTCGTCCATTTTTGGAACGAAATTCTTTAATGTAGCTTGCGGTAGGGGTAAAGAAGGGTGCTGAATCTGATTCAAAATCAAAAATGGTGGTTACGAAAATTTTCAAAATTTTCATCATGGGTGTCGTTTTCAAGATTTTCGAAGGTGCTGAAGCCGAAAACTCCATACAAATTACATTTGGAGCCAAAAAAAGGCGACCTCACAAGTTTTTCATTCAAAACGACGAATATTTTAATTTTTTAAATAAAAAGTGGGCATAGCTATCAAATTTGGATAATTTTAGGATAGTTATTACGAATGATTCATCCAAATTTGATCCAAATACGGTGGGTATTGTTTTTTTATAAAAAGATCTTTACCCATATTGGGGGTAGGGATTATAAAATCTTCGATTTTTAATTTAAAATGGCGGATGTACTGTTATGATGAAATGTCGACATGGGTATCAATTTTGGGGGTTTTGCTAGTATGTAGTCACAATATTTAACGTAACTTTAATTATTTACATAAATAAAAAATTCTGAATACGCGCTGCAATCTCAAAGGTGAGGGTCGCGCGTCACACAATTTTTGCTTAGTTTTCTTTAAGGAATATCCTGTATATTTTCAACGATTACAACGATATTCTACGATCACCATCAGTTATATTTGTTTATTACCCAAAAATATTGTTAAAGTATTTTATTGTTACACCTCGTTTTTTTTTAATTGTCAAATTATACGTTACCCCAAAAATAATGATGATCATGGTAGTAAAAGTTATTTACTGTCACTAAATTCAGATAGTAAAGTTACTTTACTACAAATTTTACTCAACAGTGCTAGTAAAATAAAATAAATAATACCTTCTAGTATCAAGATTGGGTAACTAATGTTTAAAATCGAGCAGACAATGGTTTCAATGTGTGCGTGCGCGTAATGTTGTTGTGTGGCGACTCAGATACCTAAACTTGAGCGATTCAAAAATGTTATAGCGTCCTTAAAGGGAACACATATTTTTTAGTTACTTTTACTTTATTTTGTAGCCCGACGTTTCGGACACTTGCCCCGTGACAAAGGATCGTAAATAGTGTCCGAAATTTCGGCTTAAATAATTGATAAAGTAAAAGCAAATAAAACGCGATATGTAGTTGCGTAAGTTTTCATTTTAATTGAAATCTTGAAAGGGTGCATACAACTAATCAAGTTTAATCCACAATCAATCTAATAGGAAAATATAATACTAATTTCATTTTTTTGAGATCCAAGAGTCATGGATCATTTTTGCTTTTCTTTTAAAACGTTAAATCGTCATTACGCTTACAAAAACCGCTATGTGCTGTTATAAGATTTCTGTTTCTGATCCTTATTTCAATACACGTTAGATGTAAAAACCATTTTTAGGGTTCCGTTGCCAAATGGCAAAAAACGGAACCCTTATAGATTCGTCATGTCTGTCTGTCTGTCCGAGTATGTCACAGCCATTTTTTTCCGAAACTATAAGAGCTATGCTGTTGAAACTTGGGAAGTAGATGTATTCTGTAAACCACATTAAGATTTTCACACAAAAATAGAAAAAAAATAATAATGTTTGGGGTTCCCCACATAGAACTGAAACTCAAAAATTTTTTTTTCATCAAACCCATACGTGTGGGGTATCTATGGATAGGTCTTCAAAAATGATATTGAGGTTTCTAATATCATTTTTTTTTAAACAATAATATTTGGGGTTCCCCATACATAGAACTGAAACTCAAAAAAAAAAATTCATCAAACCCATACGTGTGGGGTATTTATGGATAGGTCTTCAAAAATGATATTGAGGTTTCTAATATCATTTTTTTCTAAACTGAATAGTTTGCGCGAGAGACACTTCCAAAGTGGTAAAATGTGGTCCCCTCCCCCCCGTAACTTCTAAAATAAGGGAATGATAAAACTAAAAAAAATATATGATATACATTACCATGTAAACTTCCACCGAAAATTGGTTTGAACGAGATCTAGTAAGTAGTTTTTTTTTAATACGTCATAAATCGTAAACCACAATTTACCTTTCATTCAGTCAACTCAAATATAAAAGTTAAAAAAAAAAACATTTAATTTCATAAACATAAACCTTATGCATAAACCGTGAATTCCTGCAGGTTTGTACGGAACCCTCAGTGCGCGAGTCTGACTCGCACCTGGCCAGTTTTTTTTTTTTGATAACTTCACATAGCGGTTTTTGCACACGCAACGACGAAATGTGTTCTGGTACATGTAGTGTCATAGAGGTTTGTTTGGTGAAAGTGATCATACTGCTTAGACATTTTTTTGAGTATATAAAGTTCGATGTGTAGATTGTAACAGGGTCCAAGTATTGTAAGCAGTGCTGGCCCAGTGGCAACGGCTGCAACATACCCAGTTGCAGGTTCCCAGACGGTCAATCTGGACTTTGTATATGTATATTATCTTAGTAGCACTCAAATCTAGAAGTTTTGTCCAGTCATAAAAGCCATGAGAAACAGGGGATGGTTGCTTATTACAATTAACTAATACAAATCCACAAGATGCATTCTTGTTATGTTAAATGAATACAATAAATGTTTACCTTACAGACTGCACACACATGGACGAGGGCTTTCTGTGCAGCTTTCTTCTGATCATTGGCACTATGGCCTTGCTGTTTCTTCATCTTGGACTGTTTCTCTGCAGCTTTTGCTTGTGATTGGAGTTTCTGCTGCCCACGTGCCATCCTTCAGACCTAAAAACAAAACAAAAGTGTATTATTATTATAGCTGATTATTATGATCCCTTTAAACTGCGTCAATGCTTCTGACAGAATTATTATATATTCTATAGATTCCCCAGAATCTTATGGGATCATTTTAAATATTGTTCATTTTCATCATCATTGTTTACGTGGGCAGGACAGGATAAACATTAAAACTTTGATTTTATATAGGTTACTTTAGCAACGTCAACGTAAAAAGAAAGGGAATTGAGCAAGATGTTTTGGAAAATAACTAAAACTTAGTCCAAGTAGATTGCGAAGATTTAAGGCTTACCAAATTCGACGTTCTGATAAAATAAAGAAAATACGTGTAGTAACAATGCTTAAAAATACCTTAGAAAACTATCGTACCTCAAACTTTCTAACGAATCCAATAATCAACCGTGTCGACACCAGAACACTAATGTATTATTCGGTATTTAGCACATATGTCATCAAATACCACCAACTAATCTAACCGAATTAAAGATGAAATGCCGAGAGATACTGTAGGGATGGATGAGAGATGGATTGGCTGAAAAATTTAATGGTTGATGAAAGTGTGAGCTGAGAATTAAGAAAATGAATCAAGAGCAGATTGAATTGAACACAGATAACCATCAATACTAGTTGAATGAGCTGTGTATAGAGTGTAGAACCAGTCTCTTATGTCAGAATACTACTTCCTCTCTATGACCACGTCAATTGTCTATATGCGACAAATCCAAAGTAAGAGAGAGTGTGAAATGATGTTAATATTGTAATAACGTGTCAATTGACAAATATATGAATACTTTTATTTAATACTAAACCCATACAAATCAACCGTATACCCGGCTCAAACATAAGGTTTTAGGCACAACACAATGCCTTACCCAGATCCACTTTAAGCATGGTTCAGAAAGAGGCGATGGTAACTTTCAATTTATTTTAAAATTCAACTGTTCTCATTGTCTTTCACCTAGACATTTTACCTTTCGACTAGAATAAATAATTGTATTGATCACGTTCTAATAAAACCCAACAAATAACATGCATACTTGTATCAGAATACCGCATCACAGATCACCTTCCACATTTGTATCGATGGTCAAGGTTTGATGAAACAGACGTTTCCTACTAACAGTAGCAAACTAACTACCTACTCTATGATCCAAAAATTGATTATCTTAATTTTGTAGAAGATATGGAAGTCAGAATTTCTCTCAAGTTACTAACACAGAAGACCCTAATACAGCTGCCACTTGTTTGATGAACACCATTCAATCTATTCTTAATAAACACATACGTATAATCAATGTTCCCAAAAAATAAAGAAACCTAAAGTTTGAATCAGGTTTATAACGTTGTATTCGAGATCGTGATAAACTCCATAAAAATAATTTTCAATACATAGATGACATTCTATAATTTCAGCTTGGCAAAAACGAGTCTGGAAAAATTGAGGGCGCTTATTTTGCAGGTATAGCCATCCTGTATACGAGGACTTAAAAGGTACTTGTGGTTTTAATTAAGGTGAATTCTCTAACCAGCCCGCAAAATTCAAATTGTCTTACGTTTTTTGCTATTTGCAGGCCAGTGCTAGGTTGTATGTTGATTAAAATATTATTCGCGGCTGTAAGACATATGTAGTTACAGAATTATAATCATCAAAATCATCAATACAACGCTCTAAGTTCATAAAGCTGTAGGAATGATATTTTCTGTTTTGTTTTTGTTCGTACGCCTTTATGAACTTGGAGGGATGCAAAAAACGTAAGAAATTTTAAATTTCGCGGGCTGGTTGGAGCATTCCCCTTAACAAACACCAGAACCCGGGAATTCTCAAAAGTCAAGATTTCAAGACTTGATAGGCACTAGGGCTTTCAGTCTCGCTACATTTTTGAGTCCCGGGAAAAAAATTGAGACTCGACGGGGTCTCCAAAATCCCGGGAAAAACGAGACTTTCGAGACTATTTCAAAAGTAGGTTTCATATTAATCAAATATCACATTTTCAGTCGAAACAAAGAAGTACGTAAGTAGTTTTCAAGCACGTTATTAAACATACCTATAGTCGCAACTTAGAAAACCCGTGAGCCTTATTGGGACTGGACCAGTCATGTCTGCCGCATATCAGATGACAAACAGGCATAAAGAACCACCTATTGGGACCCACTAAATGCATGACGCTATCGTGACATGAAGGCCGAGACGAAGATGGTGCGACGAACTTGACTTCTACCGAAATGACTGCCCAGCCGTAGCACTAGCAAATAACTGTGTCGTCTATTTGGATTGACAGATATTTAGTGAAGTATCCGCTGTTAAAAGAGAATTAAAATCATAAAATCAATATATTTTATTTCACATAAACCTACTTAGGCACTTATGAAACGTCAGAAACTAGGTGTTGGCGGTTCCGACACTATCAAAATCAAAAGTCATTTATTCAAACTAGGTTGAGAGTCAGCACTTTTTGAACGTCAAAGTTACATAAGACAGTCCCCAAAAACGCCCGCCCTTCACCACTTGCTGGTGCTTTAGCTGGGAAGAAGAAGTGGCGCAACAAACTCCCCAGCAGCACAGCTGTCTGCTAAGTTAGAAGAACTTGATTCTATACAATAATATGTAAATAATTAATATTATGAAAACAAAACACACATTAAATTATTGCCATTATGTCAGCTAGCTCTAACGCGCCAACTATATCGGTAGTGCCGGGACGCGCTAGCACCAGGGCGAGCATCTGATGCTTCGTCATTTCGAAATGTACAGGGCTGAGCTCCGCCAGACCCTAGTCCAGTGGACTGGGAACAGCGCCTTGCGTAACCCAGTGCAGGGAATACCCCTTTAGCGGCGGTAATACCCGATGTGAGGGAGTGGTTGACATGTCGTCTGACGGCATGACGCCCTTACTTTTCGGCTGATGCAGGTATTGTCCGGACATGGGTACTTCGGTAAGTACCTATGCCGTGTAGGCCGGGAACCGACACCCGTTTCCCAACATTGCAACTGCCATGACGACACGGTGTGGTACACCCCTGAAGAATGCCCTGCTGGGGCAGTGCAGCGCTGTGACCTCGTCGCGGGGGTTAATGCAATGGATACTCTCTCATACGCGCTGTCACTTCCGACTATGGGCTGGACCATCTACGGAAACAGGGTCCAGTCCTAGGTTGGAAGTGAGAGCACGTAGGACGCCATCGCCTCCTTCTGCGAGCAAGTGTTGGTCACGGAGGCGGCGGAAAGAGAGAGGGAGGATACAATCTCCCTTCCAATACGCAGCAGAGTTACCGGGCGCCGAAGCGCGCGGATCGATCTCCGGCCGCCTTAGTCGGAGGCCTAAAGGCAACAGACTTGGGAAACTTGCTGTCTGAACAGTGAACGGCCCGAGACGGTGGCGCACCATGTTCCCCGCATGCCTTTCTCTAGAAAAATTGCGGCCGTATGCAGTGCCGGATTAAGCCAGCGCGGGGCCCGTAGCAAAATTGTGATGGGGGCCCTTTTTTTTTGTGGGTGAGAAATCATCAAATGGTGTCTCTCGCTCTAGGATGAATCGAAAGGGCGTGTCAGAGTTTTTCTTACTAAAACCCTTCCGTGTTCCTTCAGTTGCCCATATGCCAGGGCCACGGTAACTCTTTCGAACAGATTTCGCGACCCTGGCAGGACGGGGGCCCCTTGAGTTGCATTACCTATTTTTATTTTATTTTATCCACACTAAAATATATAATATAATATATAATTATATAATATACTATAATAATATATAATTATAATATTATAATTTATAATTTTATAATAATATTATAAATGCAAAAGTAACTCTGTCTGTCTGTCTGTCTCGCTTTCCTGCTAAAACTACTGAACCGATTTAAATGAAATTTGGTACACCGATAGTTTAGAGCCTGAGAAAGGACATAGTCTACTTTTTATTGCGGAAAAGGGATTTTAAGGGGTTGAAAGGGGGGATGAAAGGTTGTAGGGAAGTATTGTCATTTTTAAAGCTAGAATGATGAAACTTTTTTTTTTGGCTTTTATTACATGATATATATGACGGATGTTCGAGCGGCTGAGCGGTATATCGTCAGGATTAGGAGTTCCCATTTTATTGGGATAAACAAGACGTATAAACAATTACAGGAATATAGAAACAATAAAATGGTTACAAGATAGAAAGGTATAGCCTTTCTATCTTGTAACCATTTTATTGTTTCTTTTTATTTAGCGTGATTAATAGTGTACAACAATACTATTCAACGAACAAACCCTTAAGGTTACTGTTCGTATAGAGACCTAAGCCACCCAAATACAAAGCGTATCTTTCGCTATCAGCTAGTGCCACACAGGCTAGTCAAGCCACACAGGCTAGTCAAACCACACAGGCTAGTCAAACCACACAGGCTAGTCAAGCCACACAGGCTAGTCAAGTGCCACACAGGCTAGTCAAGTGCCACACAGGCTCGTCAAGTGCCACACAGGCTCGTCAAGTGCCACACAGGCTCGTCAAGTGCCACACAGGCTCGTCAAGTGCCACACAGGCTCGTCTAGTGCCACACAGGCTCGTCAAGTGCCACACAGGCTCGTCAAGTGCCACACAGGCTCGTCAAGTGCCACACAGGCTCGTCAAGTGCCACACAGGCTCGTCAAGTGCCACACAGGCTCGTCAAGTGCCACACAGGCTCGTCAAGTGCCACACAGGCTCATCAAGTGCCACACCGGCTCGCCAAGTGCCACATAGGCTCGTCAAGCGCCACACAGGCTAGTCAATACAGATATGTTTAGTCGGGAGCAGGAGCTCTGTAATGAGTCTAATCCGAAGATAGACTGACTTGCTCATTATTATTATTATTATTATTTATTTTTTTGTTGGACATCTCGTAGTTAATCTGAAAAGATTCTGACTACTTAAACGGATTTTTGCCCGGTGATTTCTAAAAAGTAAACTTTTTAGACCTCCAGCCGGGACTGACTTGCTCACTGAGTGCAAGCTCTTTTATAGGACAATGTTCCGCCATAATATCCACGACAACTGTGTCCGATGGCGCGCGGAAGTACGCCACGTGTTTACTTGATACAAAACACTAAAGTATGCTAAACTAAATAAGACTTACATTATAAAGTCATCAAATAATACAAGAATAATTGTCGTAAATAAACAAATGGTGAATGCACAACGTAATTCATTTCAAAATTTAAAGTGACATGTCATTTATTGTTTTGAACAAAACTACCGGTTACAATTATCGAAATAAGTTGCCAAATAATGAATTAGTGACATCATACGTGTATTCTCCGAAGGGTTAAGCAGAGGTGTTTATAATGGCTCACCTAAATTTCTTGACCTTGTATGATGAATGAATATAACTTTCATCCAAATGAATTGTTTTTGTAGTTTCACTGGCAAATTTATATTATCTATACTACCCATTGCTCACCACCTGCAAGCCCGCGCCTATGGTGGCTGGAAGTCCACTATGGACTCCTGACGCCCGGGGCGTCTCCTGCGGCGGCTAAGGGCGTGAGGGCGCAAAGATTGCCTCTCCCTCACGCACTCCGCCTCCTCCTTTGCGAACATTACAGCTTCGTAGAAGAGGGTGACGCCATCCCATGCCCTCTCGCTCTGTACCATGGCCTGCACGAGGGCCGGACGCAAGAGATCGCTGCCACCTATCGCCTCCACGAGGACACGGTGATGCTCCACCGAGTTCTCCAGGCGATCCAAATAGTGGTAACACCCGAGTGTTTCCTCCCGCTTCCCGTCATCATGAAAAGGAACTTCCTGAAACAGACGTGTCCAGTGAGGACCTGCGTAAAGCGGAAGGTGAGGACGCCGTGGCACCTCTCTATCCACTCCTCAAAGAGGGGACTTCCCGCCGCAATTGTAGCGAGCACTGGGTTGCGACAATCGTACCTGTTATGTCCCCATGAGATCCCACTCGAGCTCTGTCCGCCGTGCAAAATGGTGGCCCTATCACAGCCTTTATATACACCCCTAGTTAAAGAACCAATCGAGAATGACAAAAGTGTCATTCTTGACTCTTCTGAGGTTGAGTCTACCATCATGAATTTAAGCCATGATAGTACTACCGGGTGGGACGGAAAATCTTCTTTTCATCTCAAAATATGTCGTATACATCTTGTTTCTGTTATAAGTTTATAACACACTAGCTTCTGCCCGCGACTTCGTCCGCGTCAAATTTTCGCTCCCCTTCCCGTCGCATCGAATTGCCTGCCAGTTTTCGTCCATTTTTCGTTTGCTGCTCCGCTCCTTTTGACCGTAACGTTATGTTATATAGCTTTCCTCAATCAATTGGCTACCCAACACAATAAGAATTTTTCGATTCTAACCAGTAGTTCCTGAGATTAACACCGTTCAATCATACAAACCAACAAACAATCTCTTCAGCTTTATAATATTAGAATAGATTTTATAAATATTAAATCAGTAGCGTCCGGAACCCTTTAAGAAAGCTTTGTTCCATTCAGTGCAAAAGGGTAGGAGCAGATAACGAGTGATTACTCACTGTCTCTGGTCCTACCCTTTTATAGAACGATCTCGGTTCTAGACGACCATTTGGTTGTCTACTTACTTTCTATACAAGCATCAAGTCGAAGCACGCGGACAATATGGCTTTAATAAAAGGTGAATCTACGGAAGAGGCAATTTCCAACCTAACGGAAACTGTTGCTAAGAATTTAGATGATCATCCATCTTGCAATAACGCCGTATATGACATAAACTAATATCACCGTGACCGCTTTAAAAAATGATAGTTGTAATTTTCTAATTTTGAGTCGCATCATATCTCTATACAAATGACTGTCAAAAAGCTGTAAAAAGCTGTGTGCTTTGACGTTTAAAAAGTGCTGACTCTCAGCCTAGTTTGAATAAATGACTTTTGATTTTGTCAACTTTCACGAATCCAGTAATTTTTGAATGCCATAAATATTCAAAAGATCGTCTTGTCGTCTCAGTGTAATTTTTCGGACAGTTACCTAAACAAAATGTTTACAAACCTAGTCAATGGCACCAAAAGATCCTTGTAGCACTATCTATTGCTTCCATGTGTACGTACAAGTACTATATCATCATCATTTCAGCCGAAAGACGTTCACAGCTGTATGTACAGCTGTCCCCTAAGCACCGCAACTTCGACCAGGTTTTGTGCTTCCCGCATCAGTGAATTCCTGTGTACTTTAGAGTATATACTAATTCCAAGCTTCCATGTTCTACGCTTCAAAGTACTTGTGAAAACATCAAAATCTAAGTCATTGACAGTTGTAATATAACTTATATTACAACTGTCAATGACTGACTGAACTGACGTTTCTTATATTATATAAGAAACGTCAGTTCAGTCAGTCAATATTTCAATAAGGTTAATAATGTGTAAACAACAAACGAATAACCTCAAATAAGTTTGTAACTGAACAAAGTCCTCCTCTAAAGTTTTATTTTTACATCATACTTTTCTACTACATTAATTACTTTTAGTGTAATCTCCTGAGTAAGTATAAAAACCCGTTGAACTTTACCGTTCACTGTATTATGATTTCGTACGAAGAATTTTGTTGAACTTTACCAAATGTTATACGATTTGGTGTTATTAACCTAATCGTATAACATTTGCTTACGAACAACTATGTACAAATGCACTAAATGACAATGAATCAATCCTCAATCTATTATTTTACATTGCTGTTGAAGAAATTATAGGCGTTTATATTTTAGATCAATGCAGCGTATTACTCGGTTGTTCTGTGATGTCTGTTCTCCGCAAATATTAGCGAGATCACGTTCCAAGGGATCACAAGCAAACGGTTCAAAGGACGAGACTCCGCTCCGCCGTCTGCTAGATGATGCTAGTTCGTTCGGCGAAGCCTCGACTGAGGCGACGGAGCCCGAACTACGCTGGGCAACGCAGCCTTACGCGGCGCGCGTGCAGGCGCGACAAGAGCGCGACGTGCCGCGCGTGGAGCCGCGCGACACCACAGTGCTGCTGTTCCCGGGCCAGGGCTCGCAGCACCTGGGCATGGGCCGCAGTCTGCAGGCCATTCCCGCCGCCAAGCAACTGTACGAGTTGGCCTCCAGTGTAGTTGGGTAATTTATACAATTGACTAGTGATTTGGTCAAAACACTACTAGGTTCATGTTACTAAACTTATTTTCATAATCAAACATTTTTAAGCGTCTTCATACTGTGTGCACTGATACTCCTCCACTGCCAAAAACTTCCCTTCTTACAATCTCAGAACCCTTTGTTCGTTGATGTCGAGTTGTTGCTGAAAGAACAACCAAAGCATCTTCACATAGTGTACTTTTTCTAGTAGTAATCTTTTATGCAACCAAACGTATTCATACAGTGCCATAATCGTTTTCTGGATTGATGGATAATAACTTTTCTTTTTAACCATGATTTTGAAAAAAAGTGAGCCGTCGCGAGACGCCTGACTGATGTGAAACATCGAAATTATTTTGTAAAGATAATATTTATAATGCATACTTTATGAAAGGAAATAAATATGGTATAATTAAAATTAAAATATTAATTATACATATATTAATTATCAAAATTCGGACTACCCTGCACCACCCTAGTCTGAAGCACCAGCTTTCAAATAAAAAAACTGGCCAAGTGCGAGTCGGATTCGCGCACCGAGGGTTCCGTACAAACCTGCAGGAATTCACGGTTTATGCATAAGGTTTATGTTTATGAAATTAAATGTTTTTTTTTTAATTTTTATATTCGAGTTGTTCGAATGAAAGGTAAATTGTGGTTTACGATTTATGACGTATTAAAAAAAAACTACTTACTAGATCTCGTTCAAACCAATTTTCGGTGGAAGTTTACATGGTAATCATCATCAGCCTATAGCCTATATATAACAGGTAGGACGCACTGGTTGAAGACTTTCGTCTTTAGGCTCTGTGGAATACGCGACGAGAAGACTAGACGAAGCTTCCCAAATGCTGCCCAGCCCAGCTGAATTCTCCTGTTAGCCTCCTTCTCAAGGTTGTTCTTACCAAACTGCAGAGTTTGCCCGAGGTAAACGTATTCTCGAACAACCTTGAGAGCGCCGCCATTGACCGCAATCGGTCCCGGAGTTGCGTGATCGTTGAACATAACCTGTGTTTTGTCCTAGTTCATCCGGAGACCAATGCGTACAGAAGAATCAACTAGGCCGTCCAGCATCTGCTGCAAGTCCTGCAGCGATTCCGCCAGTATGACGATGTCGTCTGCAAATCTTAAGTGTGAGATGTACTCGCCGTTGATGTTGATTCCGCGTCCTCTCCAGTTTAGCGTCTTGAACACATCCTCCAGTGCGTTAGTGAACAATTTTGGGGAGATTACGTCCCCTTGTCTCACTCCTCGACGCAGGGCGATGTGTTCAGTTTGCCGGTCCTGAGTTTGGACGGTCATTGAGGCGTTTTCATAAAGACATCTCAGCACTTGGATGTATCGCCAGTCGACTTGGCATCGCTGCAAAGACTCCAAAACAGACCAGGTCTCGATAGAATCAAAAGCCTTCTCATAGTCCACAAACGCAAGACACAGCGGCCGACTATACTCCTCGGACTTCTGTATAATCTGCCGCACTGTGTGGATGTGGTCTATGGTGCTGTATCCTCCACGAAACCCAGCCTGCTCCGGTGGTTGAAACTCGTCGAGTCTCCGCGCTAGACGATTTGAGACGACTCTAGGAAACAGCTTATATACGTGGCTTAGGAGCGAAATGGGTCTGTAGTTCTTTAAAAGGGTTTTGTCTCCCTTTTTAAAGAAAAGTACGACCACACTCCTTCGCCACGCTTCTGGAGTTCTCCCAGAGAACAGGACAGAGTTGAAGAGCTCCCGAAGCTCTTTCAGTACAGGACTTCCTCCCGCTTTCAGGAGCTCGGTCGTAATCCCGTCCTCACCAGGGGCTTTTCCATTTTTAAGCTGTTTGAGAGCCGCCTCGATTTCGTCTCGGCTGACTTCTGGCAGGTCTACTGTGAAGTGGCGGGTTAAGGTGGCTCTAGAATCCTCATTTTCGGGATCAGGTCGAGATGCATGCGATGCGTACAAACGGCCGTAGAAGTTTTCGACTTCCGAAAGGATCTCCGGCTTCGAAACGACGATATCCCCACTAGATGTAGTCAACTTCGTCAGGTGGCTCCTCCCAAGTGGTTGGACGAACACTTTCGACCCCCGATTTTGCTCAATCGCTTTCTCTATGAAGCGTGTATTAGAGCGTCGGAGGTCGCGTCGTACCAATGATCTTATCTTATTGTTGAGTGCCCGATGTTCTGACGAAGTGACAGGTGGGTTTTCACGTCGTTCCGTCATAAGCTCCAGAGTCTCCTTCGAAAGTTTGGACTTCCCGCCCGTACGCCGCATTTTGCAAAACCTCACACCTTCCCTGAGGATTCCCACCATTTGGTCGAGGGCCTGGTCGACGTCATTTGTGGTTTCCATGGCAGCGAATCGGTTCTCCAGGTCTAACTGGAACGCTTCAGATCCTAACATAGTTTGGAGCATACTTGGTCGGAGCCTAGACTTCATCAAACGAGTTCGCTCGAGCTTGAAATTAATATTCAGAGAGCCTCGGACAAGTCTGTGATCACTGCCGGTATTGAACCTATTGATCACTGAGACATCTCTGAATATATGCTTCCTATCCGTTATGATGAAGTCTATCTCATTTTTTGTCATAGTGTCGGGGCTTCGCCACGTCCACTTCCTTTGGGGCTGTTTCTTGAAGAAGGAATTCATCAAGAAAAGCCCCTCCTTCTCAAGGAAGTTGACAAGCATTTGCCCCCTATAATTTCTGCTGCCAAACCCGTAGGATCCTACTACCGATTCACTGCAATTCTGTACTCCCACTTTAGCGTTAAAATCCCCCATAACAACATTGTAGTGGGCCTTAGTGGTGGAATGCAAGGCCTTGGAAATGTCCTCGTACATTTCCTCCACTTCGTCATCCGAGTGTGCCGAGGTCGGTGCGTATACCTGGACAACCTTGAGGCTATACCTCTTGGTTAGCTGAACTACGAGGTACGCTACCCTATTCGAGACACTGGAGACTTCCACAACGTTGTCACAAAGGGATTTGTTTAACAGGAACCCGACTCCGCCCTGGGATAGCTGGTCTCCCTCTCGGAAATAAAGAAGGTGGCCTGATTCAAGGGTTATGGTGTCCTCCCCCTCTCTTCGGACTTCACTCAACCCAAGAATGTGCCACTTTATCTTTCCGAGCTCTTCTTCTAGCTGCACTAGGTGTTCGTCGAGCCGTAACGTGCGTCCGTTGTACGTAGCCAAGGTCAGTTGGGTTTGGCGGCTATTCGTAACCCGGGGATTCTTCGCACCCCCTACCTTGCCGTTACCGTGACCGCCGCCAAAAAATTTTTGAGTTTCAGTTCTATGTATGGGGAACCCCAAATATTATTGTTTTTAATCTATTTTTGTGTGAAAATCTTAATGCGGTTCACAAAATACATCTACTTACCAAGTTTCAATAGCATAGCTCTTATAGTTTCGGAAAAAAGTGGCTGTGACATACTCGGACAGACAGACAGACATGACGAATCTATATCCAAATCTCACTTAGGGGGGAGGAGGGGTCTTGGCAAATATCACGTAATTTTTTTTCTCGCAGAAAACGGTGTAAAATTGCGTGAAAAATTATTTCTACAATAAAATATGGCCAAACCTGAGACAATAGTACACTGATAAAAAAAATAACTTGACTCTAGAGCCAAAATCTTGAACCAAGAATACAATTTTGAAGAAAATGATTTTCTTGAATCATTCTTGAATTAAGAAATTATACTTGGTCTAAGAAAATTTTCTTGTTTTTGTTTTTTTTCTCAATAATCCAACACATTTACAGCCCAAATAGAAGTTTTGAAGAATCTCGCGTGAGATTAGGGGTGGGGGGAGGGAGTTGAGGAAAATCTTACGATATCTCACCAAGGGGTGAGGGGGGTCGAAAAATTCTCAAAAATGCCTCACGTAATTAATGGATGCCCCCAAACCAACTACGAAGTACAAAGAAAAAAAATTCACCCTCCTAAAGGCTGACTGGGGAGTGTAGCTAACCTAGCGAACCTGCGACACACGGCAAAACAAAAACGAAATGGCCACCCATCCAAAGGCTGACCTTGCGAAGTGCAGCTTAACCCGAAGAACCTGCGACACAAGGTAAAACAAAAACGAATAGGTCACCCATCCCAGGGCTGACCTTGAGAAGTGTAGCTGATCCTAGCGAACCTGCGACACAAGACAAAACAAAAAATTATTTTGTAAAGATAATATTTATAATAAAGCATACTTAAACGAAAGGAAATCAATATCATCATTTCAGTCGAAAGACGTCCAAGCTCCGGCACTTCGACCGGTTTTGTGCTTCCTGCATCGGAAGATGTAGAGTTGGAAATAAATATGGTATAATCAAAAATAATATATTAAGTATATGTTAATATGTTAATTATCCCATCAAAATAATTGCATCGATATTGGAACTTTGTAGCCTAAGTCCACTAATTTTCAGTATGGGCCTACTGAGCGTCGCCATGCTCGCTACGACAAAATTTAGGTTTACCCTCGCGTATAGATGTTTCACATCAATAATGGATTTCCTTTGATCTGAAAAATATGCTAATACATATCTATGTTAGCTTCTGCCCGCAATTTGATCCACGTTAAGTTTGTTGCTTCCCCTACCCATGGGCGGCTGCATTCAGTTACACTGGAACCTGACCCTATTGTAGTTGGAAAAGGCTAGGCGGATTGATTAAATGATATTGATTCCTTTGAATGATTAAATAAATTATCTATTAAATTTTGTTTTATTCAGTTTTGAAATCTGCATGGGTCTCTATTTCATGAACCACAAGTGTATAATGTGTCTGAGATTTCGATTTCCATTGCGGGACGTCAGTCAGTTTGATGTTTGACAAAGTACCTCCTTTATAAAAGTCGGACTGACTCCCCGATCCAGGCGACCTGGCCTGGATTCGAGGGGACTTCAGTACCTTTCGATGATGACGACGAACCGATCGGTGCAGGTGGGACGTGGCGCGCGTGTGCGCCGAGGGGCCCGAGGATGAGCTGGCGCGCCGCTGCCAGACCGCCGTGCTGGTGACGTCACTGGCGGCGCTGGAGCGCGTGCGCGAGGAGCGGCCGGGTGCGCTGGAGCGCGTGCGTGCCGCCGCCGGCTTCTCGCTCGGGGAGATCGCCGCGCTCGTGTTCGCCGACTCGCTGTCGCTGGAGCGCGCGCTGCGCCTCGTGGAGCTGCGCGCCGCCGCCATGCGCGCCGCCGCCGCCGCGCGGCCCGGGGGCATGCTCACCGTGTGGCTGGCCACCGACGCCAACCTGCCCCACGCGCTGCTGCGCGCGCGCGAGCACGCGGCCGAGCGCGGCGTGGATGCACCCGTGTGCCAGGTGGCCAACTACCTGTACCCAGCCTGCAAGGTGGTCGCCGGGGACGAAGAGGTGAGTGGGCGCGCCGGCCGATGCGCCGCGGGCCACCGTCGGCGCCGCACAGTGGATCGTCCCCATACAAGAGGTCGGACATAGAATCAGAAATTGAAAAAGTATTTAATTTAAAAAAAACAAAATATACAGTTGCATTTCCCTATTAAAGAGCAACAAAAATTGTTCTACGCTTTTTTATTTGACCAGCATTTTAGGAGTGATTCGATGAAAACTATTATTCTTGTATGGAAACGAACACAAAAATGTATGTATCTCATGATTCCCTCCTTGTTTCGACTTGCGGTTTTCACTAATGTTATTTACTCATTTTACGCAACATTTTCTTCAAAGACACATACCAGAGCCCCCCCTATTTTGCCTATAGTAATTATCTTATTGTATTACTGATGGAATGGAGGTACATTAAGTATACTTATTACTGTGAATTAGTCATCACTAAGTAGTTCCTTAAATAACGGGTGCATTTTTGGTTACTTTAATGACTTACGAACGCTTTAGTTGCCATTTAACAAAAGCGTTAATGAGTCAATAAGTAACGATTACCAGTACTTGCTTAATCTAATTAGTTATTTTAATTACTTATAATTACACATAATTAAAGTCAAACTCAAGTTCAAATCATTTATTTCAATTAGGCCCAAAAAGGCACTTTTGAACGTCAACAGTTACATGAAAATAGAATTGATTCTAGTTGCCCCTTCCAAAAGGTGGATTCGTATGGAGAAGAATGGGCAAGAAACTCCACCGTTACTCTTTTAAAATGTTTTTCAATAGTTATATCCAATATTTATATATTATACTAGCTTTTGCCCGCGGCTTCGCCCACGTGGATGTCTGAAATTAATGCAAGAGGACGTACTACCGCGATAAGAATGTGTTATTCCAGGTTATATAGGTAATATAGACTCTGTGTGCTATTTTCGATCCAGATCCATTCAGCCATTTTTGCGTGATTGAGAAACAAACACCCAATCATACATATTTTCACATATATAATATTATTAGTGTTGGAATAACTTTAATACTAAAGAACTGGATCGAATAAACTACAAGTAGGCAAATATACTCACACTGCACATTACGGGAACATTACAGATGGAATAATAACACTCACTTTAAAAAGGACTAACTCGTTTATTTCTCAATAATTATTATTTATTCACTATCCACAGTACAATAACTTCGTTCAGCACACTTAAGAAGTACTAGAGGGTTATGTCCAAACTAGGCCAGAGTTGGAATCAGACTGCCAGTCCCTAATCCCGCCAATCATCTCCCCATCCATAACATTTTAAACATTTCTTTTTTAATATTACTTCCGGTCAAACACGTGTTCAAATGTTGCCCAAAAAACAACTTTTAAATCAAATTAAGTACTACCATTCTTAAAAACCTAACACCCATAATATTTTAAACGTTATTTTCTATTACTTCCGGCCAAGTACGTGTTCAAATATTACCACAAAAACAACTTTTAAATCAAATTAAATACTGAAATTCTTAAAAACCTAACATTCGACCATCCTGACCCCGTGCATGTCCTCATGCACGCAGTCACGATGACCCGTCATGGCTGTGAATTGTTACCTAACATTCGGCTAGTACGACACTCTGACTCCACTCCTTCATTTTATATAATCTCAATAAAATTACAATATGTCAATACAATTAAACAAATCGCAATAAAATCAGAAAGAACAAAAAATAAATAAAAAAATAACATGAATTTGAAGAAAATCTTATTTTGCGAGCCTTTTCACTACATTAAATGCATTGTCTGCGAACCCTTCCTTCTCGCAGACAATACATGTCTCTCCTATCATGTGCTATTGTGAACCCTTCCTTCTCACGAATAGCACATTCTAGGTCAATCAGTGATCGTAAACCCTTCTTTCTTACGAATCACATATCATAAAATCATCACTTTCCAACATCACAAACAAATAATCCAACATCACAAACAAATAATCCAACATCACAAACATAAATTAACAGAATTCTATAAACCTATTTCTCTTATTCCTATCTTTTCAAAACTATTCATACTTTTCATAACTACGTAAACCATGTCATTTTAATAGCAAAACTTGACGCATATGGTATGAGAGGTAATGTTCTTAATCTAATTAAATCCTATTTAGACAATAGAAATCAAAGGACAAAAATCACTAGAATTAATATAACCACTAAAAATGGAGAGATATCCTTATTAGAAGAACGTCAAACTAATTTTTGTGTACCACAAGGTAGTGTATTGGGACCTCTACTTTTTACAATATACTGTAATGAATTGCCAAAATCAATTCCACACCCTATGACTCTATTTGAAAATGATAGCACGGTGTCAATTTCTAGTAATAGCAATCATCATCATCACCATCAACCTATAATGTTACACAGGCCTCCTCTCAGTGAGTGGGCCATAATCTACCACGCAGGCCCAGTGCGAGCTGGTAGATGTCACATGTCTTCAAATTTATGGTTTAAAGACATACCGGTTTCCTCACGATGTTTTCCTTCACCGTTATAGCAATAAGATGATCCAATATAAACTTGACATTCACAATACCTGAACATCAATAATAGAATGGTTAAATAATAATAATTTTAAAGATTAATTTAGATAAAAATAAAATCATACATTTTAGCCAACGACTGACTATAGAAAATATGGACATAAATATAGATAATAAAATTGTTGAAATCGTAAATACGACTAAATTCCTTGAACAAATAATTGGACAAAATTCTTAACTGGAAATTACAAATCGAGAACCTCTGCACAAAAAATTGTAGTTCTGTGTTTACATTGCACTCTATCTACAGTTGCGAATGTACCTGATATGATACCTTGATTGATGCTTACCATGGTATAGTTGTGACTCACTTAAGATACTATATTATACTTTGGGGAAATTCTACCACCACTGACTTGCATTAATTAATGTATGTAGAACAGTTACATTTAAATCGAGTGTATTTGATATTGGAATTAAAATCTATAACAAACTCTCAAACTGTATTAAGAATAAATCATCAACAAATATGTTTAAATGAAAGCTAAAAGAATTTCTCATATATAAACGTATTATTTAATAAGCGAATTTCTGAATTACCGAATTACTGAATAAAATTGTTTTGACTCATTTATTGTAAATTAAATGACCGTAATAATTATATCTAACCAGCTTTTGCCAGCGGCTTCGCCCGCTAATTATACATATGAACCTTCCTGTTGGATCACTATATATTAAAAAAACCACATCAAAATCCCTTGCGTAGTTTTAAAGATCTAAGCATACATAGGGACAGACAGAGGGAAGTGACTTTGGTTTACACTATGTAGATAATTAATATAGTATGAAATTTACTAAAACTTGATATGTTAAACTTTTTTTTTTTTTAATTATCTAATGTAAATTGCATGACTGTAACAATCATCTATATGAATCAATTTAAGATGAGATTGACTAAAAATTTACACGTTAAACATAATAACGAATGTAAAATGAGGTTGCCTAAAACAGCCAATGCAATGGATAATAACCGGCAACAATTAAGAGAGTATCTGTATTATTATTAATAATTTTTGACATAGCCAATTACATAACATTGACTAACAGACAAATATTGTATACCCCATGAGTATGTTTCAGTGATACTATCATGCTAATTTTAAGAACTGTATCCGTGTCCCTTCTGTATCTGTGTATACCTGTGACAAAAAATAAATAAATATGAAGAGCTAAATACTAAGGCATTCAAACGTCGTTTGAAAATGTTTCTTCTGGAAAAAGTATATTATAGTGTTTCCCTTTTTTATGTTTAGGGACTGAATAATTTTATCAATCTCCTGACACTAATAATGAATGTATTTGAATGTGGTATTTTGACATTAAAACATAAAAAGAATGTCTAATTTATAAACTTTATCTTTGTCCATTTTATGTAATTCTTTTTCATTTTTGTTGTTGTTAGCTCTTTTAATATTATGGAAATATTTGTACGCCAATACTTATGGCTAAACATGACTTAAACCTTGTAACATCTGTTATATGTTTGGTGTAAATAAATAATATAAATAAAATCTTACATGTAAACAATGTTTACACAAATAAAGTAATCGTATCTTAAAAACTGTAAGCGTTGTCTGCGAACCCATCCTTCTCGCAGACAATACTCGTAACTCCTATCATGTGCTTTCGTGAACCCTTCATTCTCACTAATAGCACAATCAAGGTCAAGCAGTGATCGTGAACCCTTCCTTCTCACGAATCACATCATCATTCATTGCATTGCATTGCCTGCGAACCCATCCTTCTCGCAGACAATACTCGTATCTCCTATCATGTGCTTTCGTGAACCCTTCATTCTCACTAATAGCACAATCAAGGTCAAGCAGTGATCGTGAACCCTTCCTTCTCACGAATCACATCATCATTCATTGCATTGCATTGCCTGCGAACCCTTCCTTCTCGCAGACAATACACATATATCCTATCATGTGCTATCGTGAACCCTTCATTCTCACTAATAGCACATTCAAGGTCAAGCAGTGATCGTGAACCCTTCCTTCTCACGAATCACATCATCATTCATTGCATTGTCCACGACCCCCTTCTTCTCGCAGACAATACAATGAAAGATCTTATTGTTTCAAAAAGTCGTACAAAAGCCGCTCACTAGATTTTTTTTTCATTCAACGCTTTTTGGCTCCATTTACATATCTAGTTCAATAAGTAAATAATATGTATACATGATTTAAACACTTAACAAACGAAGAGTGATCAAATATTACTAGCGCGGGTTCTGTAGTAAATATTCACGTTTCTACTGATTATGGAATTCGAAAACTTGTTTATACTTGGTAAGTATTACATTATATTACATTAAATCTTTGCGTTTTATTTACCTTAAATCACAGAGAATATTGATTGTAGTGGTAACTAGGTACTGAGAATTAAACGAGGGAAAAAAATAGAAGCCTGTCTGAACCTACAGATCAATTCTAGACCTAAATCACTGTACATTCTTCTGGAGTATGGAGGACAGTATTTTATTCTAATAACAATGATTAACATTTTGCGCTAAGGACCCCTGAACTGTCTGCAATGGCGATTCTAAAAGCCGTAAATGAAAGCATCATTTCTATTTCGCGGCTAAAAGCAGAGTAAATGTTTAGTGATAATAAGTGAGTTGCTATTAATGGCGAATAAATTTTAACTATTATACTAATATTATTTGTGATTCGCTATTTATTAAGAAATCTTGTGGCCTTTAAAAATATTTACTAAAATGTAAGAATCATAGACGATAATATTAATTGAAAGTAAGACTTATAAGCTAACTTCAATAAGTCTCAAATTGTCATTATGGCTGTGAAATTGTATGGCATAATACTTTATTTATTTTCATTTCTTTCCACAAACAAAACAGCAAAGCGATTTGGTTTTAAGATAAATAAAACGTTTTAAGAGCATTGCTTGGTTGCATTCACACGATCATAGAGTTTCATTCGAGTGATTGCAACCACATTGCTATATTACTATGAATAAGTCGAAAAAAACGGGGTTCTATCGTTTTAAAAGAGCTGATGTGTAGAATGGCATTCAGAAAATCATCTTACGATATTTACATCACCTAAAGCAGAGAAAAGTGTGCCCAAATCGCGTTGAGTGAACGTGAACAGATCAGTTAAACGACATTCCGAAGATCCTTCTTACCACCTTTGGCTTCCTCCGGATACATGTTGGCCATGGCTTCCAATATTGTTTTGATCATGATGCCTGCTATGCACCGTTGGATTGCCAGCCCGACGATCGCCGCACACGGCCGCTGATCACCACTCGTGCTCAGCTTTCCGGGAGCGGCACGCTGCGACAGGCTACACCACATGTGCACTTCTTCCTCGAGCACACGAATGCGAGCTCTCTCTCGTTCCAGCTTGTACTCCGCATCCGGCTTCGGCTGCGGTCATCGCAGGTCTCCTGCCGAGTGTGACTATGCCGGGGCCAGGCTCTGTTCAGGCTCGATCGGCGTCATCCGGGCGTTGATAGTCGACACTGCAATGAGCTACCATCACGTGGCATTTTTCTGGAACTCACACACAAGGGCACCTATGTATTTATTCAAAAATAAAAGCACGAACTCGAGAAAACAATGAATCAAAGCTATAACGACCAAATATTTAAAGAACGGACTATGCGTTGTAGGCCAAAAAATAAGAATATTATCATCCTACCCAAGGTACATATAAGGCCTATGCAGGATTGTATTAGCAGAGATAACTATTGAATTTCAGCCCTTAAAATAAAATTCAAACCAGACAAGCACGTGGGTTTATGTCACTTCTGAATTGTTGGAATAACTTTAATACTAAAGAACTGGATCGAATAAACTACAAGTAGGCAAATATACTCACACTGCACATTACGGGAACATTACAGATGGAATAATAACACTCACTTTAAAAAGGACTAACTCGTTTATTTCTCAATAATTATTATTTATTCACTATCCACAGTACAATAACTTCGTTCAGCACACTTAAGAAGTACTAGAGGGTTATGTCCAAACTAGGCCAGAGTTGGAATCAGACTGCCAGTCCCTAATCCCGCCAATCATCTCCCCATCCATAACATTTTAAACATTTCTTTTTTAACCCTAGCTCACTAACCTTATTTTCGAGTAACGCTGTAACTAACCTTTCGTCTCTGAGACTACGAAAAAAAAAACATTACTTTTAAAAATTTGTTTAATTTTCTTTATTCAAATTAAAGTTCACAGTAATTAAGCTTTTAACGTATCATATAATAATAAAAAATAATGAAATATCTTAATCAGTACAGGAATTACACATAGAAACTGTATGTTCACCACAAATGGCCCTCTTGCAGCCCTTGCAAGTATTTGGTCATGCGACGTTTTTTCGCTGGGCAAATTTTTGCAAATTTTTCGGTTTCTTGGTTGCTCTTGACTTGACTGTTCGTCAGAAACATCTATTTTTAGAATTTCGCCGATAATTTGCTTCAAATTACGCTGCAAAGTCACAGTGTTATATCGCTCACGAAGCCAAGGTGCCATAAGTTCTTCTGCCATTGCTAAGGCAAAATCCCTTCTTTTTGTAGGTTTTTTATTATTACGGATCTCTTGTGATACGTGCAGGACATAAGCATTAATTATAGATATGTTTAGTATACCGTAAAACAAGCACAACGGCCATCGGTTCGTTTTACGGCTTGTGCTCATAATTGAGCACATCTGGTCCACTGTATCGACTGCTCCTTTAGTTGAATTGTAAAATTCAATAATTTCCGGTTTTTTGGAGCCGTTGCTAATAGCAGGTTGGTCATGAGTCGTAGATAGAAGGTATACGACTTTATTTGAAATCAGAATCGGATAAATGAGGTTCATTGTCGGGTAAAGATTCGGTGTCCGATTCAGCTAACCATTGCACAATTTTGCCTTCTACGCTTCTCAAATCCATCTAAAATAGAAAATAAAATTATAAATATAATAATACGTAAATAAAATTAAGGCAGGAAAATACACAAAAATATTGTAAAACTCGGTATAAAATATAAAAAAAAAACATAATAGGTAAATAGTGTTCACGGCATAAAACCATAATATAAATAATGAATTCGTAAATAATCAAAGTTATTAACTTTTCCAACAAATAACAATATAAACAGAAGCATAAAAGTATGTACAACTTTACTAAAAACTATGTACAACTTTACTAAAAACTATGTACAACTTTACTAAAAACTATACAGCATTACTAACCTTTCGTCCGTGAGACGACGATCACGCGATATATGTCCACCTAATTATCGTGCATCCGCGATGAGTCCTTGCGGGTGACTAATTTCACTATCCAGGAAGGTACTAAAAGAGTGCGGGGCGGGGGGCAACGGGAAGTAGGCGAAATGGCGAAAGCACTAGGTGCGCGTCGTTTATTATACGAATGGTTAGTGATCTAGGGTTAATATTACTTCCGGTCAAACACGTGTTCAAATGTTGCCCAAAAAACAACTTTTAAATCAAATTAAGTACTACCATTCTTAAAAACCTAACACCCATAATATTTTAAACGTTATTTTCTATTACTTCCGGCCAAGTACGTGTTCAAATATTACCACAAAAACAACTTTTAAATCAAATTAAATACTGAAATTCTTAAAAACCTAACATTAGTAGTAGGATTATAACTCATATTACTTAGGATTCATAGTTTATGAGAACATCATGTGTGTTGGTGTTTTTGAAATAAAAGTAATAGTATTCAGAGTAAGAAGACTGTGACATAGGGCTTGGTTTAGTTGAATATAAGTCTTCCTGGTTTTTCTTAACGCACCTATTTTACCTATACAGACACTCAATCATTTACCAGACACCGAACATAATTATAGGAATAGTACTTTTGCCAGTGGCTTGACCCGTATAGCTGTCGGAAAATATCACCCGGGAACCTACTACCGGGTTATAGTAGGTATCCTATCTGTTACGTTTCCATGATACCTATAATATATCTTTGTGCCAAATTCGATCTAAATCCGTTTGGCCGTCTTTGCATCATTGAGAAACAAACATCCAAAAATCTAAACATCTAAGCAATTTCGCGGTCTCTTACTTGGAATAATACTATAAGGTTTATTTTGAGTATAATGAACACACATGATATTCGCAATTACTATGAAGCCAAAGTAATATGAATTACAATCCTACTTATCCTGTACTACCCGGCCGCTGCCAACGCGCTCTGCGCCCACTTTTTAAATCTCTAATATCTTCTAAGATATTCATTTAAATTACATGCTGTAAAGGGCCATATTGATCTACATTAAATGCACAATGTATTTAAGGTACTTAATTGGATAAGGATTAATGCTGTATTGCTTAAAATCGCTTCGTACATAAGCCCTTATTTCTCGTAAAAAGTAAAAGATAAAAAATGGTTATTGTGGGTTATCCCTAAGAGATAGACATATACCATTGAGGACATTTTTGTAGGCCTTTTTAAGGTGTACAATACTGTAGTACATTATTTTGATCTATTTCGTAGGATTCAGCCAGGGTTTTTTGAATTTTGAGACGTATGTCAGCGTAGTTTTCGAAGATAGTTATTTTTTTCTAAAATAAAAGAATCTTTCTAAAATCAAAATAGCCTAAGTTACTCCTTGTTACATCAGCTATCTGCAAGTGAAAGTCCCGTCAAAATCGGTCCAGCCATTTCAGAGATTAGCGGGAACAAACAGACAGACAGACAGACAACAATTGTAAAAAATGTTGCTTTGGTATATGTAACGTGTATACATCCATATACACTTAGTAAAAAGTGGTTATCTTAATATTAAAAACAGACACTCCAATTTTATTTATTTGTATAGATGTTAAGACGAAAATTACCATACCATAACAGGTAAAAGAAGGAATTGAAAAAGAAGCAATGAGAGATAAAAAAATAAATGATAGATAAATGGTGCTCACATAATTACAAACATTGTAAAACATTGTAAAGAATACAAATTTCCTAATATTTTTACAAGTTACAACTTACAAGTCAGTGTATGAGTTATAGTAATAATAGAATGTACAAAAGGTTGTGTTAGTTGTGATATCGCATCAACAATAATAAGTCGAAAAGCAAAGAAAAGTTTTATGATGAAGTAGTTTCTGCCCGCGACTTCGTCTGCGTTAAATTTCTTGCTACCCCGACCCTTCCCTTCGCGTCGAATCACCTACCCGTGCGATTTTCCCCGTTTTTGCAACATTTTTCATTACTGCTCCGCTCCTATTGGTTGTAGCGTGATGTTATATACCCTATAGCCTTTCTCGATAAAAAGGCTGCCCAACACAAAAATAATTTTTCGATTCACACTAGTAGTTCCTGAGATTAGCGCGTTCAATCAAACAAACAAACTCTTCAGCTTTATAATATTAGTAAAGATAAGAAAATATGTATTAATATATTTTTTACTCATATAATATAACACTGTAATATATCATTAAACTTTAAAGTAAATTACAATTAAACCTATAATAATTTATGAATAAAAAATAAAACAACTACGAATAACTTAATTATAAATATTCATTATAAAAAATTAATAAATTAATACTATCATTTAGTTACTAACAATTATATTAGGTACTATAAGACTTAAACTAGGATATATTTTCTTCATCAATAATGACATCATGCTCATTATTGTCGTCATCATCTTCAGTGTCACTACATTCTGAAACTGCTCTAACTATTGTATCAGTTGAAATGTCAATGAGCTCCAATTCGCTCCGATCATATATGAGCAAATCGTCCAGTTCTCAAAATGAAGATTTTCTCACTTTGTTGGTCATCTTCGGTCGTAGGCTCGTTAGAAGAGGATCGGAAGATAACAGAAGATTATGAAGAATAATAATAATAGCTGGAGTGATGAGGTTCAGAGCTCCCACCTCATTCTTGCCTTTATTGGCCGGCTTGAGTGGAGATTCGCTAGAGCAAACGTGCTCGGGGAAAGGAAGTATTCCAGTAACTGCTCGTAGGGATCTTGACCATCTTCCGGGCTCTGGGATTGTTCTGAAAGCCGTGGAATACCTCTCCACTTCTCAAGCACCTCAGGAAGTGTTGCCCCCTTGTCGCTACGTCACTCTGTGCTAGCGACGTTTTCCGGGGGCCCATTATTGAGAGTGCAAGTCACCCCCTGCCATTTTATCCGTGTATACAAAACTTTGATCAGGCAGGGGCCATAGTTCTTCCATAGTTGCGGTTACCAATCCACTGTAGCCATCCAAACCCATAGCCAAATTTGTTTTGATTCCATATTCTGTAATAGTCCTGCTCCAACCGGGGATTGTCCTTGGGTGCACTTGCATAGGTGTATACAGGGATAATCGTCGGTTGGTGCCCCCTCATCATTTAAAATTGTCTAAGGGGCCTCTGCGAGTTGGCTTCGGCCCCTCGTCCGCCTTCCAAAGGACCGGGATTCCAGGGCCCCGAGTTATGTTAATAGATATAATAATAATAATAACGAACTTACGGATTCTATACACCTTAGATCCCTCTCCTCAACCGAAACCTACAAATATTTGGGTATGTCGGAAGCATTAGGCATCAATGCTACCGACATGAAACAATCGCTGAGGGAGCGCTTCTTTGGGCGCCTGAAAAAAGTATGTAATAGTCTTTTATCAGGCGGCAACAAGGTGCGTGCCTTCAACGGCTGGGTCATGCCGGTTTTGATGTATTCTTTCGGCATACTCAAATGGACTCAGATGGAACTTGACGCTCTGGATAGGAAGGTCCGTACATTGCTGACGGCAGATCGGATGCATCACCCACGGTCATCAGTGATGAGACTGTACATCCCGCGGAAGTGTGGGAATCGAGGTTTCTTAAACGCTAAAACCCTCCACAACCGCGAGATTTGCAGTCTCAGGGAATATTTTCTTCAAACTGACGTGGGGATGCACCGAGATGTGGTCGCAGTGGACAAGGGCCTCACCCCGCTCTCCTTGGCGAACGAGAACTGGCGCAAACCTGCAGTACTAGATACTAAGGATCGTAAGGAAGTATGGCAAGGCAAAGAGCTTCACGGTCGCTTTTTCCGGGCTCTCCATGGGCCTGATATAGACTTTATGGCGTCTGTATCCTGGCTGCGTTTCGGCAACCTCTTTGGGGAAACTGAAGGTTTTGTCTGTGCGATTATGGATGAAGTTATCATGACGAATAATTATTGGAAATACATTGTCAAGGATGGTACGGTTGACATCTTTCGGGCATGCCACCGTCCCGGTGAATCAATCCGACATATTGTTTCCGGTTGTTCTCGTCTTGCTAACGACGAGTATTTGCACAGACACAATCTAGTAGCTAGGATCATCCATCAGCAACTTGCTTTGCAGAACAACCTTGTGGAATCTGAAGTACCATACTACAGGTATGTGCGCGACCCAGTTCTCGAGAATGGTCACGCCACATTGTACTGGGATCGATCTATCATCACAGACAGGACTATTGTAGCCAATAAGCCTGATATTGTAGTGATAGATCGACGAGAGCGTCGTGCAATGATTGTTGATATCGCTGTCCCTCATGACGAGAATCTCGTGAAAGCTGAGCAAGATAAAAAAAATCAAGTATCTTGACTTAGCACACGAGGTTGTCGACATGTGGGACGTGGATTCTGCAATCATTGTACCGATAATCGTTACAGTAAATGGCCTAATAGCGAAGAGCCTCGACCAGCACCTCAGGAGGCTCTCATTACACGGCTGGATCAAGGACTTGATTCAGAAGGCGGTACTCCTGGATACGGCACGCATAGTCAGGAGGTTCCTCTCTCTAGAGCCCTGACCACCGGCAGCTTGGACCCTGCTCCTGATGCCGATGGATCACTATTTTTTATATTTTTAAATGTTTTTTTTAGATTTTTGTTAAAATATTTAAAAATATACTTAATATGTTGAAAAATGAATAAATGAATAATAATAAATTCTTTATTTCACCACAAGCCATGACATTAGAATGATTGTCTTCATTAGTGGCGATGCTACTTTGCTTTCGTGTATGATTTTCTCTAAATTTACGAAAATCCTTGTTTCTTGCTTCAGATGCTTCTTCAGACAAAAAACCTATAGGCACTACTGATAGGTGCTCCACTATCTGCGATCCATGAATCAGTAATTTATGTAAGCTCGATGGCATGTTATACCATGGATATAACTGCACGAATAAATTTGCTGTTTCGTCACAATATAATTCGAATTTATGGATTTCAATTTTTTCGCCTGAGGAAATGCACTGCAAAATTACGGCGAGTCTTCTAATTAAATTGACGTCTAATTTTCTGATATCCGCAGTCATCTCAGGGTTTGCAAAAAATCTTCTAGCAGCATTTCCAGTGTTTGTATTGCCACTACCCTGCTTTACAACATCCAGAAGTAAGCCTGTTTCTTCGGAAAGCTGCTTGAATAGCTTCTTTCTTATCTTTAACAATTTTTTTATTGTCGTCACCTTTTGCTTGTCATGATTTTATGTCCATTTTGTAGGCAATGTGTAATAAACACTCCATAGAACAAATCCAAGCATGCAACGAACTAAATCCATGCTTCTTCATTCACAGGTTTAGCTCTCACTTTTTCCAAGTTATTCATCTCGCTTGGGCGAGCTTTTCACAAGTCACATACTGCTGCCGATGTTCCAGATATGATTGAATGCACCTTACCATCAATCATGGTTAACCGCAGATTGTGCGTAACAGTAGCATTGGCACAATCAGTTGGGTTTAGTCCACGAATCTCGGCCTCAAATATATCCATTTCAGCCTTTACATTTGCTTCCGTTTCTTTCATAAACGTAAATGAAATCGGGCGGCAGTATGTGGTTGACGATGGTCGATCATTCTGCCACACTGTGCTTCCACTAGAAGTTACTAACTTAAGAGGTACAAGACTTGCCATAAATACGCTAGATAAATCTGTTCACTTGTTGTTGTCCTTTGATGATAAATGCTTTGACTCGAAGCTCCATCAAAACCCCATTTACTGTGAAGCACAAGTTTTTCACCAGCATCAAAATTCGATTCAAGTGAATCGATCAGCCTCCTAACTGTGAGATCAAGGAGGGCTTGGAGTCGTATCTTTGCGGAAGTATCAGTCACAGTTACGTCTTCCTTTGCCGGGTAACACCACAGAATATATATTAGTACCTTACGGTACAGAAGTTTCACTCCCGAGTTTAGGTATGATAAACGCAAGCGTCCGGCCACCGTACTAGTCTCAATAGGCTTGCACTCGCTCGACTTGTCGCACACGCAGCGCAGGCACCCGCGCATCAAAAATAAACTGTTAATACCGTAAAGTACCTACTATTGTATATTCTACCTCTCTGACAGCCCTAGCAGATTGAAGCGAGACGGCAGACAGTTATTGTACTATGAACGCTATACGCAATGCAAAAGGTTGAAATTAGGTTGTTTTCCAGAATAGTAGGTAAATATCTCGGGGATTTTGCGCCGCTTGTATGGAAGTGAGACAGGCCTGGTAACACTTAAGTTTTTCTTTCTCTAACATGTAATAGCTTGGGTATTTCGCATGACTTTCTTTAAAAATAAAGTCCTTAAGTGTGATGTACCACTTGGATAACTGCATGTAAACGTAAAGAGCAAGTGCTTTGTGAGTAGGAACTTCACGAAGCAAAGTATTCTGTTTAGATTCCAGGACATTCAAAACTGTTGAGACGTATTTAGGATTTCCAAGCAAATGTTTCATTATTCTGGCCACAACACTTTTTCCGGCAGACTTAAGTGCACTTTCAACAGTATGTAAAAGCTCATCTGGACGACTGCAACTAGCAATATTTTCCTCAACACATCTTCTTTTCTGTCTACTCGATAAATCTTCAAAGTGCTTGCGAGGAGATTTATATGTTGAAGTTTATGCATCCGATTTTGATGGACTGATTACCTCCTCTGCCTCATTTTCAGCTTTTTCAGTGTGAACAATATTTTCCTTAAAGCAATTTGGCCAAATGATATCGGAACTTAACCACTTTCTGTTCTTGTCCATGAACTTGTCGACTGTCCTTCTTTATTGCACCCATTTGGAGTAAATCCGATAGCAAAATCGTCGACACCCAGTTCTTTAGATCCGACACATCATTTTCACTTAACTGGACGTTACTATTCGAATTCAATGTGTTAAATAAATTTTCATACTCACGAAGATCTTTATGATTACGAAGAGCAACATAAAGATCTACATAAGTAGAAAACCCACGGAAAGCCATAATGACCCCACCCCGGGCCACTGCATCCCCCGTCGTGAGAGCTCGCACGCGCATGATGGCGTCCACCGTAGAGCGCCCCTTGCGGAAGCCGTACTGGCCGTCCGACAACTCCGGCCCCTCCCGCACCAGCCACCCGACGAGGCGGTCTGCAATCACTCTTTCAAAGAGCTTGCCCACCTCGTCGAGCAGCACGATGGGCCGGTAAGCGGACGGAGAGTCCGCTGGGCGCCCAGGCTTCTTAATGAGGACCAGTTTCCCCGTCTTCCAACGAAGTGGGAACTGGCCCTTCTCCAAGCATGCGCTTAGGAGCCCCCTGAGTCGAGGCCCGAGAGCCTCTAAGGCCAGACAGCAGGATCTCATGGCGACATGGCGGGTACGATTGTCGCAACCCAGCGCAGGGCACGCCACAATTGCGGCGGTAAGTCCCCTCTTTGAGGAGTGGAAAGAGAGGCGCCACGGCGTCCTCACCTTCCGCCTGACGCAGGTTCTCACCGGGCATGGGTGCTTCGGTGGGTTCCTGTTCAGGATAAAGCGGGAGGAAACGCCCGGGTGTTTCCATTGTGAGGATCGTCTAGAGGACACGGTGGAGCATACGGTGCAAGTGTGCCCTGCCTGGGCGGAGCACCGTCGTGTCCTCGTGGAAGCGATCGGCGGCGGCGACCTCTCGCGTCCGGCCCTGGTGCGAGCCATGGTACGGAGCGAGAGGGCATGGGAAGCCGTCACCTCCTTCTGCGAAGCGGTAATGCTCGCGAAGGAGGAGCCCGGGACGCCCCGGGCGCCGGGAGTCGATTTCGGACTCCCGGCCACCGTAGGCGCGAGCTTGCGGGTGGCGAGCAATGGGTAGCTCGCTGCCCGGTAAGGACCAAGCTCGGGTCGACGGCGCGTAGTGTTCCACGCGCGCCTCAAAGAGATGTCAGCAACACTGAAGGGGTCTGCTAGGACCAAAGAGAATATAACCACTAGAGAGCGTATAGGCCGATTTCTGCTTAGCACACGACTCACCACTGCGGGCCGGGGGACGAGGAAGAACCTGCGGCTGCAATTGGTCAATTCAAGGTCAAGTTGCGTAGGTATGCCCATCGTAGGGCTGCTCTACTTCATTAAGGGAAAATAGTCGATATCGATAAAATGGATTTTAAAATTGTGATAAATACTCAATTAAAATCAAAGAAATCATATTTAATCCAAATCAATCACTAATAAAATGAAAACTAGAGAATCCAAGAACAAAACTTTTGCCACTATCATATTCGACGAAATAGCAATCAGAAACGGTGTCGAATATCATCCCCAAGGCAGAAGGTACTATGGCCACGGTAGTTTTGGCGCCAGTTTACAAACGGATGGTAAGACGAAGCTAAAGAAGCCACAGTATTTCAATAGAATAAAATTTTCATTCATTTTAATTTAAATTTTCAATAAAGACTTTCAGCTATTAAAGGAAACAGCACTAATTTTTACGATAAAAATACAAAGTGAAAGTAAGGGATAGATGCATTAGAATTGTTTAATGAAAGAACGAGACTTTTCCAAAAGACATCAACGCGGGACTCACACAGTGTGCTGGTTTACCCAACCACCATTTTAAATAGACCCCTACGGTGGATCATAATCTGATTAAATCACAATAATTTTTCGTACTGTTTATTTACTGATGAAAAGTTATGCGATCATTTTTGTAACTAGAAGTCTTGGAATGTTTCCCACACCACTTCACCGCGCATGAAGGTATTTTGATGCGTTATAATTGCAGATTTAGTTATATTATTTGCAATAATTTAGCGTGCACAGAGGTCTAACAAATGGTCACAACTAAAATGGCTACTTGAACCGCAGCCTATGCATAGGCGACAAAATACTAATAGTTTTCGAGCGTCGGGGCACTGTATGCGCAGTCAAGTGGTTATATAGTCTTTGGCTAGGACCGATGCCTGCCGGGGTCGCGTGATTGTTCGAAAGAGATACCGTGACCCCGGCACATGGGCAACTGAAGGAACACGGGTGGGTTTTAGTCAGTAAAAGTCTGACACGCCCTCCCGCTCCGCCCAGAGAGGGAGAAGTCATTTGATGATTTACCATCCAAAAAAAAAAAGCCATAATGACAACACTTGGTAGAGGTTGTAATTACTACTGAATTATATTTGCAAAACATACCAAAATATATAGGGCAGCAAGTTTGCAACTAGCAATGAATTTGATAAGCTAATGATGGCATGAGCAAATCACAATGCAGAGCTTAAGGGCTGTTAACGTAGTAATCACAATATCTAATTAGATTAAGCAAGTACTGGTAGTCGTTACTTATTGACTCATTAACGCTTTTGTTAAATAACAACAAAAGCGTTCGTAAGTCATTAAAGTAACCAAAAATGTACCCGTTATTTAAGGAACTACTTAGTGATGACTAATTCTCAGTAATAAGTATACTTAATATAATATATAAGTTTTTATTTAGGAACAAAAACACATTGACATAAATTACAATAGAAACGATGATAGCTACAAAAGTTATAAACTGTGTCACAGCTATCAACGCCCGCCTAAACATATGAAACACATTGTTCCAGACACATGACATTGGCAACAGTTTATTTAAATGTTCATTTAAATTTAAGTACAAAAAGAAAAATCAAAAAATATACAAAAGAAAAACTAAGTGTGGATGTGAATGTACCTCCATTCCATCAGTAGTACAATAACAAAGATAATTACTATAGGCAAAATATCTTGGAAGGGGCGCTCTGGGGGCACCATGTGTCTTTGAAGAAAATGTGGCATAAAATGAGTAAATAACATTAGTGAAAACCGCAAGTCGAAACAAGGAGGGGAATCATGAGATACATACATTTTTGTGTTCGTTTCCATACAAGAATAACAGTTTTCATCGAATCACTCCTAAAATGCTGGTCAAATAAAAAAACGTAGAACAATTTTTGTTGCTCTTTAATAGGGGAATGCAACTGTATATTTTGTTTTTTAAAATTAAATACTTTTTCAATTTGTGATTGTATGTCCGACGTGTTGTATGGACACGATCCACTGCGCGCCGTAGTGACCGCGAGCTCGCTGGGCGCAGGCGCTGCGCTACGTGGAGCGGCGCGGCGGCGAGTTCGGCGTGCGGCGCGCGGCGCGCGTGCGCGTGGAGGGCGCCTTCCACACGCCGCTCATGGCGCGCGCGGAGGCGGCGCTGCGCGAGGCGCTGCGCTGCGTGGAGCTGCGCGCGCCGCGCCTGGCCGTGCTGTCGTGCGTGGACGCGGCGGCGTACCGCTCGGCGGCGGGCGTGCGGCGCCAGCTGGCGCGCCACGTGTCGCGGCCGGTGCGCTGGGAGCAGACGCTGCAGGCGCTGTACGCGCGGCCGCGCGGCGAGGCGTTCCCGCTGACGCTGGCGCTGGGCCCGGGCGCGGCGCTGCGCTCCACGCTGCGGCAGGTGAACGCGCGCGCCTGGGACTCGTCGCTACAGATCGACGTGTAGGCTGTCGGCCGGTCGGTGTCGATGCGCCCGATGTGCGACGAGCCGCCGCCGAGAATGTAATAGGCTATTTTTCTTTTCCCACGTTTTCTAGAAAAATGTTTCATCTGACGTCTGTGTTTTGTAAATATTAGTAATAGATAATTAATACCTATCTGTATCAAATAGGCGAAGTAAAAATGCTCTTTTATTTTCTTCCCAAATCGTCTTGATTCGGATCCTTTGATCACTATACAAAGCTTCGTATTTTACCCTGATTCCCCGGGCGGCAGGGCGGCGGCGGCGCCGCGTCGCATTACTATTAATAATCCAAGCGGTAACTTTAAAGTCGTCCCGAACCAAACATTCATCATCATTTCAGCCGAAAGTCGTCCACTGCTGGACATAGGCCTCCCCCAAGCTCCGCCACTTCGACCTGTTCTGTGCTTCTCGCATCCAACGTATTCCTGTGGCCTTCACCAGGTCATTGGTCCATCTTGTGGGAAGCCTTCCAACGCTACGTCTTCCAGTACGCAGTCGCCACTCTAGAACCTTCCGACCCCATCGGTCATCTGTTCTGCGAGCACATTGCTCGCAGAACAGAGCCAAGAATTAACCTTAAACAAAGTCGCTTCCCGCGTCTGTATACTTGTAGTGGACGAATGGGATGTGATCAACACCCTTACCCGCTCTGGGACTTCTCCCACGTTTTTGACGTGCTGCCCTACTCACCTAATTGCGCTGGTAGTACACGCCACCACGCACCCCTGAATGCGTAATGAGCGGTACGGTCGACCAAGAGCTCGGGAGACTAAACGTTTTTGACGATATTCTAAGAGAAACGAAGTAAAACACTTTTCTTCTAGTATTTCTTGTCCATAGGTTTCAGCTTGTTTTTTCTTGTTGCGTCTTCAACGGCTGAGCTGCGACTGACTGGGCCCGTTTTTTTTTTTTGGTCGGACATCTCGTTGTTAATCCTGAAAAGATTCTTACAACTTAAACGGATTTTCGCCCGGCGATTTCTAAAAAGTTAAAACTTTTTAGACCTCCAGCCGGGCCATAGTAAAATTTAAAACTAAAGCGAAAGTCCTAAGGGTAACCCCGAGGGGGGTTCGCACCTCGGCTTAGGCGATCACTGGGGGAGTGCAGCAAGGGACATGCAGGCGCGGTCGCAGCCCAAGATTTTGGGGGGGTCACCATGAGTGCCAAGTAATACTTTTAGGAAGGTACACCATGGTCTAGTGGTCGCAAGTGCTACTGCTGAGCTTGAGGTTACCGGTTCGATTCCCAGGTCGGTTATTGTTTTTGGGTTTTTCATCAGTAATATCTCAGAAGCAACCCGGAGTCTGAATCTGTACCCGGTGGCTGGCATTAAGCTCGCCCAATATGACATGGGACTTATAGATAACTGGTGAAATTTCGAATTACCATTTAAAGGCACTCCTCTGCCTAACCGTTCGGGAATCAAAGACGTTATTTTATGTACATCTTCAGCTCATAATTACTGATAGTAGTCAGGGACACCATTTTTGCATGGGGGAGGAGGTATTAAAAATACTGGCAGATTGGTCGCAGCACTTTTTGATAAATAAATAATTGGCATTAGAACTGCACTAGACTACTTAGGGCGAGAGGAGCGAGCGAAGCGAGCTCGACAATTTTAATAACCCTCATCATTCTGGTTAGTTTTTGTTATATATTTTCAAAGAGAAATAGGAGTTACATTGTCGACTTTATGCTAGGATGTCCCTGCCAACAATGAGAATGATTAATGCTAGAGCGAGCTGAGCGAGCGCGAAAATTATACAAACCGGCCTCGTTCAGGTATTTTTTTTATGTTTTCTAACAGAAATAGGAGTTCCATTTTCAACTTATACAGGATATCCTTGCCAACCAAGATAATTATAAATGCTAGAGCGAGCGAAGCGAGCTCGAAAATTTTAACAACCGGCCTCGTTCAGGTTATTTTTTTGTTTTAATGTTTTCTAACAGAAATAGGAGTTCCATATTCAACATATACAGGATATCCTTGCCAACCATAATAATGATAAATGCTAGAGCGAGCGAAGCGAGCTCGAAAATTTTAACAATCCGCCTCGTTCAGGTTAGGTTTTTTACACGCTTTATATTAGCTTCACTTGTATGTTTGTATATTTGTATGTTTGTTTGTAACCGACTCCTTATAGTGCGATTTTGACCCACTTTAAACGACCAGATTTCATTCAAACTTTGCACACCTGTCAAGGACTGATGACAATGCAATAATTTCATAAATTTGTGCCATTATCCTTGCCAGGGTTACCAGGACATCAAAAAAACTGTCACAAACTACGCTGACATACGTCTCAAAATTCGAAATACCCTAAAAAATAGAAAATAAATAATAGTTTAAAAAAACTAAAAAACACGCTTCCATGGAAAACCAAACTAAAAAGTACAAAATAATGGAAAAAAAGCGTGCGGTGACTGATATCAATAAAAAAATACCTTAAAAGCACCCCACGCTTTTTTTCCATTATTTTGTACTTTTTAGTTTGGTTTTCCATGGAAGCGTGTTTTTTAGTTTTTTTAAACTATTATTTATTTGTTGATGTTTTCAAACAGAAATAGGAGTTACATTGTCAACTTATGCCAGAATTGCCCTAACAACTATGAGATTATTGAATGCAAAGGCGAGCGAAGTGAGCTCGAAAATTTTAATTACTCTCCTCGTTTAGGTTCAGTTTTGTTTGATATGTATGTAGTATATTCAAAAAGAACTAGGAGTTACATCGAAGACTTATGCCAGGAAAGTTCAGGAACCTAGGAGAATTATGGATGTAAGAGCGAGCGTAGCGAGCTCGAACATTTTTGCCCACGTTCGGATAGGTCAGATTTTCTTTTGATCATTCTAAAAGAACCGGGAATTATTTGATTGGTCGGTCTATGAAGAAAAGATCAAGTATCAAGAGAATGTAGAATGCAAGACCACAAACTTACTTTAAACTGGAGTGTATCATTCAGGCTCTCGACTCTTTGGGGGGGGGGGGGGGTCATGACCCCTAGGTCCGCCCCCCTCGGACCGCGCCTGGGGACATGCTGGATCTGGGTTAAATTATTTAGGGGCTAATTTAAAGCTACAGGCGCAGCATCGCGGGCTGGCTCATGCGACGACGGACCTCGGCGGCGAGGTCGGTACGGTAAGAAAGAAAGAAAGAAAATTTATTTGTCAAACATGCGTTTACATAAACTGACTAATCAGGCATGCAAGTTATTAGATTAATATGTTGTGAGCGTCCATGTTTTGCCAATAACGGCGTACAAATTTTGTAGGTATAAAAATTACATTTCATTTACATTTACTTAATCATTTAAAATCTCATTACAATATACACAAGAAATAAAAAATTAATTGATGTCATGATATTATAGTAAAAGTAAATTATGTCCAGTAAGTCCAAAAGATTTAAAATTCACATTATTAAATTGTTATTCTTAATCATATAATTATATTCATTTAATTCGGAATAGAAAAGTCCTTTTCATTCAAAAAATCTAAAACATTGTAATACACTTTATTAATTAAAAAATTTCGCTTATTTTTGAAAAGTGACAAGGGCAGTTCTCTCCAACTTTTAGGCAATTTATTAAATATCGTAGGAGCCATACAAAAAACACTTTTGCGCATGAGGGCTGTTCTCGCAGTATGAGAGCATATCCTACTGTTGTCGCGCCTATTACGTGGGACTACTTCATCTAGTCGTTTAAATCGGTGTGGATTTATTTTGACAAATACAGATACCTCTAAAATGTACAGACATGGCAAAGTAAGCATTTTATATTTTTAAAGTAAGGCACGCAACTATCAGTTTGTGTTTATGTGTTGTTCTCACTGTACTTGTCTCTTTTCGACTCTCCTGGAGGAGAGTAGTGGGATCATCGGGTTCGCTGAGAATGTGCCGCGGACGGCGGACTTTACTAATGCGGGAGGGGGTATAGCTAGCTGCCGCGACAACCAGAGGGTTGCGGTGGGTTACTGCTCTATCGAAGAAACGCTTCGAAGCGCGTTTCATGAACTGTTGGATCGTAGGGATCCTGAGATCTGCATGGAGATTGATATTCCTAACGTACCAAGGCGCACCTGTGGCTTGTCGGAGAAAACGGTTCTGGAGGGTCTGCATCCTATGGATACATCGGGGTTTAGCGTGTGCAAACACAGCGCTTGCATATGTCATGCTGGGCCTAATACAGGCGATGTAAATGCGCTTCTTACACTGAAGCGACAGTTTACTGCGCTTGTTTAGGACGCAATGACTGGGCCCGGACTATCGTGCGTCTTTTATAGTCGCCAGGGCAGCTTCCCTTTACCTTACAGAGGACCGCGATTTTTGAGCCCATTTTTACAAGCGTTTATTTACTTTTATTAAGTTTTTATTTACTTACACCTGTCCCGTTGTCTGTAATCAAATCTTGCAATTTAAATTTGATCCACTTCCCGATTTTGGATTGAGATGAAATTTTGCATGCAACGGATGACAATACAATATTATTATGACAAAGGGCTGATCTGATGATGGAGCTGGAAGGTGGCCATAGGAGCTCCGTAATTAAACGACGCAACCCCATCGGGTTTGGGCTCATTTGCTTTGTCTTAACGAGTACTTTGATACTATATGAGGAGGTGTGGAACAAAAGGTGTCATTTACGTACTTTGCTCAATTAGGTTTTTTTTTAATCGGCTCAAAATGTTAAATTCTAACTCCCAAGATTTTGTTAAAAAAATGACTGGTTTCATAGAAAAATCGATCTGAACTGCTGCTTCCGCGACAAAAAGTTACATTTTTATTCAATCACAGTGACTTGAATTCAAAAAGTGACATATTCTTAAGAAATACGTTTGAAGAGTCTTTAGTTGGTTCAAACCGGGTACAGTACCGGACAATGCTGTGTGATTTTGTATAAGAGGGTATAGGAAAATCGCAACCTTCAAAAAATTTAACAGCATTTATGTCCGGTAGTGTACTGAGAAAGAATTGGGACACTTTATCAAAGGTGCTAAAAAGAAGGATGTTGAAACTTTATTAAAAAAAAACTTTTTTACAAAAAAAAAAAACAACCGACTTCCTTAAAAACACTACAAAGTGAAAAATAACTTTAATTTCGGAAGTAGGTGTCTTAGGAACTGTATTTATGGTTTTTTTGCCAGCGACTTCCGAAATTAAAGTTATTTTTCACTTTGTAGTGTTTTTAAGGAAGTCGGTTGTTTTTTTTTGTTTTGTAAAAAAAGATTTATTTTTAAATTTTTAGTTGTGGTATCCACCCCGCACTAATTCCAAACAAACAATGCATATTTATGCGAAAGCAGAAATCGCGGTTGATTTGCTGTCATTTTTTAAAGAGTTCCGGTGTCTATCTCTGGAACTAATCATCAGATCTGTATGAAATTTATATGGGACCATTTCGGAATAAACCCCTTTCAAACAAAAAAAGAATTTTGCAAATCCGTCTATATATGACAGAGTTATGGCCGAACATACATAAAAAAAAAAATAACCATCCGAATTGAGAACCTCCTCCTTTTTGAAGTCGGTTAAAAAGCAGTTTGGAGAAGACTGGAAAATGAGCCTTCATTAAAATGGTATTGTGTTATTTTGTATGAAAGTAATGTCGGTGAAAATGACAATGAAGATAATGAAAATCGTTGTGGTTGATTGGAACCTGAATGTGGAGAATTACATGTATAAGAAATAAAAATATTTTGTGTGAATCTATTTTTTATTTTCATACTGAATGTTTCTTGACCGAGTGAAAGAGTAATATACAAAAATAAGTTGTAACGCTTAAGTTTATTAAAATATCAAGTAACTAAAACTAGCTTGGCCTTAAAACGTAAAATTAGATAAGGCTATATGAAAAGTTACAACTAGACAGACAAGATCAGTAACATTTTTTAGACAGTGAGTTTCAATTCAAAAGGGGACATTTTACAAAATTATCGAATCAAATAGTGACATTTACAAGCTATTGCATCAAAGGGTATCATTTGATATGTAGTTTATATTTCTTTTTCCAAATTTCAAAACCAGCAAGATAACCTTATAATACATTAAATTGTATACAATAATTGAATTCAATATTACGGTTATGAATTGTTACTTTTTGATGAGAAACAATATTTTTATTAACACTGGCATTGCATATGGTAATGTGGATTGAATATCACCCATCTTTTGAAACTGAAGAAGGCATTCGTCTCCTTGACCAGGTTGTATCCTGGGGTTCAGTCTCAAAAGATCCATTAGCTAGATCCATGATGGATCTAGTGATAATTATTTTTCTCATTAAGGTGAATGCCTAGATAGCCCTCGCCATACATTTTTCAGGTGTGGAAATCTCGGTAAATAAACAGTTTCTGCAGAATAAAAGCAACTTTAATGAGACTTAATAATGTATTATGTTCGCATATGGCCCAAATTTTATAAAAAAAACAGTATTTCTAGGAGAATTAGACCGAATAAAAAACGAAAAATCTTTACATGTGTGAGTGACCTGAATCGCGCCATCTGACGGAAATTTATAGAACCACCGAGAAAGTTGGTTGCTGTTGTGTTACGAGTTTACGATTAGTAAACATTCATAATAGATGGCGCTGTTCGATATTCGAACATTTAGACAAGAATTTATCTTTTAAATTCGATAATGCGACGTTGCCATTCTAGTAGCAGCGCGAGCGCTCGCACCCCGCGTTGTTGCCATACCGTCAAAGCGTGATTGCTTGAGTCTTGAAAACTTGCGAATCGTTTCCAGAATATTGTGTTTCTAGCAAGTTAGCGCCGGGCGCGCGGGTTTGCCCGCGCAGTTAACATTTTTTGATTGATAAAATGTTTTTTATTATGGAATGAGAAAGAATGCTTTACATAAAGTGAAAAAAATATCTCTGCGATCTGCCCTTGGTTCACACAGATACAATACTAATGTAATTATTGTATTATCTAGTTTAAATACGTAGTAAGTAGTTACTAGTACACGACTTTCCAGATTTAAAAATCTTTTTAATGTATGTAAGTAGGTACTGATAACATTCTGATACGCTTAGGTACTAATCCATTGGTTTGGGTTGAATAAAATCAGAGAATAGAATTTGATGTATAAGTAAGTTATGACTAAATCAGGCGATCAGCGAAGCTACCTACACAATGGTGAAACGTAGGTACTACGTACATCTATTGATTGAATCATATTTCATTCATGTGAAACCAGCAAGATTAGTGAATACACAGACAAACCACTTTGATTTTTCATAATTGCTTATTTTACTAGTATTATTAGCACACACAAAATGCGTCAAGCAGGGTTGCCAACTTTATTTTTTAGAAGATCGTACCATACATTTTAAAAGATCGTACTTTGCTAAGAATTCAAAAATAAAAATAGTACGCATTGAAATTTCAATAAAATAAATGGTAAACAAATGTGGTGGGTGTTACTAAAACTTCAACGCAAAATTTAACATTTTGGTATAATATTTAAGAATCTGGACACCAATTTAGCAACTAAACTTTACGACGAGGTTTTTTTTATTAAAGAAAAGGGGCTCGGAAGAGACTTTGTCATGAAATCCACACGAAACAATAAACACCAGTATCATTAGAACTTAAAACGGGATATTTACCATGTTTATTATTACTTAAAAAAACTGTGCTACCTACTACGGAGAACCATTCAAATGAGTGCCATCCGTGAAACAGTTTTTATCAGGGCTTGTTAACGTTACCAAATTCACACTATAAGTATCGGTAAGTAACGTTATTTTCATAAAGTTAATATTTTAACGGTAAAACGGGTAACGATACTTTGGTATCGAATCTATAAAATAACGTTACCAATTAACGTTACTAGTATCGATACTTTTACATACATACATACATAGAATCACGCCTTTTTCCCATGGGGGTAGGCAGAAACCACGGAACGCCACCTGCTACGATCTCTACACACTTCTTTTGCCTCGTTTAGGTTCATAAAATTGGTCATACACACACGCCGGTTGCGAGTACTACGCACCTGACCTTTCTGAAGAACATCACCTATATGTCCTCCTAGGGCGTCCCCTCCCGGTGTTTCCACTCACATCTGCCTTGTAAATACCTTTTGTGAGCCGACCTTCATTCATCCTCTCAACATGACCAAACCATCTAAGCATACTTTTTTCAATTTTTGTCACTACATCTTCTTTTACAGCACACCGTTCTCTTATCACATCGTTACTTAATGCGTTGTTGTCAACCTGCGCAACCTAAGCGGAACGCCATGGGCGGCGGCGCTCTACGGCAACATCGCCAATCAAACGGTGCAAATGCAACTTCAATAATGTAGACGAAAGAAAGAGATGAAAGAAAATAAATAAAAAATTAACGGTACTCAGTTACCGGTAAAACGTATGCCAAGTATCGTTACCAAGCATTACGTGACCTCTACTAATAACGTTATCTTCGTCCGATGAAAGTAACGATACCAAATTTTTAACGTTATTCAAAGCCCTGGTTTTTATTGAAAAGTGAAGTGTTTTTGTGTTTTATTGACGGTAAGTGTTATTTTTATGTGCAATGAATGATTTTCAAGGTGATATAGAGTATTATTATAATGGTACAAAAGTGTAAGATTTAGAAGATGAAATACAAAATCAAACGTTAGCAACACTCGTTGATTGTCGTCACATGACATACTACAAATTTCAAATATTCTCTCTGAAAACAACAGCTTGGTGGTGGTGTTATTTCTGTTTCTTGAAACATTTCATAAATAAGATACATTTGCTGTTGTTTGTAATTATTCTTTTTGATTACAGATTGAATTGCAACTGAACTGCCTAAGATAAACCCGACTAATAAACTTGCATAAATGTATACGACATGTGTATTCAGGACCGCGAAAATCACGGAAAAAAGTGCAAGCAGTATTCAAAAGACATCATGGAAGTTCTTTTAGTGATCTATAGTGAGTAAATTAGATTCCCATAAGATTTCGAATCAGATTTACGTGAGTGGAGGTTATTTGATACTCGTTGGTTCGTGTTGTGTCTTAACTGTGTACTTTTAACTGTACCTATTTCATTTATTTATCTTTTATTTCAGTCCACATTCAACTCAAGATCATCATCAGCTGTCCAACCATTCGACAGCTGAAGATACGCCCTAAACCTATTCGCGTGGTATACCAGAAATTCGATACGAAGCCATAGCCTGCAGCTCTAGCTTCAATACAGTTGAATCTGTTACAGAGCAAGTAGAGACTGTTGATTTTGATTGGCCACAACCCGATTCAGAGACTGAAGCTTATCAACTAACTGTGGAAAGAACATCAAGTGACAACTTATCAGGTTTGGTAGGGTACCGTATTGTTGACTTGAAGAAGGTCATATGGTCACAACTTTGATTCTTCATCTGGAATGGTAAGTCCCAACTTGATACCATATTTTTGTGTTCATTACATTAGTACGCTTTTGCTTGTTTGTAGTGATGAAGTTTTTGTTTGACAATACCAAAGTACAACATATTTTACACAATGTTCAGTGTAACAAATATCATTATTTCTTGGTATGTATGTATAAAAATAATGTATTTCTTGGATTGTTTCTTTTTAACAGCTATTATTATTTTGATTCTAGGTCCAGGGTCAATTGCGAATTACCAAAATGAATAAATGTTACTTCATTTGCTTGATATCTGTCACCCAACCATTGACTGTCATAAAAGTTAACCGGGATGAGGAAGTTATCAACGCTATGATGCCGAAGTTGGTAACATTTTTTAAAACATGTGTACTGCCGGAAATTATTTTGAGAAGAGTTGAGAAAAATGCTAAATGTCTAGACATCAAGGAATTAAAAGGTATAAAAATATAAGTCTTACTCATTTCCTAACTTATTCCGCAGGTCTCTGAGGTGTCGGTTCAGTAAGAATAGTCTAACAAAACTGTGTAAATTCATTTGTTGCAGCGAAAACTGCGTCTTCCAGCATTTGATTCAGATCACACGGAAATTATATAAATGGAAGTAAAAAGTGACAAGCAGAAGACTGATACGGCGCGGCGGCGGCGGCGACTGCAAAAAGTAGCGCGTAGAAAAGAAGATATTTTATTATAATATTTATAAGTATCTTTGTATGGTGGTACGAGTCGATGGTTCGAATCCAAGCCGGCACTTTGCTGAGTGTAAATTATTTCATCACCACAGTTCAGAGGAGGCCTGAGTCTCAGCAGTGGGAACATTATAGAATAATTAATAAGCTTTTTGCACGTAGCGATGTATAGTTTGTGTTATTTTGTTAGTTCATAAGATTTTTCTGTGTAGATAAGTTTCACTCATGTATTTAGGTACCAGCCTAACAATTCAATTGTAAAAGAATATTTATTGCAGTTCAAAATTGTATCATAAGTAGGTATTCTTGAAACATAAATAAATGTTATGGTTAGCTAGCAACCCCTTTGTGTTGTTGTGTAAGATACATGTGCCGTTATATATACTTACGTATGATGTTATTTATATTGTAATCTACATACATAATTCTTTCTAATACTAAATTCAAAATCATAATTGTAAATATCAAAATATTTAAAAAAGTATGTTATCTTTGTATGGTGGTATGACTCGATGGTTTGAATCCAAACGGAAACTATCTAAGTAAATGTAGTGAGAGTAAATAAAACGATTATTTTTATGAAAATATTAACCCCTTTTTACTAAATAAATATTATTAATTTATAGTAAGGTACAATAAAAAGCTTTACAATGTAATAAATAGTCTTTTATTTATTTATTTAGTACACGTCACTATTTACACTTCCATTCCTTCTTCTTCCTTACATTTCTTCCCGTGGGTGTCGTAAAAGGCGACTAAGGGATTTACTAGAGAATGGGCAGCAGCGTTCTCTATGCATTTTACCATCACACTGCGATCGCCAACCCGCTTGCCAAGCGTGGTGATTATGGCAAAGCCCCCCAAATAGGGGGAGGCCTATATCCAGCAGTGATCGTCTTGCGGCTGAGATGATGACTATTTACACATTACAATTTAGGTTCAGTCACATTACTACAACTTATAGGGACAGTGTACCTATATTAATTTCATTTTAAACTGTTTGAATAAAACGACATCTAGTGGTGTCGAAAGTTACTACTATTTACTTTGTATGTGTGTGTAAAGAGTAAAGTCAAGCGGCTAAATCTTTAGAATGTACAAATCTTTGTATGAGACCAGTTAACAAGCACAGTGACTATCTAAAAAAATCAAGTTAATGCCCTAGGTTTCGCATATAATAAAGTTATCTATTAAAGATTTCTAAGTTAGGCGTAAAAATTGAAAATGTTCCAAATTGTGGATCTAGCGCCATCTAGCGACAAAATGGCATCTGAGATAATCATCCATCCACCTTACATAAAAAAATAAGTAAAATGGATCTAATGAGAATTTTTGTTTATGAACAAAAAATATGCTACTAAAACAAATGAATGTCACAAAAAAAGTTAATTTCAATAAATTACTATTCTGAAACCTGTTGGTGAAAATGATTCTTTGAGATCAAAATCGAAGGATTGAAGACGCAATTAATGAGGAGATGGAGGAAGAGCAGTAAGGATAAATCTAAAACATTTAATCACAATCAAAAATATGTTTATTTCATACAGAACTTTTTTTTTCAATAATAAATAACCCAAATATTCCTCAGTGGAAAATAATAAAAATGAACAAAACTGTAAGAAGAGGGAAAACGACATAGAAAAATTACGACAAGTATTTGGGGTACTTATCTTAATTTTTCTAAGAAGTGGCCGATGCCAATTTCGCCATTTGCGAGCTGCATTTGTGCGAATAAAATAAAAGCGTCATTTTGAATGCTCGTTTTGCGCCGTTTAGGTGATGACCTTTTTTTAAATCTCTCTGAACGGTCGCAGTTGAGGGAAGTCAGTGATGACTCTTGATATAAAATGTGCAATATCTGTAAAAGATGAACTTCGTTTTTATTAATACCGTGATTCCAACCTTCTACACTATTGTTAGTGCGGTGACGCAGCCCATACACACACCAGATCCTATAGAAGTTGTCATCTATCCAATATTTTTGAAAATAATTTACAAATTTGGCTAGCTCGTTTTCGTTTGGCGAAATCTCCCTTTTAATGTACTCCCAACCATCTTTTATAAGATTTTCAGGAAGTAAAGCCAGTTTACTACATAATGTTATTATCCTCCTGTTGTTTTTAGTGAGCTTTATGTCTAAAGCTTTCGCTTTACGAAATAGGGCATTGGAAAAATGATAGTGGCACCCATGAATTTCCACACCCATTTTTGACAATGCAAGCATGGCTGCCTTTTCAAAATCAATGGTGACTGTCTTGGGCTGCCAGTCTGGAACCTGGGCTCGAATTAAATTAAATAAGATCGTATAGGCCTCTGTTGTTTTATGTGTCATAAAGGAAAAAACCAATGGCACTATGTTGGTACTATTAGAGTCGCTGCCTATATCTGCTTGTATTACATATATCTGTCCAAAAGGTGTAGGACAAGCTTGATACGTCCCATCCATAAAGTAATTGGTAAGTAGTTTTAGACGCATTTGTGCGTCTTTTGAACAAAATATAACAATTCGCATACTTACCTTTATGCGAGTAATCTGCAAGTAAAAAATCTTCATACTGTTCAGGTACTTCTACTTCCTCTGGTTTTTTTGTGCTAGTTTTCTTAACTTGAGCCAACTTATTTCTTTGACGATATATCCCAGATTTTTTTTTCATCGAAAGTAGGTACTGGTTTGTTAGATGATAAATGCCATCCTTTTGTTTCTATATAAGTCAGTGCCTTCTTATATATACGAGGAGCAGGTTCTTTGCCATATGTTGCTTCTTGGCAGTAATCACTTATTGTGCCTTCTATCAAATTATGAGCTACATCGGGAACACAGGCGTCGCAATTGGGGTTTTCGTTTCGTAATAATGTTCTCCTAAAACAAATTATGTTGGTAAAAAAGGAGTAGGAAAATTTGTACAATAATGTTGGTAAATGTTTTTTACCTGGAATGGGATATCCTACAGACAACGGAATCACTCACCGAATTTAATGTTACTGATCCTGTACATTTTAATTTTGAAGATTTGTAATTTTCACAACGCCAGAGACTAGTGCCTTTTTATAAAGGACATGTTTATGGAATCTGTAGCCCTCGCATAATAATACTTTACCACGCCCACTTTTAATCAATTTCAACTCTTCGTTCGCACTCATTTTCTGTAAACAATTTTATATCGCACTAAACTGCAATGTCAATATGACAGATATATTAATTTACTACTCATATTTTCTCATATCAAAAAGATTCATCATGTATGCAGGTTTAATAAGAATAATAAGATCCATCACGGGTCTGGCACATGGGTCATTTGAAAAAAAATCTCACTAGATCCACATCTTGAATCCAATGAGAAAAATATCATCACTAGATCCATCATGGATCTAGCCAATGGATCTTCTGAGACTGAACGAAAAAAAAAAACTCACTAGCTCCACATCTTGAAATCAGGATCCAATGAGAAAAATAATTATCACTAGATCCAGCATGGATCTAGCCAATGGATCTTCTGAGACTGAACCTATCCTGGCACCAGATAATACTGATCTTTATGAATTGGTTAAAAAAAAAAATTCACCGTCATACCCATACATGTCAAAAGAACAATACCAATAGGTACTTGCCGGTTCGGTTTTCCAAGACAAGAATCCGACGAAACTCGGATAATTGACCAAAATTCTGATGAATATCTCCGGAATGGTGGTAGAATTAGTATTTTAACGCAACGCCTAGAAGACAGATGGGTTAATAATTATAATCCTACATTATTAAAGGTTTGGAATGGGAGTATAGATTTGCAAGCATGTGGCTCAAATGAAGCAATAGCATTAGATTCAAGCCTAGCCCAGGCAATACGACAAATACAACGTGAAGAAAGTGACACATCCCGAAAACTCTTTAAGGTTTGTATGCGAATTATGCAAGAACGACAAATCTCTGCTTGTGAGTCCGCATTTAGACTGTGTCATCTGAATCTACGCGACAGCTCAAGGAAATGTATTTTCTTAAACAATTGCAAGCCGGAAGTCAGATACTGAGTATTAAAATTTGATGACAGCGGGCAAGCAACGGGATATTGTAATAATATCTTTGACAGGTACGAAAAACGTCTACGTTATTAAAAAGTCGAATTCTGGGTGGTCATCACCCAGAATTCGACTTTTTAATAACGTAAGATTTTTTATTACCTTTGGTTGTACAAAAACACTGATTTATATAAATACTATGCAGCATTACAACTAAGGGAGTTAGTGTTTTCGATGAACTCTGGCACCCAATGTAAGATTTAACTTGTGAATAAGGTGCCAGCGTCCTCGCCTAAAAAATGAACACATATCAGTTGTAAGACAAGCACAACATAAATATTAATAATATATTAAGACTACTATTTACTAACAATAAATGCAACTATGATGTGGTTGATTAATGTATATATGGGTATGTGTATGTGTTGAGAGTGGGATACATATAGTGTAAACTTGTGTTTATATAAGTCTGTGTTAATCAAATTATAAATATATGTCTCTAGCTACATTAAGTTTATTTAAACGATTGAAATATGTAGTAATACTTCAGTCTCATCATAACTCAGCGTTAATAACCACTTTGAGACCTTGGTCTTACAGTCATTGAGGCACCTGGGAGCAATTGTGCATATTTTATTTATTTTATTATATAAATGGTTAGTCAGTATACCATAATGACGTTGAGCAAAGGCCGTTCTACATCCGCCAGTTGTGCATGCCTCGTAGAATCTACGTTTTTTAACAGCATTCGGCTCGTATATTACAGTGGGATGTTTACGCAGAATAGTACCGAGCACAAAGAGCTGTCTCACAGTGAGAACCTGACATTCGGTGTAAAGAGCCGCATTATAGTCTTTTGCTACAATATATGCCGTATCAGAATGAATGTGAGCTACTGGAAGAACACGAATCCGCTCAGGAAGCATTCCTAGCAAAAGAAGAATTCCTCTGCCAAACCAACGAGCGTATCTATACAACTTTTTAGAGAACGAGACCAACAGCTAGAAAATGCGTTTAACCAAGTACTTGCATTTCGCATTCTCGACGAAGAAAATCTACAACCTAACGACGAACCCACTGATTAAATTGAAGCACCTGAACAATGTATAGCTGATGATGAGTTCAGTACGTCTTGCAGAGCTATGAATGCTGATCAGGCAGAAGTCTTTCGGTTTGTGACACAAAATATTCAAGAGCAGATTTAAGGACACGACAACAGACTAAGGCTCTTCATTACAGGCAATGCGGGAACTGGTAAAACATTTTTGTTTAAATTGCTGAAAAATCAAGCCAACCGTAGCCATGCCAAGACTGACGTTAAAGTGTGCGCTCTAACTGGGGTCGCAGCGCGTTTGATTGAAGGCTCTACACTTCATACTACACTAAAGTTACCTGTGCACAAAAGATGGAAAAATATCCCAAATGCCCATGCTGACGGGAAATTTTCTCAGATTGATGCGATTACAGTGGAAAGATATACAATTTCTATTTATTGACGAAATGTTTTAAATGGTCCCGTATGAGATGCTTTGCATGATCGACTCCAGATTAAAACAACTTAAGAATAGTGAACAAATGTTGGGTGGTCTTAATGTGCTCTTGTTCGGCGATCTAATGCAACTGCCTCCAGTACAAGGAAACCAAGTATTCGATCAACCAGCAAGAATGATTCCAGCGACACATTTGTGGCGCTATTCTCTTTAATAGAGCTAAAAGAGAACATGAGACAAAAAGGTTGCGACAAGTTCATGAATATATTGAACGCTTTAAGAATAGGTGAGATGACTACCGAACACTTTTCTGATCTTGTGCAGAAAGTATCTTCAAATAGCTCTGGAGAGTTCTCGATTGAAAAAGCTCTACGTATTTACCCAACGAATCAGCAGGTCAATAAACATAATGCAGCCGTTCTCGAACATTTTAGGAAGAAGAATACACAAATGTTTAAAATAACAGCCCAAGATCAATTAATAGATGGAACAAAAAACAATGATCAGATTGATATTACTAATATAATACACTCGGTTATTAACAAAACAGGAGGTCTTCCAAAAGAACTATATTTGTTGGTGCTAAAGTTGAGGTCTAACATTGACGTTGCTAAGGGACTTGTGAATGGTCAGCAGCAATAGGTCACAACACTGAAATCATATGGACATATTACAGACGTGCTCAATTTTTAACTTTTTAGTTCTTTTTATTAACAAATAATAAAAGCTTGTTTTTAAAAAAGGTTTTTTTTTCTTTAATTTTATTAATTTTACAGACCACTAAGCGGCGGCGGCGGCGCGCGGGCCGTTCGTGTTGCGTTTCAAGTTACGGTGTGTATGTTAGCGTGCATCGTAGCGCGTTCCATATCAACGAGTGTGACAGTTATTATCACGAAAACCCGGTTTGTTTACATTCGACAACAAACGAATTGACAAATGACGTTCAACCAATCAGTGCGCGAGGTTTATTTTGTCGCACGCCATTTTACAATTTGACGATTTCATTTCGCGATATTGTAATCTAACATAAAATAATACGTTAAATTGTGAGCACGATGTTCCGGTTCACAATATTTCGACAGATTACAATCTCGCTAGTTAGATTGTAATCTAACGGTTTTTACAATTTTACGCAGACATATCATATAAAATCGAGTAGATAGCGGATTCAATGTGCGTGCGCGTAATGTTGTGGTGTTGCGACCCCGATGCCTGGAGTGATTCAAAAATGTGATAGCGTCCTTAAGGTAGTTGATTTATCAGAATTATAATATTGCCTGGACGCCATTTATCAAATCGTATCAAATTTCCAGGTATCACATGGCGCCTTCGATTCGCTTATCAAAATTCACTCACACAAACGCGAGTACATTTCGTTGATGAAGAGTGATAAAATGATTACTTTTAAACAGAGTTTATTTTTCAAGTTTAACTACTCCCTAAAATGTATGGACGGCCTTTCGGAGCATCCACCTCAAATAGATGAATAAAATAAAACAATATAATAGATATGGTAATAATTTATTTATTAAAAGTCAGTATATAACTGTACCATGATTCAAATCCATCATTTTTTCATTCTGTTTGTAACAAATTTCGTGAACATCATACAATCAAAATCCTAATCAGGTAATAGTTTCCATTTGGCGTCTTTATCGATAGGATTTTTTTTTAAATCCCTACGTTTTCAATGAGAAGGTATTTAATTAAGGTACTTTCTTTTTAAATTAAATAGCTATTTAAAAGTCTGCTCTATGTTATTGTTAGGCCAACTTATGGATTAAAAAAAATATATATAAATAAAATTGGTGTACTATACAGGGTTATTTGTAAAACACCGGCAACCTCTCAGGACTATGCTACTAACATGATAATCACCAACTTTTGTTCTATGACTTTTAAAAATTCATCATATTTTAGTTCATCAGATTTTCATACAAAAATCGGCCGCCTGTAAATAGGTCAAATTTCAGCGCCCCCGCCGCCCTAACCTCGCTTCCCTCGCTAATGTACTACCGCTTACTTTTGCTTCACATCGAGTTCGTAACATTTAGAGCGTTCAATTTAAATATTTTTATTTTTGTATGAAAATCTGATGAAATAAAATATGATGAATTTTTAAAAGTCATAGAACAAAAGTTGTCGATGTTAGTAACATAGTCCTGAGAGGTTGCCGGTGTTTTACAAATAACCCTGTATATGAAAAATACGCGAAATATGCATAATCTCTTTTCTTCTTTAAGTTGGTTTCGAGAAACGGCAGGATGCTGAGCAGACTGTTTTTTACTGTTATCGACTAAGTCTATATTATGACTATGACCGAGGATAACAACTCCTCGGCTTAGCTTAAAGGTAATAATTATGTACATTGGTATAACAGTGTTTAATCTTTTCGTTTCGAATGATTCATATCGAGACGCGACGAAGACGAGTGCGATGCGTTCTCGCATTAAATTAAATCGAAAAGGTCGATCCGACATAACGGTGACCGGTCAGACCGTCGATAAAAAATATAATTCTTATTTCGCTAAATTATTATATACACAATTCGAAAAATAAATTAGACTAGGGTCGGGGCCGAGCGCGGTCACAGGTTGAGCGGGTTGGGCGTGGGCTGGCCGCCCGCCGCCGCCACCGCGCTGCCCAGCTCCGCCAGGCGCGCGAACTGGCGCTGCGAGCGCGGTCACAGGTTGAGCGGGTTGGGCGTGGGCTGGCCGCCCGCCGCCGCCACCGCGCTGCCCAGCTCCGCCAGGCGCGCGAACTGGCGCTGCGAGCGCGCCTCCCGCGTGGCGGCCAGCAGCACGGGCATGCGCGTCACGGCCTCCTCGGCCCACGCCTCGGCCAGGCGCAGCTCGTGCGCGGCCGAGGGCAGGCGCAGGCGCGCGGCGCGGGAGGCGCGCGACATGACGGCGGCGGCGGTGTAGGCGTCGATGGCGGACGCGGCCAGGCGGTTGAGCACGAACTGCTGGTCCACGATGCGGCGGCCGTGCTTGACGAGCGCCGCCTCCACGCTGCGGCCGTGCTCCAGCACGCAGCGGCCCAGCTCGGCGGCCAGCGGCCGCAGCTCGGGCGCCACGTGCGGCGCCAGGTCGGGCCCGCGCGCCAGCCCCACGGCGCCGGCGGCGCGCCGCCCCGCCTCGCTGAAGATGAGGCTGAGGTGCGCCGTGGGGTTCTTGAAGGCGCGCTGCAGCTCCTGCAGGTGCGAGCCCGCGAACTGGATGCCTGGCCGAGTCGAACAAAATATTTTCATAAATGAATTGGCAAAGTACATTCAATATTATGTCACAATCGCTACTGCTAACATTAGGAAAATTTTAATTTAATTCATTTCGGTTTTTTTTTCCTTACTACCAAATTATTTACCGTAAACCAATCTTGGACCTGAAGAATAGAGTTACTAACATCGTCAAGATTTTGTGACCGTCGGTCTATCTTAAATATCAATGATATGTCATCTGCAAATAACACCATCTCCGGTTGATTTACAAGTAAACGGGATAAATCATTTATTTAAACTAAAAAGAGGAATGGACCCAATATTGAAGCTTGAGAAATAAACATTACCATTTCAGACCCTAATAAGTTTATGCCGTTTACGTGAACTTTAACCTTTTTGTCTTTCGGGTTTGATCTTAGTAAATGAAGAGCTATATTTCTCATCACATAGTGCTCCAGTTTCAACAGATGTGTCTCAATATTGACGCATTCGAACGCCGTAGAGAGTTCGGAAAAGATTCCAATGACATCTTGTGCTTCTACCCAGGCGGCAAAAATGTATTTCATTAGGGTGACACCAGCATCAGTAGTATAACGTCCTTTAGTGAATCCATACAGTAACATTTGATTGAGCATCAACTTTTCAAACACGTTACTGAGAACTGGCAGAATTTACACAGGCCTATAATTGTTGGGTTCTATACTATAACCGGATATGAACAAAGGAACTACTTTACTGGGTTTCTTGGGATCCGCAAAGACTCCTTGGTCTACACTGGTGTTAAATAAGAAAGCTAAATAGGGTGCAATAGTTTCGATAATAGATCTACAGAATTTTACAGGCATTCCCCAAAGATCTTCTATCGATTTTATTTTAAGCTCTTTTAAACCTTTTATAACTGTCTGGGAGTTTGTATGCTGAAATCTAAACTCCAAGGAGCATGCTTTTACATTATTTCTGAGTAAAGCGGCAGAACGCGCGGGTGAGGAATTTAAAGCTTCAGAAGTTTTAAATAGAATATAGGCAAAATTTTAAATTTCTTGAGCTATTTCTACATGTGTTGATGGAGCTATGTGCAGTTAGGGATTGCAAAATCCGGATTATTTTCAAATCCGGATTTACAAAGTATAATCGCACACAAATCCGGACTATCCGGATTTTTCGAAGTTTTTATTTTATTTAAAAAATTAAGTATACGTGTAAACTCTATATACCGACGCTCAAGGGACTGTGCACGTTTCAACGTTATAGAAAGTTTTCGTTTAATGGAGAAGAAAAAGCAGAATTAGTAAGAAAAAAAAAACCAAGCCATCCTTTTGCGAGGATCGCCTGGAGGACACGGTGGAGGTGTGCCTTGCCTGGGCGGAGCACCACCGTGTCCTCGTGGAGGCAATCGGCGGTGCTCCGCGTCCGGCCCTGGTGCGAGCCATGGTACTGAGAGGGCATGGGTAGCCGTCACCTCCTTCTGCGAAGCAGCATGCTCGCGAAGGAGGAGGCGCGGCGCGTGAGGGACTGGCAGTCTCTGCGCCCTCACGTCCCTAGCCACCGCAGGAGGAGACGCCCCGGGCGTCGGGAGTCGATAGCGGACTTCCGGCCACCATAGGCGCGAGTTTGCGGGTCTCGAGCAGTGGGTAGCTCGCCGCCCGGTAAGGACTAAGCTCGGGTCGACAGCGCGTAGTGTTCCACGCGCGCCTCAAAGAGATGTCAGCAATACTGAAGGGGTCTGCTAGGACCGCTGCCTGCCAGGGTCGCGAGATTGTTCGAAAGAGACACTGACACCCTGGCACATGGGCAACTGAAGGAACACGGGTGGGTTTTAGTCAGTAAAAGTCTGACACTCCCTCCCGCTACGCCCAAGAGCGGGAGAAGTCATTTGATGATTTCCCATTATCCAAAAAAAAAGCCATTCTTCTGATGCTTTGAAAGAAAGTAAACCAAGTTCTTCAGCAAACTTCTCCGCCTTAGCTTTCACGATCGGCCCCGAGTTAGGCATATTATGCTGGCGCTGTCGGTGAAACCATGATAGTATAGCTTGATCCAAATCTTCGTATTTAGCTTTCTTATTTGGAAGATTTTCCATCTTGGTCTGCTTGTAGAATTTTTTCTTTATTTTTCCATATGGTGGACTCGGTAGAGCGACTTCTCTCCCGCCCCGCATATCAGTAAAGGTGTCTTCACACAGCGGGCGCGACGCGGCGGGACCGGGCGGCGACGCGACGCTGAGTAGTTGTAATGTACTAGATAGTATGGACGACTTCACACAGAGCGCTCGGCGGAAAACAACTCAGAGGCCGGCGTGCCGCGGGCGGGGCGCGAGCGCAGCGTCGGCAGGACGGCGATAAATTGCAGAAGTATCACAAGTTTTAAATTGATTGACTGCGTCTTACATTTAATAACAGTTTTGTATGTTAGTTGATACGAGTAATGGATAGTGAATGAAAGTGAGCGATCGCCGACATTAGCTGTGATTGACTAAAACATTTTCATTACGAGTACAGTTTCAAACAACTAGCGCACGTGAATCAATTGAATTTGAACTTTATGCCAATGTGATTAGAATCACACGACGCAAGCTTGTTTATTACAATGACTGTATCCTTTATTTAGTAAGTAAACTCAATTAATTTAATGTGAATAATTTGATACATTTAATCTAAGAAACCCGTTAAATCTTATTGAAAAGTCAAAAAAATTAAAACAGTTCAGTTTAAAGCATAGGACCAATTTCCTAACAATTGAAATGATTTGGTTTTCTGTTTTGTCTCTGTAACTTTTTGATCATTCACATGACAAGACAGCGCGGCGCCGCACAGTGGGTTGCAAATCGCGAGATAAGAAAGGTAATTCATAATTACCATGTGATTTCAATTTAGTGAAACGAACTTTTGTGATTTTTAGGGTTCCGTTGCCAAATGGCAAAAAACGGAACCCTTATAGATTCGCCATGTCTGTCTGTCTGTCTGTCTGTCTGTCTGTCCGAGTATGTCGCAGCCACTTTTCTCCGAAACTATAAGAGCTGTGCTATTGAAACTTGGTAAGTAGATGTATTCAGTGAACCGCATTAAGATTTTCACACAAAAATAGAAAAAAAACAATAATATTTGGGGTTCCCCATACATAGAACTGAAACTCAAAATTTTTTTTTTCATCAAACCCTTACGTGTGGGGTATCTATGGATAGGTCTTCAAAAATGATATTGAGGTTTCTAATATCATTTTTTTTTTAAACAATAATATTTGGGGTTCCCCATACATAGAACTGAAACACAAAAAAAAAATTTCATCAAACCCTTACGTGTGGGGTATCTATGGATAGGTCTTCAAAAATGAAATTGAGGTTTCTAATATCATTTTTTTCTAAACTGAATAGTTTGCGCGAGAGACACTTCCAAAGTGGTAAAATGTGTGTCCCCCCCCCGTAACTTCTAAAATAAGGGAATGATAAAACTAAAAAAAATATATGATGTACATTACCATGAAAACTACCAACGAAAATTGGTTTGAACGAGATCTAGTTAGTAGTTTTTTTTTAATACGTCATAAATCGTAAACCACAATTTACCTTTCATTCAGTCAACACAAATATAAAAATTAAAAAAAAAAAACATTTCATTTCATAAACGATGATGACGAATGATGATGATGATGACCTGCAGGTTTGTACGGAACCCTCGGTGCGCGAGTCCGACTCGCACTTGGCCGGTTTTTTTAGACTGTTTTGGCTTATAGTATAAAAAAAATATTGTGAACTTGACTAAGCATACTCATATTTAAAGCATTTAACCATAAAATGAATCATCAACGTATATTTTTTTTTTAATTTTGAGGATTTTTAAAAAGCCACAAATGGTGGCGCAATATGAAGTATGTAAAAAAATTAAAAATAAATGGTACTATCTGTGTTTAAGGATATAATGGCAAACCTTATAATTCCAGAGATAGAGTGTGGTACTCCCTGGCCGCGCCACAGTGGAAATTTAAAAAAACATGTTTTTAGATAAATTGTACCATTTTTGTACTATACGGTACGTGTAATAAAAAAAATTGTACCTCAACGAATACTGAAATATAATGAAGTTTTGGTGGCGCGGCCAGGGAGTATACTCCCCAGCCGCGCCACCACGGTTTTCGGAAACTATTAGGCGTACACGGACATATGGTGCACTAAAGAATTGTACGGAAATTGTTCTTTTCCGTACGCTACAAAGAGATTCGAAAATGTAATTAGTTTAGAAATTATAGCCTTGCGTTGGTGGCGCGGTGAGGAAGTATGCTCCCGGGCCGCGCCACCAAGAATTAATAAACGTACTAGGACGTAGTATACACTAAACAATTGTACGCATTATGTACTATCCAAAAAGGTAATAACATTGCGGAAAAGTGTATTATCATAAGAGAAATCATCCAATCCAGATTAAGCGCAACAGCAGAGTTGCTGATCTGTGTACTTACTAGATGTGGCCTCCAAAGTAGAAGCACTGGAATGATCTCGGTGAGATGGTTACACAGAATTGCTAGAAATAAGCAACAAAATACAAATCCATATGCATGACAAGAATAATTGACCTTCAGGAAGAAAATTAGAAGTAGGGAAGTACCTACTTTTTATAAGGTACAGTCAGCAACGAAACTCGTTATAACATTTTAGATGACATGTGTAAATGTCGTTGAAATTCACACGAAATTATTGTTTTTTTTTGCATTCAATTTAACATTTATGACGGTTTCTTTTTACAAAGCGTTCAAATAGGTAACTAAGATTTCAAAAACTGAAATGTAGATCTTCTTCGTCCTTGACTATACCTACATAAAAATATGTTAATTTAAAAACTGTAGGTACTTCAACCAATGATTATTATTGACTGCCTCGTGAGTCTAGTGGTCGTACACGCTATTGCTGAGCATAGGGATCTGGGTTCGATTCCCAGATGGGACAAAGTATTATTGGCTTTTTCCATCTGTAATTTCGTAGTTACAGCCCTGAGTCTGGATATGTACCTGGTTGGTGGCAATAGGTTCGTTCCCCTATTACACGGGGCCTTAAACATATCGAGCATGACCACCAACACACCGACCTCACCTAATTCAAAAAAATATGATTGAAATGAATCCTAACTGGCGAAATGTTGGTGTACCTCTGATCAACGCTTCAGGAAAACGTGTCTATGTAAAATTTATGAAGCGATGCTTAAATGTTGGTGGCCCTAGCTAGTCTGAACAAGTACCCTAATTGCGTTACACACTATTAATCAGAATTTGTATAATTTTGAAAGTGATTATATTATATTGCTTCATAATTATATTCAAATACGTTGTTGACAACGTAAATAACGCATTGAATGTTGTTGAACTGTCAAAATGAAAGCCATTCCTATTGTTAGTGTTACGCAATAACCTCGCTGTAATATATGCATATTATAGTAGTATACACAACGTATAATAACTACAGAATACCAATTTTTAGTTAATCAAAGGATTGTTAAAGGAAAAACATCATAATATTATAACATGTTTTAAAAAAACTCCACAAAATACTTCCCGTTTTCAACATAATACTACGATAAAAACAGTATGCAAGTAGGTACTCCCACGTTTAGACTTTCTTCTAATTAAAGAAACGTGAATTTTCCACAGGAACACTCGGTGGCCCTGAAAAGGACCTTTTGTTTTTTGTTCTGCCATTATACGTCATTAATTTATTGTGTACATGATGCAATGCACCATTATATTTTGTGTTATTTTGGGTACCTACTGTTACTGTGGTGTTTAGGTCATCGTAGCATTCCCATCTACCATTACGCCTACACTAGGCTCCGTAGAGGCGCATATTAGGTAAATACTCTACGACAGCAACCGAAGCATATATTTTTTTGTTGTAAAGTCAAACTGTTTGGAATATGATTTATATCAATCAAATCGATGTCATCTAACTCAAATATTTTCTTTAACTTATAACTAATGATATGTGTGCCTGTTAACACAGTTTCATTGACGATCTTTGCAAAATCAATGACATTTTTTTTGTTTTTTCTTAGCACCTCGTTTGTATTCAGCCAGTGCCAGTGTCAATATTATTAAAAGTTATCGAAATGGTACTTGTTGCGATCGCGAATCATATTTTGTTCGACAGACAGCCTAGCACTGACCTGCAAATTCCAAAAAAGTAAGAAAATTTGAATTTCGCGGGTTACCATGGCGCCTAAACAAAGTTTGAAAAATGTATGGTTTTAGTATGTACTATTTGTATTGAACTAGTTTTGGTTTCTCTAAGGCGGAATCAAGGTAGGTACAAAATTATAAACAAGCAGAGATATATGTAAGTGATGAGATGATGATGATGTACGTCATCATCATTAATCAGCCTATAATGTTTCCACCGCTGGGACATAGGCCTCCTGTCTGCTGGTCCAGTACCCACACTAAGCCAGCGTGGTTGACGCGTCCTACTCCTTCTCACAGAGAGGAGGCATGTGTCTCAGTGGTGGGAACAATCTAGGCTTGGTTAATGTCACTTGTCTTTGTATGGATTTACTTATTAGCTACTTTCTTTATTTATGTAGAAACCTTAACTGTACTTCGTATTTTTTTTTTATGACCATTTTTTTTCCGAAACTAATATATAAGACTATAAGAGCTATGCTGTTGAAACTTAGTAAGTAGATGTATTCTATAAATCGCATTAAGATTATCACACAAAAATAGAAAAAAAAACAATACATTTTGGGGTTCCCCATACTTAGAACTGAAACTCATTTTTTTTTTCATCTATCCCATTCGTGTGCGGTATCTATGGATAGGTATTCAAATATGATATTGAGGTTTCCATTATCATTTTTTTTCTAAACTGAATGGTTTGCGCGAGAGACACTTCCAAAGTGGTAAAATGTCCCCCCCCCCCCCCCTCTGTAACTTCTAAAATAAGAGAATGATAAAACTAAAAAAATATATGATGTACATTACCATGTAAACTTCCACCAAAAATTGGTTTGAACGAGATCTAGTTAGTAGTTTTTTTTTAATACGTCATAAATCGTAAACCGCAATTTACCTTTCATTCAATCAACTCAAATATAAAAATTAAAAAACATTAACCTTATGCGTAAACCGTGAATACCTACAGGTTTGTACGGAACCTTCGGTGCGCGAGTCCGACGCGCACTTGGCCGGTTTTTTTTTGTATTGTTATTTATTTTTATGGTAGCTACTTCCTTTCATTTGACACATAATATTTGATTCGTGTTAGCAACGCTTTTGCTCAGTATACGGGACAATTTTTTTTGACAAAAGAAATGTGGTTCCTGGCTGCGAATCGACATTTACACATGTCATCTAAAATGTGTTAACAATTTTCGTTGCTGACTGTACCTTAAAAAAAGTAGGTACTTCCCTACTTCTAATTTTCTTCCTGAAGGTCAATTATTCTTGTCATGCATATGGATTTGTATTTTGTTGCTTATTTCTAGCAATTCTGTGTAACCATCTCACCGAGATCATTCCAGTGCTTCTACTTTGGAGGCCACATCTAGTAAGTACACAGATCAGCAACTCTGCTGTTGCGCTTAATCTGGATTGGATGATTTCTCTTATGATAATACACCTTTCCGCAATGTTATTACCTTTTTGGATAGTACATAATGCGTACAATTGTTTAGTGTATACTACGTCCTAGTACGTTTATTAATTCTTGGTGGCGCGGCCCGGGAGCATACTTCCTCGCCGCGCCACCAACGCAAGGCTATAATTTCTAAACTAATTACATTTTCGAATCTCTTTGTAGCGTACGGAAAAGAACAATTTCCGTACAATTCTTTAGTGCACCATATGTCCGTGTACGCCTAATAGTTTCCGAAAACCGTGGTGGCGCGGCTGGGGAGTATACTCCCTGGCCGCGCCACCAAAACTTCATTATATTTCAGTATTCGTTGAGGTACAATTTTTTTTATTACACGTACCGTATAGTACAAAAATGGTACAATTTATCTAAAAACATGTTTTTTTAAATTTCCACTGTGGCGCGGCCAGGGAGTACCACACAGAGATAGAATAATTTTTCATGTCAGCACCGTACATTTTTTTGTTTAAAAAATTATAACTCCTTTATTTTTACACGCAATAGCCCCATACGAAATTTTATAGAATAGTAATCAAAATCAAAATCAAAAAATCAAAAGTCATTTATTCAAATTAGGCTGAGGATCAGCACTTTTCGAACGTCAAAATTACAAAAGACAGTCCCCCCAAAACGCCCACCCGTCGCGCACTTCCTAGTGCTTTAGCTGGGAAGAAGAAGTGGCCAACAAAATAAAAAAATAATGATCAGCAGAATCCATTTCTAGCCAAAATAGGACCCTTCAAAATTCGAGTCTCCATGTCTATGAAAGGCGATATGCAGCCCACCGTGCGTCGGTGCCGCCCGCCTGCGCGGCGCCGGCACGGCGGTGCTTTTGTCGGCTCCACGTGCAGGCGGTATCTTTGATGTTGTGTTAGTCCTAGGCATTTAACACTTTAGTTTAAAATTGTGTTTTGTTGTTATTATTACGTTTTTAGTGTTTTTTTTAAATTCATTTTGTTGTGATAAACAATGCCTGAATATTGTGTACAGTGCTCGTGAAAACGGTAACATGTTGATATGTTTAGAAGCCCGTGGCAAAGTTATTCCTTTAGCTTAGTGGATTTACCGAGACAGATTTTCAAACCTCCGGCATCCTTCTGAATCTCGCATGAAAGGCATGGAGTACAGTTTGACAAATTAAGCCAAACCTCATAAGATCGCAAAAGATTTAGAAAGGTACGTAAAATGCCTCAGTCAATTTTAATGTTTAACGGCTACTAATACGATTAAAATTCATAATTTTGTAAAGCGCTTGAGGCTAAGTTACAACAGCCGCACGGGTCGATGATTTGCTGACCTGTGATATTAGTTAGATACTTCATTAAAAAATAAGAGCAAGAGCGTTTCCACGTCTGAATCGCTCAACATTTTTTCAATGAATGAATCGCAGCGCGGCGCCGCACAGTGGATCGTCCCCATATAAGAGGTCGGACATAGAATCAAAAATTGAAAAAGTATCTAAATAAAAAAAAAAAAACAAAATATACAGTTGCATTTCTCTATTAAAGAACAACAAAAATTGTTCTACGCTTTTTTTATTTGACCAGCACTTTAGGCGCTATTCGATGAAAACTTTTATTTTTGTATGGAAACGAACACAAAAATGTATGTATCTCATGATTCCCTCTTTGTTCGACTTGTGGATTTCACTACTGTTATTTACCCATTTTATGCCACATTTTCTTCAAGGACACATGGTGCCCCCAGAGCCCCTACCGAGATATTTTGCCTATAGTAACTATCTTTGTATGTGTATTACTGATGGAATGAGTGAACGAGTGAGTGTATTACTGATGAATGGAGGTACATTAAGTATACTTATTACTGAGAATTAGTTATCACTAAGTAGTTCCTTAAATAGCAGGTGCATTTTTGAGGACTTTGACTTATGAACGCTTTTGTTGCAACATAACAAAAGCGTTAATGAGTCATTAAGTAACGACTACCAGTACTTGCTTAATCTAATTAGTTATTGTAAGTACTATGTTCACAGCTCTGCAGTGTGATTGGCTCATGTCCAAATTAGCTTATCAAATTCATTGCTAGTTATAGTTATTTTTGTGTGTTTTGCACATGTGTGTTGTTATTTAATAGAGGAATGCAACTGTATATTTTGTTTTTTTATTTTTAATTAAATACTTTTTCTATTTTTGATTCTATGTCCGACCTCTTGTATGGGGACGATCCACTGTGCGCCGGCGGGACGGGACATGATCGCGCCCGCAGTGTGAAGGCTCCCGCCGCGCCGGCGTCGCGCCGCACACACGGGTATTTGAGTGATTTGGCCGGCCAGAATTCAATTTCCTAAAATTCAAAGCAGGTAGATAAAAGAAGGGTACTCAGGTAGCTAATAGTTCTAAGAAACGTAAACAATACTTCATTGTTTCTTTTCCGGTACTACCATGCGGGACGGTCAGTCCAAACTTGATCGTTCATTTGAGTGCATGTATCAATGTTTGGTGTTCGCTGCGCAAACGAAAGTTTTGATTACATTTCTATATTTTTTACCAAATTAAATAAAGTAAAAGCTATGGATTGCGATAAAGCAGGTAAATGTGTATATTTTTGATATTTTTCTCGTAATAATAGCTCAGAGATCTATTTAATACAATTTTTCTAGCAAGTGCTGTTTTAAAGGCATTATTTTTAATATTTATTTTATATTTTAGCAATTTTGTTATATTTCCCGGCATTTCCCGATATTGATTTTAGGCATTTCGAATACCCTGTGTTTTAGTCTTGACAATACGTGTAAAATGTTATCCGGTTTTATCCGATATTTGAAAATATAGCTTAATGTAGCCGACAGGAAAATAAACACCAAAAATATCGATTTCTTATTTGTTGCTATAAATTGTCACTTTTTTGTTTTAGGGTCGTCAAACGTGCGAGTTAGTTTTTAGTTAGTAATATTAACGAAAAATTACAGTTTTTCGAAAGATACGCTCTAAAATTTGGCCCATTTTCTGACGAGGATATGAAAAAAATTAAGCAAGATTCATCACGTTTCAAGTCGGAAATTAAAAGGAGATGGACTGATTCTTACTATAAAGAAGATTTTTTTCTGAAAAACAATGACACATGGCTAGAAGGCACATTTGGTATACCAAAAGTCGCCATCCGAACAGGATGACCACATAAATGAGATTGCCGGTAAGGACCAAGCTCGGGTCGACGGCGCGTAGTGTTCCACGCGCGCCTCTAAGAGATGTCAGCAGCACTGAAGGGGTCTGCTAGGACCGATGCCTGTCAGGGTCGCGAGATTGTTCGAAAGAGATACCGTGACCCTGGCACATGGGCAACTGAAGGAACACGGGTGGGTTTTAGTCAGTACGCCCTCCCGCTCCGCCCAGAGCGGGAGAAGTCATTTGATGATTTCCCATCCAAAAAAAAAAAGCCTGACATCGTACATGGTTCTTCAGATGAAGAACCGTGGTCTTCTTCTAGTTAAATAGTTTATGGTGATTTCTCTAAGACATTGTAATTATATGTATTCATTAATAAAATAAGTATTTTAACAGTATTATTTTTTTTTCATTTAAATGCATAAAAATCAACTGAAAGGATAAAAATCCACTTATGAGCACTATTATCATTGATTAAAGTTAAGAAAAAGTTTTGGCCGGCCAAATCGCTCAAATACCCCTGTGTGCGCCGGCGCCCCGCCACGTCGCGTCACGTCACGCCCCGCTCGCTGTGTGAAGACACCTTAAAACTTTTTCGTCAATACACACTGATTTTCTCTTACTTGCCAAGTTTACAGTTTGAAAGTTTGTGAGCAACTTGGAATATGATAACGTATAGATAATCCATGACTCCTAGTAACAACACACGTGCAAGCAATCCCAATTTGTAAACAAAAGAACGGATTTCTTAGAAAGTTCGGTATGTATGATGCCTGACACTCGAGCTTATTACGGGCTAGGAGAATAAAGCAACAAAAGAAACGTACACACCTGCGCAGTTTTTACTAATTTTGGCAACTTAAAAAGTACTTTTTATTATTTAATTGTTGTCGTTACTGAGAGTGGGTGTAATGCTATACAGAGTGTATCATGGTATGGAAGATAAGCTAAACTAATTAAAGTGGAGTGATTTCGACGCTTTAGTGAGTTTTTCGTTTAATCGAGTGACGATCCATGGAGTTTACACTGTATTTAGATTTGTCACGTAGTTATGCTCAAATATAATTAAGTAGGTGGTTGACGACACATGCTCTATTTTATAGGTTTACAAAGAAAAGCTTTATTGAAATTCGAATAAACCGGATTTTAATTTTAAAATTCGAATTAATATGAGGTTGGAAAATCCGGATTTTTCAGTTATTTAGGAATTTCGAAGTATCCGGATTGCAATCTCTATGTGCAGTTTTTAAATTAAATTCAGTATTACACTGTTTCTTCCTACCTTTTTCATCTTTGTTTCATTATTTATTATTTGCCAGGCAGTTTTTATTCTTTAATCAACTATTTTATTTTATTGCTAATAAAAAGAGCTATAGCCATTTTGCAAACACTTTTAAAAGTTTTAGAACAATTTGCAAAATTTTGATGAAAGCTTGTATTATTCATATTATATTGCTTGAGGCCATATAATTCAAAAAGATTTTCCCTGCTTTTACGAATACCTGGAGTAGCAAGCAACCAATCACTAAATAAAAACATTGTATAAATACTGTCTACGGTGTATGAGAAACAGAGATGCCATGCACAGAAACCTCAAGCAGTCTCCAGATAACGAAACGTTAAATATAACCTACAAACGATACAGAAACTTTTGTAACAAAATTCTTAAAAAGGCGAAGAGGCTCTTCGATGCGGAAGAACTCAGCAAAGCAAGCAATAACCCAAAGCTACTCTGGGATACCATAAAACGAATAACAAACACCACAAAAACTACACACTCATCCACACAATTGCTATCTTCATCACCTACACCCGCACAGTCATGTAACGATGTAGATTCTTTTTTCGTCAATATTGGCAAGAAACTGGCAGATGACGTTATACAAACAAGGCCCCCACAACAACTACCTGTCCCACAAAACATTTCTGTACCTACTTCATCCTTTGTCTTAAAGATAACATTGACCCAGAACAAGTTATATCCACCATAAATTCACTGCGACCAAACGCTGCTACTGGCTGAGATGGCATTTCACCTACAATATTAAAGAAATTTTCCACCACTCTGGCGCCTATTTTATGCCATATATTCAATATTTGTCTTGAAACAGCTGTTTTTCCAACTTCCTTTAAAAAGGCAATAATTTATCCAATCTTCAAGGGGGGTGACGGAACTTTGCCGAATAACTACCGTCCTATAGCTGTTCTAAGTGCTTTATCCAAAGTTCTTGAACGCTTGATTAACAAACGATTAGTTGGTTACCTGGAGCATTTGGAGTAAATTAATAAAAGTGTTATAAATGTGTTAAATTTGTGTAATATAGTAGAACCTAGGTATTAACTATTGTATACAGTGAAGAAACAGTGTTTTTGTCGCGAAATATTTCGTACAAAAGGGATCTGAACCGGCTGTCAACGCTTCAACGGTGACGGATTTCAAATAGTCATCAATCCCGTGGAGTATTTTGTTTTATTTAAGTAATTGTAGTTATTAATTACAGACCACATAACTCCACAAAATACTGCTCAGGTCTCTGAGCTACGTCCATCACACACTGGCACGGTTTATGTCTCCTTTTGTTTGACAATTAGTGGAAGCAAAATTGATGACGAAAACATTCGCCCAGACAGTAAACATTACTTATTATACTATACAAAATTAAAGCACAGTACGGGCTCAAAATTAATAAGCACAGTACGGGCTCTTATTCTAATCCTCTTAATGTGTCACGAACTTTTCGCATAAAATCAACTTTCCTTGTACTACCTACGAGCTACGTACCTAACTAGTTTTAAGAAAGATATTAACAAGAAAAGCAATGTTTTGCAATAGTATTTCCTTTCTGTTTAACTTTCCCATCTAATTCTAACTAACTTAATCTAAATGTAACAGCTGTCTCTCAATTGATTACTTACTTTATTATTTTATATTTTTCTGCCAACTACCTCCTACTTATCCACTTAACAAAACAGCTTTTCTTGCGACAGTTATTTAGCTGCTTAACTTTATACATTCCAGACTGACAATCATTCAAAATGATGACCCGCAGAGCTACACTCAAGGAGATGGAAGCGAAACTGAGCGCTACCTTAAAGGAGCTAGAAGCATCTCAAACTGAGTGCAAACAATTGCTCCAGGACAGGGAAGACATTATGGAAGTGGAAAACATTATTGCTAAGAACTCCTTCCTCAAAAGTGAGCTGGCTGAGCTACACATACTACACATGGACTTAGCCGACCGGCACAGTCAACTACAACATCAAGTGACAACAATTCATGAGTGCAGTGATACACACGAACTGGCTTTAAACCAAATTTTAGAACTGAAAGAGAAATTATCTGTTATATGGCCCTATCTCTTTCACAGTCTGTCAAAGTAAGTGAACAGGTTGCTATCACCGATAACCTATTTTATAAATTGGTAGGCAGTAAGTCAATATCAGTGTGTGAGCCAGCTGTATTAATTGATCTAACTGGTGACGATACCATACCATTATGTCCTATTGTTATGAGTCACAATAAATTAAAGAAATATGTTAAAATTAAGAAAATAATTAAACGGTCACAGAGAGCAATTAAAAAACAAAATCTCTTAAAATTAAATCTTTCCCTCAGAAAGGAACGTGTTATCCTTTCAAAAAGTTTAAGTAGTTGTACCCTTGAGTTAGATGAATGTAGGGAAAAGTATGATACTGATATTAATCTCCTATATAAAAATATTCTACAAAAGGAGCACTTGCTAAACAATATTTTTGAGAAATATGAGAGGTCACAACAACAACTAGGTGAGCGAATGATTGAGGCTGGGGAACTATTAGAGTTAGTGAAGTGCAATGCTGAGAGTTATGAGTCTCTGACCAATAACCTGTCATGCAGCTGTGCCAACCAAACACCACCTACTCAGCCTCAGCTTGACTTGTCTCCGCCGGTGTTGGTGCTTCCAGCAGAGCCATGTGTTAATATACACAGTAATAATAAGTCTATATTCTTTTGTGATGAATTAGGTTCAGGCTTTGGTAAAATGTTACATAATTACCTTAGCCACAGTTTTACAAATCATAGTTATCATAACATAAGTTTCAATCAAATGATTAAAAGAATTGCAAGCACAAACCTAGATACTTATTCCACAATGGTTTTGCTATTAGGTAATAGTACTGGTATTACCAGAAAGGACATAGTGGATGGAGTAGACACCTTACTCAAGTTAAACATAGGGAAGCTAATGTTGTGTGCTTTCCCCTACTCTGATACTTTATCAGATATTGATAATTATTATATTTACAGGTTGAATAGTACTATTCACCAGTTGACATGTTGTCATAATGACAAATTATTGTATTTTGACACTAATAAATTTATTAGTGGTTTTAAGTTAACTCAGCTTTATCTTTGTCTTGGAATGTCGACATATCGCCGGGTTAGTGCAAATACCAACTAACCCAGGGAATTGTAGTTTTGAGTTAATGCGTTTTGAAAGTTAGTGTTTCCTAATTATGTATTTAACAGAAGATTTGTTCTAGTCATTAAACATGTGTTGATTACCTGTTTAATTAGGTTTATAATAATGTATATTTCAGGCATAAAAACCAATTATAATTTACAAAAAAGGCAAGTTTTTCTTACAGACCCCCTCATTTAGTTGGTTTTAGCTGTGTATTGATTGAATTACCATAACTCATGAAATAAAGAATAACAGTAGGTACGGGTGAGCTCAAAATTATTTATTTAATTGTGAATTGGTGTCATTCAGTCATTGGTATTTATAGGCCTTTCTGTTTTTGAGAAAAAAGGGAAAAACCATAAAACTAGTTGCTTTTACCTCTCAAGTGATATGAAAAATAATACAAAAGTAACATTTAGTAGTTTAAAATCAATTAAAAACACATAATTACAGCTATTTTAGAGGAAAATAACGGTTAGATAGGTTACGATCAATGTTACGATAATGAAACAACAATTACGGTAGGAGAGCATGCCATTAATATTTTTATTAGACAGTGTATGTACACATTTAAAAAAAACTATGAAAAAAGCAATAAAGTCTCTAAATATTTCATCCTAATCTTCATCCGAAGAGTCAGAAATTGAAGGCTCTGGTATGCGATCGATTTGTGAACTATCTGTCTTTAAACCAACAAACCAGCCATGATATTCTTCAGGGATGATTTTTTTTTCACAAGAGTTTAAGAAGATCTTTTTTTTTTAGCCACCGTGATTGGCAATGTTGTTTTGTATAATTGCGTCAATTTACCAGGCAGACTTGGACCAGGAATACATGTTGGAGGTGGTGGTGGCTGCATTGATGTACCATCAATTTTTTTTCGTCTGGTTTCATAGCGATGTTCCGCTGATGGCAAGCTACTTACCACCTGCACGTGAACAGGTTCTTCAGTGAGATCTATGACGAAAAAATTAGACGTCATGTCGTAATTATAAAAAAAAATCTTTTCCCCTTTTATATTATTTCATCCTTTTTACTTTTAGCCAAGAAACCACGTTCCCTTGAGTATTTTTTCTTTTGTTTATTTTTAAGTTTGCTGCTAGCTCTTTTAAATCGTAAAATTATATATTTTTTATTTTATTTTGATTTTTTGGTTTTTATTCATTTCCAGGTCGTAGTAAAAATTTCATCAACTGGGTTTTTGACAATTTTGTTTGACTGATTTTCGAAAACACGGCCAAAAATATCCATGAGTAGTATTGTAGCTGTAGTCGACGCCTCGTTTAAATCCTGATCCATGTCCGGAATTGGCGGTATATTTTCATTGTTAGTAAAATCAGCTATGGGTCCGATCAAATGATCCAGAGTTATTAAATCTTCTAAATAATTTACTCTCAAACTCGAATTTTTAATTATGTCTGAAGAAATTTCATGATTTCCCTCTGCAAGAACTTCATCCGCAACTCCGTCATTTCCTGAAAATAGAAAACAAGCCTTTGAGATTAAAATATAATTTATCAACTAGGTACAAGTAACAAAAAGTATAAAATAAAGCGAAATGAGGCGTCGACCACAGATACAATACTAATTATGGAAATGACCACCACCACCTCCAACATCTATTCCTGGTCCAAGTCTGCCTGGTAAATTGAAGGAAAACTTTGTATTTTATTTTAAAACCTATAAAACCATGGTACAGGGTACAAAGCATGCGAAAAATACCTATCAACACATTACCCTACTTTTAGGTATTCGGGTAAATCGTTAAAATAATGTATCATGCATAACCAGAGATAATTATACAATATGATAGGTACTAACCTTTTCCTTGCAAATTCTGACTAATATTATGTTCTGTCTTATTATCATCAATTTCATTTGTTGACTTATCTGTAAACAAAAAAAACACATTGTAATCTCTCTACACAATTTATGTACTAAAATAATATCCCAGTAGTTGTCATGTATAATACCTTTCTACATATTTTATTAAACATGCTCATATCTATTTGTTCCAAGGCAGTTGCACAACTTTCATTCTCGAAAATATCGTAAGCTGGAGACAAATATTCATCATCACTTTCATCAAAACCTTGTTCCTGACCTGAAAAAATTACAAGAATATGTAATATAAATTTAGTACAAACAGGCTGAAAATATGATGATGATTAGTATACTTAACTACTTTTGTGGTAAAATAATTAACTATAGGTAAGTACTCAAGTACAAAATAAATGTAATGTTCAGAATGGATGAGCATAATTCATTTGCCAAGTTAAGAGAGGAATGTTGAATGTTGAGTAGGTAGTAAGTATAAGTACTGTCAGTAAGTAAATTAGGTACCCAGTTGTTTCAATTTTCTTAGTTATAATCGAAAGCACGAAAATGAATAAAAAATAATGACATAGAAAACACAAGATTACAGAAAAAGTACCTAAAATCTTTAATTTATCCGTTACTAGCTATTGCCTTCTAAGACTTCGTTCGCGTGGAATTCAAATTAAATCTATAAGTACCGAATTTCATCAAAATTAAATAATATCGTCTTTGCATTTTCTATACTTACTAGATTTCCCCCTTAACATAAAGAGGATCTATATCCATTTCCAGCATTTACGCTATATATTTCTGTGCCCACGAAAATCGGTTCTATTTAAAAAAATAGTACCTACAAACAAACAGTTAGGTACTTTTGCGTTTTTACTAATAGTGAATGGACTTCTTACTTTAAAATAAAACCTAAAGCAACTTTAACCTAGCTTTTGCCCAGTTTTTAGACCAAACAATTGGAATGTACGTACAAAAATTTTCTTAACACCAACTTAACCTATAAAAAAAAACAACCGACTTCCTTAAAAAAAAACACTACAAAGTCAAAAATAACTTTAATTTCGGAATTCGGTGTCTTAGGATCTGTATTTAAGGTTTTTGCCACCGACTTCCGAAATTAAAGTTATTTTTGACTTTGTAGTGTTTTTTTTAAGAAAGTCGGTTGTTTTATTTTTTTGTAAAAAGTTTTTATTTTTAACTTTTTAGTTATGGTAGATACCCCGCACTAATCTTATCGCGTTATTAGTTCATTTGTCCCGCAAATACTTCATGCAAATTTGAGACTTACATGGTTTTCACATAGACCCCATTGTCTGAATGGAACCAAATTAAAATGGGACCAATAGAGAAGCACCAGTTTTAAAATAAAATAAAAAATCATCGAAGTCGGTTCACGTAGTCAAAAGTTATGAGCTAACAAACATAAAAAAATACAGACGAATTGATAACCTCCTCCTTTTTTGAAGTCGGTTAAAAAGCAACGAAATCAGTCATAATACTTACTTGTAGGGTTTATAGCATTGTTGTTTGATACGGGAGGTGGTTCTTTAGTAGAAAAATTCATTTCAATGAAGAAATAATCACTGGACGCACAAATAATTTAAAAGAAACCCGGGAAATCAAAACCACGTGCTGCTAAAAGCGCGAGCGCAATGCAACTAACACACATACGAGACTTAAAAACCACTTACCAATAGCAACTACGCCCGGATAGTTGCTTTTACCTCTAGATTTTTTACTTGTCAAATGACTAAATTATAAATGGTAAAAGCTATTAAAATTATATATTCGTTATTACTATACATTAAAATAAAAAGTAATGTGCAGTAATCGATAGGTAGAACAAGTTATCTTCGTAAACTTTTTTCTAGCAGTAGATAAATAATTTTATTTTTGGATTTGTCTAGTTCAATTTTCCATTTTGTAGGATAAGTTTATTTTAATCGTCAAATTTTTGTATACTGTAGGCGAGTCATGTCTCTGATAAAATGTATTACACCCAGATATTATATTTTGGTCCTGAAATTATGTATTTTTTGGGTACTAACTTATAATAGTCGCCTTTTTGCCTAAAAGTTGAAGAAAAGTGTTTAAGTTAGATGGTTTTACATCTCAGTTACTTCGAAACTAGCAGGCATATCGTTTAGTTTGTTTTACCAGTAGAAAGAGAATTATTTTTCGAGTATAACAGCATTTTTAACGTATTTTACCAAAAACCATGGGTTAGTTGGTATTTGCACTAACCCGGCGATATGATTGCTATGTTGATAGCGTATAATGTTAATGAGATTATAGCTAATATAGCCATGAATAGTGTTAGTGATGAGTCTATGTTGCCTAGTTTAACTACTAAATCTATAATACCAACATCCTCGGAGGCCACTACCAGTCAGATTGAGTTTTCTCTTCCTGCTGGAACTCAGACGGGCATTCGTGACTCTTCAGTTATAGTAGTGAAGGTCACTCCAGATAACTCGTTAAACTAGGTAATAAGACAACAGAAGGTACCCTTTCAAAGAACCAATTATTGTTAGGGAATAATAAAAAGATATCTTCTGGCATTATTAGTCATGAAAATAAAAAACCAAAGGGAGTGCAACACACTTTAAAATTGTATAATCAAAATATCCAAGGTTGCTCTTCCAAATTACTTGAAATAGAATTGTTTTTAGAAAACACCAAGTTTGATGTCATTTGCTTAACTGAACATTGGTTAAAAGATCATCAGGTAAAGTCAATAAATTATGAAAATTACTGTGTAGTTAGCTTTTTCAGCCGAAAACGCATGATACATGGCGGATCATTAATATTAGTTAAAAATTCTATTAAATCGAAAGAACGAAAAGACATCATTGGGCTGTCTGTTGAACACACTGTTGAGCTGTCCTGTGTTGAGCTTGATAAACATGTTATAGTATGTGTATACCAGGCGCGATCGCAGCCTAACATTTTGGGGGGGGGGGGGGGGGGGGGGTCACCATGAGTACTGACGAATATTTTTAGGAAGGTAAATCCTCTTTGGTCTCGTAGTCGCAAGCACTACTGATCAGAATCATGTCCCGGGTTATAATCTTTTTGCAAATGTCCATCGGAGTCTCCGTGGCTCAAGTGAGAACAATTTTAAGATAGTATGACAGGCAAATCATTCAGGGTTTCGACAGCATGACTGTCTTTGGGGGGGGGTCATGACCCCTAGAACCCCCCCTCTCGGACCGCGCCTGGTGTATACAGACCTCCAAGTTACCAGAATCTATCTGTGTTTGATTCTGTAATGGAAGAGGTGCTAAAGAAACTTCGTAGGTACTAGTAGTAAGTCACTGGTCATATGTGGTGATTTTAATATTAATTTATTAGAAAGTAAAATACTTTCAGATTATTAAGTCTTTTTAAGTCATTTAATCTGTCAAATGTTTTTATGGAACCAACCCGAGTGATAGCTTCTTCTGCCACTTGTATAGATAATATTTTTTGTAACTGTGATTACTTACACAAACAAATTGTAAATAAGTTGCCATCTGATCACAGTGGTCAAACAGTAACATTTTGCTCGTACATACCTCTACAAAAAATTCAAATAAGGTTTAGGCCAAAGACATGTAAAAATCTAGAGAAATTTAATCATTCTTTGGCCAGTACATTACGTGTTCACAGTTTTAATAATGAATGTGACCCAAATGAGTTCTACGCCGAGTTCTTCCCATTATTAAACATGAAATTTAATGACAATTTGCCACTAAAGACTAAAAGTATTTGCACAAAGTTCTTATTTAGTGATTGGGCAACTCCAGGTATACGTAAAAGCAGAGAAAAACTTTTTGAACTTTATGGCCTAAAGCAACATATGACTAATAGAAGCTTTCATCAGTATGTTGCAAAATATTCTAAAATTTTTAAAAGTGTGTGCAGCTTGGCTAAAGTGCTTTATATTAGCAATACAATAAAATCAGCGGATGATAAAATAAAAACTACCTGGCAAATAATAAATGATGAAACAGGTAGGAAAAAACAGGGTAATACTGAATTTAATTTAGAGACTGCACATGGCCCCATTAACTCAGATATAGAAATAGCTCAGGAATTTCAACATTTTTTCGTTAATATTCCCGTTAAAACTACTGAAGCTTTAAATTCGTCACCCGAGCTTTCCGCTGCCTTACTCAAAAAGAATGTAGGGGCATGCCCCTTAGAGTTTAGGTTTCAGCATACTAACCCCCAGGCTATTATAAAAGCTTTTAAAGATCTTAAAATTAAATCAGCAGAAGATCTTTGGGGAATGTCTGTCAAATTTTGTAGTTCTATTATTGAAACCATTGCACCCTATTTAGCTTTCATATTTAACACCAGTGTAGACCAAGGAGTCTTTCCGGATCTGATGAAACACAGCAAAGTAGTTCCTTTGTTTAAATCCGGTGATAGTAAACAACCAAACAATTATAGGCCCGTGTCAGTTCTGCCAGTTCTCAGTAAGGTGTTTGAAAAGTTAATGCTCAATCAAATGTTACGTCACTTTAATAAAAACTCCATCTTTCATGAACACCAGTTCGGTTTCACCAAAGGGCGTTGTACCACCGACGCTGGTGTTACCCTAATAAAGAACATTTTTAACGCCTGGGAAGAAGCACAAGATGCCATTGGAATCTTTTGTGACCTTTCCAAGGCGTTCGATTGCGTAAACCATGAGACACTTTTGCTGAAACTAGAGCACTATGGAATTAGAAATACAGCTCTTGACTTAATAAGATCATACCTGAAGGATAGAACGGTCAAAGTCCAAGTAAACGGCGTAAACTCATTGGGGTCTGAAATGGCAATATGGGCGTTCCTCAAGGCTCGATATTGGGTCCATTCCTCTTTTTAGTATACATTAATGATCTACCCCATCTACTTCCAAACCAACCGAAGATGGTGTTATTTGCAGATGACACATCATTGATATTTAAAATCGACAGACGGTCTCAAAATCTTGACGACGTCAATAACTCCATTCTTCAGGTCCAAGACTGGTTTACGGTAAATATTGGTACTTAATTTAAAAAAAAAACCAAGTGCATTAGATTTCAATTGCCTAATGTCAGAGGTAGTGAATGTGACATCTTATTGAATGGGGAAAAACTGGAATTTATTGATCAAACGGTTTTCCTAGGAATCACACTAGACGAGAAATTACAATGGGGACCTCATATAACATCACTTGCGGGGCGGTTAAGCTCGGCCGCTTATGCTGTTAGAAAGATAAGACAGTTAACAGATGTAGAAACCGCGCGTTTGGTCTATTTTAGCTACTTCCACAGCATTATGTCGTATGGCATTTTACTGCGGGGTAGGCTGCTGACATTGAATCCATTTTTATTTTGCAAAAGCGAGCTGTCAGAGCCATTTATAATCTATGTCGCGGCCAATCTCTCAGGGAACTATTTAAAAGGATTAATATTATGACGGTACCTTGAAAAAATCTACATATTTTTAATAAAATAAGCGATAGACATAATTTTAATACTAGAAATAAAGATAACGATAGATCAACCATTTTTCAGATTAGCAAAAGTACATACATCTTTTATGGGGTACTGTGTTAAATATTACAACAAAATACCTTCTGATATATTGCAATTAAATGAAAGGAGGTTTAAAAGTTATATTAAAAGTACACTTTGTAAACGAGCTTATTACAAATTAGAGGACTACATCCAAGATAAGAATGCTTGGAAACATGCTGGTCTCGCTCCATAGGACAGTCTTAGAGTTTATCAAACTAGTTGCTAACTTAATTGTGTAGATAATTTTTTTTTTCTTCTATGACACTGTTTTACATTCTGTAATTACTGTAACTCACACTCTGACAGTTTATATGGATAGTTCATATAATTGTTTTTTTATTTTTTTTATTTAACTGCTTTTGTTAATTTATTTTTATTTTCTTTTAATTTCATTTATTGTGTACCTATATGTATCATTTGCATCGTTGTATATGTAAGCGGGCACGCCCTTTATGCCTGGAGGCTTTAGTAAGGTTTTAAGTTCTGTTTACGATTTTGTTTCATTATTTATTTCAGCTTGAGTTTAGTTTTCAATGTTTTGTTGGTATAATGGCGTGTGCTAGCTGACATATGGCGAATAATGTATGTTTTGTTTTATTATATTAATAACTTATACAATATTGTATAGAATCAAGTTCTTCTAACTTAACAGATAGCAGTGCTGCTGGGGAGTTTGTTCCGCCACTTCTTCTTCCCAGCTAAAGCACTAGGAAGTGTCGAAGGGCGGGCGTTTTGGGGGGGCTGTCTCATGTAACTTTGACGTTCAAAAAGTGCTGACTCTCAGCCTAGTTTGAATAAATGACTTTTGCAGATGACACAGCAATTACTTTTGTCGCGGACTCCTGGTCACAACTAGAGCAGCATGCCCAGCTTGGCTTTGACGTGGCGTTAAATTGGCTTAATTCCCACACCCTAACTCTTAATACCTCCAAAACCATATTTCTTACTTATTCTAACAGCTCGGTCTCTCAACCTCAGACTCCAATGATGATCAAAACTTACACTTGCCGTCCACAAAAACAGGGCCCAAACTGCCAATGTCCTCTTTTAACCTCTGTTGGAACCATCAGGTACCTAGGAATACTCTTAGATAGGAATCTCAATTTTAAATCTCATATCGGTCTGCTAACTGGGCGGGTTCGCAAACTGATTTACATCTTTAAAACTCTTCGGTATATTGCCAATCCCATTGTAATACGTAGTGTCTATTTCGCACTTTGCCTATCCATTGTTACATACTGCATTTCTTGTTGGGGCGGTGCAGCTAAAACCACCCTCAAGTCGTTAGAAGTAGCACACAGCGCCAAATTAAAAGTAGCCACTTTTCGTCCTATTCTGTTTCCAACCGATCAATTATACAGTGACTGCAAAGTGTTAAATGTTCGGCAACATTTCATACTACAGACAGTTATTCTGCAACACCGCAACACCCCATACCGAATAATAGAAAACAAAAAACGTAGTAAACGTTGAAAGGATACGATATGCACCCTCCCACGTGTGCGCTCAATTTTTTAACCGACGAAAAAAAACCGAGGAGGTTATCAATTCGACGCGTATATTTTTTTTTTTTTTATGTATGACCAGGCATAACTTTTTACTTAGTAGTCCGATTGTGATCATTCTTTTTTTTTTTAGAAAGGGTATACTCCGAGGGTGGTCCCATATAAATTTGGAAAACAAAATCAAACCCTAGGGGTCAGAAAACAGGGGATGATTGATTGTTCACTCACTGATTGTAATGTATAACCTCGAATAACTTTATACAGAGTAGTCCGATTTTGATAATTATTTTTTCATTGGATAGGGAATACCTTGCCAAGTATTATTATTACATTAAAGCCACAAAAAAATAATAAAATAAAAACTTTTTAACTAAAAATTAAATCGCCGAAAAAACTTAAAATTAATAAATAATAAACCTTAAAATTTTAAGTTGGCGCTGAAAAATCAATGAACAAAGATCACTCAAAGCGCCGAATCATAATTTGAAGGTTTATTATTTATTACTTTTAAGTTTTTTCAGCGGTTTAATTTTTTGTTAAAAAGTTTTTTGTTAAGAGATTTTTTCACTTTCTCGGTCCGTTTCTATATAATAAAATAAATGAAGAGTGTCAAATCTATGGTCTACCCTATTACAAATGCAAAAAGATTTTACAATCGTAACTCCAAAATAAGTCATATGACGAAACTGAAATGATCTTAAAATAGGTGGTAAACATGGACTAGCACACACACACACATACCCCCACATACACATACATCACATACACTCACACACCACACACCCATACATAATTATCTTAAATTGTTTTTATTCCATTTTTATTTTATTTTTTAATCATAAAACGTTAGTTATACTTTTGTAAACTTAAATTTTTAACCTGAACTCAATTCTCCGAAATTGTACCAGTAACATCAGAAGAACTATATAACTATTATGACATTGTACCTTAGGGGACCGGACTGCTTCTCCTTAACACAGGTTTTCATAACCTAGCTAGGAGAGCAATGCTCACCCACACGTTTGTAGAAATAGTACTTATTTTGTAAAACTGTTTTTTTTAACGTGTACCATAATTCTATGTTTTGAGTGAATAAATAAATAAATAAAAGTTTTTGTGTTTAGTGGAAAAGTGTGTGCGGGAGTGGGGCGCGCGAGACTGACCTGTGAGCGCCACGAAGAGGCGCAGGATGTCGTTGGTGCCCTCGAAGATGCGGAAGATGCGCAGGTCGCGCAGCACGCGCTCCAGCCCCGTGGCCTTCATGAAGCCCATGCCGCCCAGGACCTGGATGGCCTCGTCCACCACGCTCCACGCCGAGTCCGACGCGAACACCTTGGAGATGGCGGCCTCCAGGTGGTAGTCCTGCGCGCCCGAGTCCATGTTGCCGCTCACCATGTAGGCCAGCGACTCGGTGGTGTACTGCAGCAGCGCCATGCGCGCCAGCTTCTCCTGGATGGCGCCGAAGTCGGCGATGCGCTTGCCGAACTGCACGCGCGTGGCGGCGTGCTCGGCCGCCACGCGCAGCGCCGAGCGCTGCGTGCCGGCCAGCGCCGCCGCCATGCCGAAGCGCCCGTTGTTGAGGATGTTCATGGCCACCTTGAAGCCGTTGCCCACGCCGCCCAGCACGTTGGCCACGGGTATCTTCACGTCCTCGTAGTACACCTCGGTGGTGTTGGAGCACTTGATGCCCATCTTGTTCTCGGGCGGGCCGGACGACACGCCGCCGAACGCGCGCTCCACGATGAAGGCCGTCACCTGTGTTCGTTAATTATGAAATTATGAAATCCATCACGAGAGAGATACCGTTCAAAATCGCATGCAAAAAGGAAGTCCCTGTGGCGTATGTTTGAGAATATTTCATCCAAAATTTTACAGCAAAAGACGTGCTCGATTATTGAACGAAATTGTGGGAAACGCTGTGGTCCCATGGATTACGCGGCGGTGTCAAATGCAAATGAATGAAGATTATGAAATGACATAGCAGCTATAAAGTCATAAAGTTCATAAAAAAAACACGTCAGCCTTGTCAAAACGTGGATTTCAATTTTTAACCGACGAAAAAAAAAACGGAGGAGGTTATCAATTCCACGCGTATATATTTTTTTTTGTTTGTTTTTTTTTTATGTATGACCACGCATAACTTTTTACATAGTAGTCCAATTGTGATAATTCTTTTTTTATTGGAAAGGGTATACTCACATATAAATTTGGAAAACAAAATCGAACCCTAAGGGTCGGAAAACAGGGGATGATTGATTGTTCACTGACTGATTGTAATGTTTAACCACGCATAACTTTATACAGAGTAGTCCGATTTTGATAATTCTTTATTCATTGGATAGGGTATACCTTGCCAAGTATTATAAGTACATTAAAGCTACAAAACAATATATAATAAAAACTTTTTACCAAAAAATTTAACCGCCGAAAAAACTGAAAAACAAAAAATAATAAACCTTAAAATTATGAGTCGGCGCTGAAAAATCAATGAACAAAGATCACTCAAAGCGCCGACTCATAATTTTAAGGTTTATTATTTTTTGCTTTTCAGTTTTTTCGGCGGTAAAATTTTTTGGTAAAAAGTTTTTACTAACCAAAAAAAATAATTAAAAACAAGCTTAACCAATCTTGTCATTGCAGTCGGGGGACCTGTAAAAAAACTCTTCCAAGGAATCGTACCAAAACCGAACCGCACCATATTTATGAAAACAAAAAAATATAAACATTATTTTATTGATCGAATTTAATAACTTTTTTATTGATGACACAGAAAATAATGTTAAAACTGACATAACATTGAATAATACTAATTTTAATAATCAAACATTAAATTCCATGTTTATGCAACCTGTTACTATTGACGACATAATTAAAATAATTTCCACCCTAAAAAACTGTGGGTTTCGATGGCGTTTCTACTAAAGTTATAAAATTCACTAAAGAAGTCCATAACACCTCCATTAGTGCATATAATTAACTTATGTATTACTGATGGCATCTTTCCAGACAGGCAAATCATTGAGAAAGTTATCTATAATTCTCTTTACGCATATTTCGAAAAATATAAATTATTTTGTAAAGAACAAAAAGGGTTCCGTAAGAATACGACAGTTAATATGGCACTCTTTGACTTATTAACCAATATCATGTCATCCGTAGATAAAATAAATCCAGTATGTGCAATTTATACTGATATGACGAAGGCTTTTGACTATGTGGACCATAAGATTCTGCTACAAAAGCTACATAGCTACAGTGTAAGAGGGAACATCCTACAGCTAATAGAATCGTACTTGAGTAATAGACTGCAATGCGTAGAAGTTTCTAGAATTTGTCCAAGGACTAAATTAGAAACAGTATATGTATCTGAAACAAGGCATGTAAAATATGGTGTTCCACTAGGTAGCGAACTTGGCCCGCCACTTTTTTAAATATATATTAACAATCTTCCGAAAGTTACAACAAATAAAAAGGTTCTTTTTGCAGATGACAGTACAGCTGTAATCAAGTGTACAAATAAAAATGATTACGAACAAGACGTTAATACTACTTTACAAAATATAATAAATTGGTTACATAATAATAGTTTAATCATAAACCTAAATAAGACAAAAATAATGCATTTTTATCAACGTAGTGGATATCCAAATATTCGAATTGATTACCAACGATGTAATACTGAGGAAGCAAATGAACCTGCCGGGGTCACGTGATCCTGCCGGGGTCACGTGATTGTTCTAAAGAGATACCGTGACCCTGGCACATGGGCAACTGAAGGAACACGGGTGGGTTTTAGTCAGTAAAAGTCTGACACGCCCTCCCGCTCCGCCCAGAGCGGGAGAAGTCATTTGATGATTTCCCATCCAAAAAAAAAAAAAGCTAAGTTTTTAGGTATAGTGATCGACAGCAAACTCACTTGGAAACCACATATAGAAGTCCTTTGCAAAAAACTTAGCAAATACGCTACTAGCATAATACATATGCTCTCTATCAACTTTCGAAAAAAATCAACAGTCAGGCTCTTTTAACAGGTATGGTATCATTTTCTGGAACAGTCTACTGGAACTGGCAGGAACTGGTATTTAGAGTGCAAAAGAGATGTATAAGGTCAATGTTAGGTCTAAAAACAACAGATAGCTGCCTTCCCTACTTAAAATCTTTAAAAATTTTAACTTTTCCGTCCCTATACATTTTGGAATTTATGTCATGTAAAATGTAAAACCCCGCTAATGCAGAAATGTGTTTTTGGTAATGCCCCACGCATTTATAATAAAGTACCATATGTAATAAGAAATATGAATGTAATAAAATTTTATAAGGGCACTAAATGAAATATTAATTGAGAAATGTTAATATAAAATTGCCGACATCCTTAATGATGAATCGCTGACTGGTTGACTTATTTTATTATTGTTATAGCTGCTACTAAATATCCTGTTTGACATGCTTTTATTCTGATTGACTTAGTTTTATTCTCATTGGCATACATCTATTCTGATTGACATACTTTTATTCTCATTGACCTACTTATTATTTAGTTTTTAAATGTGATAATTTAGTAGCCAGCTAGTAGTAGCTAGAGTAGCCAGTCCGACTTTTTTATTTTTTTAAACATGATGTTTAATTAACTAAATTTGACATACACATTTCTGTGATTTGACATTTATCTGAAATTGTATTGTATTTTTTATTTGAGTATAATGTCATTATTATTATTTTGTATTAGTGTTATGATCGTTTTTAAGTTTCCTAGACGAAGTATTCGTATAATTTTAGTTGTTTTTTAAGTTTTCGTGTTTGTGTTTTGTCTACGCTTACTGGCGGAAAGAATTATTTTAAACTTATATGTTTTCTCTACAAGTGAATGTTTGTATATATTCTTTTGAGAAATAAATATCTTTAACCGTAATTGAAAATTATTTGAATGCCCATGTGACGATAAAATTTGGAGGACTATTTTACTATGTAAAAAACAACACCTATGTACTTATAACCCATATTTGCAAAAATAAATGATTTTATTATTCCGTTTTTTTTAAATTGTATTTTGGCTACCCTGTTGTATTCTTTTAATTTTCAGCCTACATTAGCCGGAATAACGTACAGCTTCTAACGATACCACATCGCGTGGCAAAGAACTCAAGTCGAAAGTTGTAATTTTAAAGACTCGACTCAATTATGAAAGACTCAGTGTGCTCAAGAGGCTCGGAGTCTAGAGTCAAGCCGAGCCCGAGTCATTTAACAGCCACTCGAGTCTTAAAAAGGACTCAAGTCGTAAAATGAACTCGAGTCTTAAAGAAAAACTCGGAGCATGAAGATGAGACTTGTAGCTCATCATTCGAAAAAACTCGTAGACATTCTCCCTTAGGGTTAGGAAGACTAATCTTATGGTAACAATAGTTGTATGCTACTATACTGGTTTTTAATTGATCCAGTGAGCTCGTGAGTGCGCGACAAAGCGAGTGGGTTTGTTTAACCTCAGTGATTCCGGTGGACACAGACATGGACGTCAAACTAGAGATCGATGGGTACCTTATCGACAGTCTTGCCGTCCTTCTCGACGGGCGTCTGCGCGAACACGGTCATGATCTCGGCGATGCCTCCGTTGCTGATCCAGATCTTGGAGCCGTTGAGGACGAAGTGCTTCCCGTCGGCCGACAGCACCGCGCGCGACCTGCACCCACAGAGCGGTCAGACGGACAGTCGCACAGAGGATCGACGCCATACAAGCAAAGGGACATAGGCAACTCAAAAATACATGTGTCAGTTTTTGAAAAACAAATCATTCCATCGTATAGGCCTACTTACAATCTGTAAAAAACATATGAAGCATTTTCTTATCGGAATCTTATATTGAGAGCTATGGCACCAAACGTGATTTTTTTCTATGGGAAACGGAATTAAAAATAGTATACTTTCTGAGTCCCTTTGTGTTTCGACTTGATTTTTTTATATGGTAATAAAACATAATAGGTTGGGGAAAAAGTTTCTTCGCATTTTTTAAGAAAATTCAAAACATTTTTTCATAAAGTTTATTTACATTTAACTAAAGTATGTAGGTACCATTTTGTTCGATAACTGTTTGCCATCTTGTAGGTAGGGACATGATCCCATTGCTATAGAAATTTTGGGACTTCGGGTCAAAATACCGCGACAAGTGGTTTTGGCAGTCCTCTCGGGATGTTAACCTGACACTGACTAAAGAATTCTGAAGAGACCGAAACAGGTGGAAATCTGAAGGTGCAGGGTCAGGACTATACGGCGGATGCATTAACACCTCCCAGCCAAACTCTCTTAATTTTTGTTGGGTGGCTAAAGATGTGTGAGGTCTAGCGTTATCATGATGAAAAACTACACCCCTTCTGTTGATTAATTCCGGCCGCTTTCTCTCAATTTCTTGCTTTAATCTCATCAGTTGTTCGCAGTAGAGTTCAGAATCGATGGTCCTGCCTACAGCTCATAATGAATAATGCCCTTCCAATCCCACCACACACACAGCATCACCTTGTTGCGAGTTAACCCGGGTTTCACCACAGTCTGTGAAGCCTGACCGGCCTTTGACCACGACCTTTTTCGCACGTTCTTGTCATACGTGATCCACTTTTCATCACCAGTTATCAGCTTCTTCAAAAATGGTTCGGTTTCATTACGTCGTAATAAAGAATCACAAATGAGTACACGGTTCATTAGGTTTCTTTCAGTGAGCTCGTGAGGTACCCAAATGTCGAGCTTTTTTGTGTACCCAGTTTTTTTCAAATGCGCCAAAACTGTTATGTGGTCAATTTCCAGTTCTTCAGCTACGTCGCAAAATAGCAACCACACACAGGGACGCGTTAAACTAACGCGTCCCACATATTGTTAGCCCAAGGGGCAACACATTGAGGGGCCCGTTGTAGCGGGCCACCGCGGACCATCCGCGGCCGGGGAGCACAGCTCCGACGCCGCCCGCCACGCCCCCTTACGGGGACGTCGCGAATTCACACAAACTGTGCATCAGTTGTAATTTCATCCTCATCTGAGTGTTGTCATTATGTCTCCCTGGTTTCGTTACTTACCTCGACCTTTACGTTTCTCTACGCGATGGTGGTGATCTCCGGGACTATAATCTATTATATACATCTTTAAGAACATACTGTAATATTCAGTTAAGTGACAGTGTTGATAAAGAAGTAAAAGACTGGTGCCGTAAATTCTGCTATCGAATCTTTGCTAAGTGGACAAAATCTTCAAGAAGCCAGGAAAAATTTATGAAGAAGAATTCTTCCTGGTTGCAGACAGACATTCAATGGGCGGAAAATTGGAAAGAGAATTGTGCTCTAACAGAAGATGGTATGAATGAGTCGTCTGAAGAACCAGCTGCGACATCCGATTCTTTTACAAATATTATAATGGACCCGGTATGTCGGGTTTCCGACGCATCTACGTCAAGATTCGATAGACAGCCGCAAATCTTTCGAAGACCTATCAAATAAACAAAAATGAAGACGCACAGAAGCAACTTGCAGCATCCACAGTACGGAAGAAATCGTCTTCTCAGCTTAAACCAGCCTTAAATCGTCTGGAAAGAAAGATGTTGCTGAAATACTGCAATACCTTATGGAAAACCCAGAGCAAGTTTCTAAAGTGAAACAATTTATTCAAATTGGAGAAATGAAAGAAATATCAACCCTAAAAGCATTAGTATTATTTATCACTTTGAGATTATCAAAGTTTCGCTATATAACACTAAGAGATTTCAGTGAAAAAGAAGGGATTTGTAAATATCCCGGTTATTATAAAATTCAAGAAAAGAAGAAAAAGTGTTACCCTGATGACGGAAGTGCTATAACTATAACAGAAACTTCGGTTAAAATAACATTACAAGCATTGTTGGATTTAACTGAAAAGGTCATTAATACACAAAGGGTGAGGTAATCAGTAATTATAAGGGGGCCTCAGGTAATGGTCTCATTAGGTGTAATAAAAAACGATTTACAGAATTTAACAAGAATGGTTAGGTGGTCAACAACACAATCGTTTCCAGAGATTGGGTGCAATAAAACGTTTTCCGGTAATCTATTATCAGTGCACCGATGATTTTTGACCAGACCAATTTATCAGTAAGTCACCAGTGAAGTGAGATTTGGAGATAAAATATTTCGAAATAATAACTTATGAATCAATTTGTAGATAATAAGGAAAAAAACGGTCAACGCTTGTACCTCATAAGGGGTGCGAGTGGCGCACCATGTTTGTTTGGAGAAAATGTAGCAAATATATGTCTTTTACAATATAAAAAAATCAAGTCGAAACACGAAGGGACTCAGAAGGTATACTATTTTTTATGCCGTTTCCCATACAAAAAAATCACGTTTGGTGCCATAGCTCTCAATATAAGATTCCGATAAGAAAATGCTTCATATGTTTTTTACAGCTTATAAGTAGGCCTATACGATGGAGTGATTTGTTTTTCAAAAACTGACACATGTATTTTTGAGTTGCCTATGTCCCTTTGCTTGTATGGCGTCGATCCACTGTGAGTCGGTCTGACGGTCGGACGCGCCGCCCGTCGCCGTACGCACTTGATGGAGCCGGCGTCGGAGCCGGAGGAGGGCTCGGTGAGGCAGAAGGCGGCGTACTCGCCGCCCGTGACGCGCGGCAGGTAGTGCGCCTTCTGCTCGGGCGTGCCGAACAGCAGGATGCCCTTGAAGCCGATGGACTGGTGCGCGCCCAGCGTGATGCCCACGCCCAGGTCGTGCGCGCCCACCACCTCCACGAGGCGCGCGTACTGCGTGTTGCTGAGGCCCAGGCCGCCCAGCTCGCTCGGCACCTGCAGCCCGAAGGCGCCCAGCTCCCACAGCCCCGCCAGCGTGTTCTGCTCGATCTGCGAGTCCGCGTCATTCTTGGCGGGGTCGTTCACCTGCGCCACGAACGATAACCGATCATTAGCTTACTTCAACTGTTAATAGATTGTATCGTGAGAAAAGTGTCAAATGTAGGCCTCTTTTTAACCTACTTATAAAAAAGCAGCAGGTTCTCCTTTTATTGCACTCTTTTTTTTTCTTAAATCATTTTTCACGATAAGAAGACAACTGGATTGATATGGAAAACTCAATCCAGTTGTCTTCTTGACTTTTTTATTTGAAAAGCAAAAACTCGGATAGGTATAGCTAACGATAGGGGTTTCCCGGTGGTTCCATTGTCATCAGACCACGTTCTGACGGAGGAATCCTGGAGAAATCTACGGAACTCTAGAAGTTACAGAGGGGGGGGGGACACACATTTTACCATTTTGGAAGTGTCTCTCGCGCAAACTATTCAGTTTAGAAAAAAATGATTTTGGAAACCTCAATATCATTTTTGAAGACCTATCCATAGATACCCCACACGTATGGGTTTGATGAAAAAATTTTTTTTTAGTTTCAGTTCTATGTATGGGGAACCCCAAACATTATTGTTATAAAAAAAAATATATTAGAAACCTCAATATTATTTTTGAAGACCTATCCATAGATACCCCACACGTATCATCATCATCATCATCATTTCAGCCGAAAGCCGTCCACTGCTGGACATAGGCCTCCCCCAAACATAGGCCTCCCCCAAAAAAAAAATGAAAATCTTAATGCGGTTAACAAAATACATCTACTTACCAAGTTTCAACAGCATAGCTCTTATAGTTTCGGAAAAAAATGGCTGTGACATACTCGGACAGACAGACAGACAGACAGACAGACATGACGAATCTATAAAAGTTCCGTTTTTTGCCATTTGGCAACGGAACCCTAAAAAAACCACACATTAAACGAATAACTGTTTTTTTAGAAGTCTTCATTACTTTTAATAACATTGACCACTGGTAAAAGAGAAAATTTTGTAAAAAATTACCGATGTTCCTTTTCATTTTGAAGTATTTGTGAAATAACTTGATTCCTGTATTTATGTAATAATTAACAGCTGTGCAAAGGGCTGTATTAAACAATTATTCGTAAAAGAAGCTTGTAAACAAAATAAATATAGAGAAGGTTGCAGTCAAATTTAGGGACAAATGATATAGTGAAATGAGTATGTGGTAGCATTTTTCTATAGTGGCGAAAAATAAAAAGTAGAAAAGCAAACGACTTGATTGAAATGGTACCTCTTGGAAGAACTTCTCGACGGGCGGCACTAGCTCCTGTAGCATCTGGCGCTGGTCTTCGGACAGTGGCTCGGGAAAGGGAAACACCTGCGCCGGCTCCAGGCGGCCGCGGAACAGGTTCAGAGTGAACGAGCCGCTCTCGCGCGCCGCGCCGCGCTTGTCGGCCGGCGCCGAGCGCGCCTCCGTGGCCAGCCATCTGCAGCTGACACGAACGCACATTAACATCTCATCCATCAACTACTCACAACACCAACCTTATAATGCAATGAGAATAACATCACTGGGATTTTGGCAGTGATTTAAAGCAGAGGTAAAATAACCATTAGAGGACTCAATACTCGATACTTTATTGCATTCCACAATGTATATGCTTAGGGGGTAAACATTAGCTTAAGACACAATATTGTGGACCATGTCGGGCACACCTAAGTAATATAGTAAATAGAGATGAGCTCCTATTATCTTATACTAGGACTGTATGATGCCATTTGAAAGGTACACTAAATGCCAAAATCAAAGCCAAAATTCAGGTGTGAACATACTTTTGCAATAATTTCAGACACAATTTCTGGTATCATCACATAATGATTCCAGTGAAAAATCTTCAGTTATGTATTTTCCTGGAATAGAGGAACTTTAAAAACTACAAACCAACTGACAAACACTCTTCCCACTTATAACCCCATTGTATTGGTGCAGCTATAATATATCTTATAATATCTTAAGACAACCAACACACTGTTATCTGATCCCAAACTAGGCAGAGCCTGTACTATGGTAACCAGACAACATTATATTTCTAAATACATACATATTATAGATAAATAACACCCAGACACAGAACAAATGATTGTGCTCATCACACAAAGATTTGTCCTGGGTGGGAATCGAACCCACATCCTCAGTCTCAGCAGTCAGGATCACTAACCACTAGACTAACAGGCCAATCATATCACTATGAATGTAAATTTACGAATTATAAGATTGCAATAAATTAACTTTTTATAATAACCTCTAGTTAATTACTAATTATGTAATCTATACTAATATTATAAAGCTGAAGAGTTTGTTTGATTGATTGAACGCGCTAATCTCAGGAACTACTGGTCTGAATTGAAAAAAATATTTTTGTGTTGGGTAGCCTATTTATCGAGAAAGGCTATAGGCTATATAACATCATGCTACAACTAAGAGGAGCGGAGCAATAATGAAAAATGTTGCAAAAACGGGGAAAATCGCATGGGTAGGCGATTCGACGTGACGGGAAGGGTCGGTGGAACAAGAAATTTAACTTCAGTAAAATGATTGTTCCAAATAGATAATGAATAACACAGCAGGACACCCAACCTCTATGAATGTACCCCTACCATAGAACTTTTATTGCCCATATGTAAACTTCAATCATTTCTACTAATACTCACCTGTACACAATATTTTACTTTTTCTTTATTTGGACCATTGTAATCTAACTTTCTTCAGGTTATCAGGTAGGTAATGTTTTCAATAATGTGTAATTAGCAAGTATGCTTCTGCCAGTGCACGTACACAAAATATTGCGAAAGATGACTAGGAGAAAGCAAAACAAATGGAAAATAGGCAAACAAACATATTTTGTCAATGATGGTAATTGAAGAAAATTGGGCATTCGCTTAATATCACGCAAATGTTGGCCGTATTCCGAGATATTATTTTGACACGAGAATGTCATTTGCCTATAAATAATGAGGTTGAGGTACAAAGTCCAAGGCGAGTGTGGACTATGGAACAACAAGGCCATGGCAATGAGTGCAATGACTAGATCGAAAGTTTCCTCTGCTGGCTGGTTTGAATAGTTACCTGTTGTGCAAGGGCAACGGCAACTGGGTTGGTTTCCCTGCTATGCATCGATTTGCACACGTTAACAATTTAGCACCCTTCATTTCAAAATTTTATTTTAGTTACGTTTACTAATAGCAACTTTATAAAGTACAATTTCTAAAAGACTAACAGATCATTATCTGTATATTAACAAAATAGAAAAAAAAAATTAGCAAAATAAAACGGACAACACAGTGACTACGAATTAAAAATAAAAACTTATAAATTCAAATTCAACCTCAATACTGAGTGACTGTGACTGGTGAGTTCAATGAGTTGATGACTGCGACTTGTTCACTTGTCCGACGCCGAACACAGCAGATACTACCACAGAATAAATAGTACTGACTGAGTGTACTCTACTCACCACAGAGTATTTTTTATATAATGGTACTCACAGACCGTAGTAAAGTGACCTGAAACGATCAATCGGTGATTTATTCACATTGATATGCAATTGCCCGCTTATCCAGCTGAGTTAGCGGACAAAGTTAAGGGGTACCGATATGACTCGGACAATTCCAAACTATTGTACTGTATCTGCAAAAGAGGCGCCCTCATTTTTTCCAGATTCTTTTTTGCCAAGCTGTACAGTAATAAATATTGTATTGAATTTGAGATTTTCCCTGTAGATACACCAGTTTATAAAATATTCATATTTGCTATGTTTACGGATAATCACTCCGTAAAACAAGTCATGAAAGATTGTACGGATTTAGCTAGCGGGAATCTGCGGATTTTACGTAATCTAACGTCATCGTGCGGACTTTCAAAAATCGGACCTTGCAACCAGGGCTTTGAATAACGTTAAAAATTTGGTATCGTTACTTTCATCGGACGAAGATAACGTTATTAGTAGAGGTAACGTTATGCTTGGTAACGATATTTGGCATACGTTTTACCGGTAACTGAGTAACGTTAAATTTTTATTTATTTTCTTTCTTCCCTTTTTTTGTTCTACATTAATGAAGTTGCATTTGCATCGTTTGATTGGCGATATTGCCGTAGAGCGCCGCCACCCATGGCGTGTCGCTTAGGTTGCGTGGGTTGACAACAACGCATTAAGTAACGATAAAAGTATCGATACTAGTAACGGTTTTGGTAATGTTATTTTTTGGATTCGATACCAAAGTATCGTTACCCGTGTTACCGTTAAAAAATTAACTTTATGAAAATAACGTTACTTAACGATACTTATAGTGTGAATTTGGTAACGTTACCAAGCCCTGCTTGCAACCAGGGCCTGGGCTTTGAATAACGTTAAAAATTTGGTATCGTTACTTTCATCGAACGGAGATAACGTTATTAGTAGAGGTAACGTTATGCTTGGTAACGATACTTGGCATATGTTTTACCGGTAAACTGACTTAACGTTATCGAAGATTTTATCGGTAAATAGTAACGTTACCATCGCCCAGAGTTTCATAACGTTACCAAATGCATACGTAAAGTACCGTTAAATAAAGTTATTTTCTTTCATCTCTTTCTTTCGTCTACATTAATGCAGTACTGGTTTGGTTGATCGCGTTGGTATTCAAATCAAAAATACTTGCGCTGCGCAACGTTTTCAGAATTACGTACATTATTTTACTTTATTAAAATGTCAAAAAGGGTACCTAATTTTGCTCCAGAAACCGAAACGGACACGGAAGAATATTTTCGCCGTCATTGTAATGATAATAGTGGATCTGATTCAGGATCCCGATGTAAATAAATCCTATACCTACCTAAAATTTTCTTTAACCTTCTATTGCATGACATACGTCATACATTTTTCGCTCATATATCATATCGATACCGGAAATTTCAATTGTCATAAAGGACATTTTGCCGAAAATGAGTTGTATATATATTGGAAATCAGCGTCGCAAGCTCTATCGATTGGTATATTTAAAAAAAATCTATCTTTAAAAAAAAGTCCCTTACGACCGAGCTTTCCAACAGCTGTAGCGCGATTTTTTTTACTATTTGGGATGTATCGCAAAAATAATTTTCAATAGGGGAGCGTAAAGTCATGTTTCAATTATTGAATTGGTCGTAATCCTCATTTTTGCATTAAACTTTTTATACGACATTAAAACAATAATTATTATTACAAATCAAAAGGTCGTAAACATGTTATTTGATAATCGAAACCCTTACGACCAAATCTATGCTTTGTTTTAACTTATGTAATTACGACGTAAAGGACGTTTGTTTTATTTTATACGACCTTAATTTTAACAAAACCACAATTAAAGTTTTTGTTTCGTTCTTATTGCCGAAGGCGCACAGTGATCTGACGAGCTCCTTACTCATAGAAACTCAAAGTCAGGAATTTAAAAAAAAAACGCGATGTGTCTGGTATACATACCTTCATGTAATATTAACGTATGGAAGCTTAGTTACTCCACGTATTAGTAACTCCACGCGTGAAAACAAAAAGTTTTAAGTTTTTTTTTTTTTTTGTATGGGAGAAAACATTTAAGTTAATTTATTTGAAACTGAATGGAACTGAAGGGCTGGTGGTCACATAAGATATTGTACCATACATGGCGATCAAGGTGACATCAAATTCATGCATCTTTTGGTGCCGCTTCGCGCGAACCAAATTTTTGAATTTTCGATAGGTGATTTTAAAAATCTTTGACATGGTCAAACGAAGTTGACCATCGATTTACTTGTACTATCGTTAGTTAATAGCCTACGTATGACTTTTTTGATGAGAATAATTAAATACATTATTAATCAAATACTTTTTTTTTTACAAAATTTCATAATCAGTCATAATCTCGGTGATTATCAAGTGACTGAAAACTGATGTTACTAAGTACCTCATTTGTTAAACACCGTGACTATGGCTGAGTTATAATGACACGCCTTTCCGCTCCGCCCAGAGCGGGAGACGTCAGTTGATGATTTCCCAAACACAAAACAAGACCTCTAACTTATTAATTTTCGTAAGAGCTGCTTTACGTATATCACAAGTCTGAGATGAGGTATTTGATAGATGGGAAGTGATTTTGCCATCAATCATGGTCATAAGCATCGAATGCTTAACAGAATGGCTTCCCATAATAGAAGGCTACAGGTCTTCAATCTCGTTTCCAATCGTAGCCTGTTCTTCAACAATGTTCAACTTTTTTTCGTTTGAAAACTTAAAATATATTGATCTGCAGAACATTGTGGAAGATGGCTCTAGATTCTTCGCCACAAACTAAGCGCAGAGGCACAAACGAACATATAAAAATGCTAGAATCGTCATCCTCTGCCATAGTGTGCTTATACAAACTTTGCTCTGAAGCACCAACAAAACCCCACTTGCATATGAAATGAAATGAATTGCACCGATCCCAGCGTGGTTTGACCAGACTCCATTAATCGAATGAACCCCAAGATTTGCACTAGCCTTTGAAGCCTTATGATTCATGGTGCTACATAGGCCATTGCATATCAAGAAGTAGACCGGCGGGCGCTGTAATGGTAGGGAAGACGTGCCCTTAGGATAGGAAAGGATTACGAGCCTACCGACTATGCAGCCTTAAGTAAGCATTGGACTAGTGGAGAGAAGAGTGATATTTGTCTATAGGAGGGCATCTTTTCACGTCGTCACCGGTATGTTGATCCAGGTAGAGCTTCACCGATGCATCTTTTGGTGGTGTTAATCGTTTGCTTGGCTCTTTTCTATGTCAAGGCTTCGCTATGTTCCGTGTTGTTGTTTTCTTGGTCGTCTTCTGAGTTCTCGCTGCTATCAGTTTCTGTTTTTTTTTTTTTTTGTATCGACAAGGAAATCCAGTTTTGTCGAAGTATTTCATGTCCTGTTTTAGGTTATCATTCTATGTGTAAATATGGTCGTTTGACCTCCTTCCATCAGAACCCCACTTGCATATAAGTATTAATTCTTTGCCATCCAGTGGAGATTAAACACGTAGGAATGTTCCAAGTCTAGCCACAGTTTTGTTCAAAATAGCTTGGAGTTGTACTTTAACCCCTCTTTCCGTGATTTCTATGGCTCATAGCAGTTCTTCTTCGCTTCAAGGATAGCTGTATAAGGAAGATACAATGGTAATCCTTCTTTGTTTGCACAAGATCTTAATGTTATATACTGCCACTTCGAAAGCTTCAATGAAGTCAAAATACCTAAAGCTTTATCTGCAGAATATATGGGCATAGTTTCCTATGCCTTTAACAATTCCTTTATCTCTGTAGCTTCTTCGGGATGCTCCGGGACTAGTTTAATGATATCTGCTACATTCTTATTTTGTGCTTTTAAACCAATTGCATGAGCAAGACTTTCAGTGCTGTACGTTAGGAGCTCTTCCACTCTTCTGTAGCGGGCTTAGCTTTACAAATAGTTTTATGGGACTCACAACTGATGTTGATGTTCCAACACTGCACGTTTCCGGTCCACAGGATGTTGATGTACCCTCATTTATAGCGAAGTCAGATCTGGAACATGGTTGCTGTTCTACTAACACTACAGAAGGGGTTACCTTTTCCCTCACGACTTCAGGCCATTGTATGTCCTCTTGCAGCCATGTCTCATACTTTTTTATGAATGTATGTCTCGTGCGATTACACGAGATCCATTTGTTCCTCAACGAGCACAAATAAGTCTGACCGAATTGTTTCAATTCGTTCTTTTGATTTTCTGACAAATCAACTACATTCGCAAAAATTTCAAATAACATTTGAGGTTGTTAAAAACAACTAGTGTTTGCCCCAAACAGGAAAATGTCCAAATTGGTAACAAAACCTTTCATCACAACACAATTATAAATAAAACGTAATAACGTAATAGCGCAAAACATTTTGTTTAAATTTTGAGTTCCTATTAGAATAATATTTTGGTTACTTTTTTACTAAATATCTGAATAATAAATAAAAAATACTTTTTATTTCAGTTGGTTTTACTACCTATTGTAGGTATTTCTATTTAGAACTTTAGGTTTTTTGTTCCTTTTACCCCCTAAGTCTCCGGTTTAATTGACTTGTACTATCCATTGATGATCAAGATTAGTCCTTTACGATACATCTGACTTTATCATAACCAATTTTTCGTGGCTGTAAAGTATTTCAGTAAATTTTTTTTGGGCTGTAAAGGACTCTCATTTTCGTCAATAATTAAGTTTGGTTTATTTTGTAAATTTTTATGGATAGAACACGAAAAAATAGTGAGGGTTTCTTTTGACATCATGAATATAGTACCTTATTTGATAAAGATATTAGACAAAAACATTTTTTTTGTTTTGTTTTTTGGCTCTACTGAAAACTCGTGTTTTGTCCTTTACGACAATTGTAATTTCCGGTATCGATATGTTTAATTTTTGCTTTGCGGTCTAGTTAATGGGCGGCAGTGAGGAGGGTAATACTTTTCGAGCGTTTGTGTGTTTGGGGTTTAAAGGGGAGCACACAACAACCGGACTCCCCAAAAGTCAACCTCACCTGCACACAGTACAACCCTGCCATTGAAAGACGAGGCGCTGGCGACCGGCTAATGGCAGTATAACCATCCAACAAGCCAACCTAAATCTTCCAGAGCGATGGCGGGCAGCAGCGTCATCGCTGCGAAAGTATTGGCTCTGCGGTCACCATCTCGCATGCCCAGCGTGGTGACTACACATTAAACCTCACCATGGATAAAGTGCCAAAATAACGCCAGTTGCCAAATGCCACCCGGTGGTCCCGCTATTCCTAGTCAAGGTAGCGGTCACGGTAACGGCGGGACGGGGGGTAAGAAGTATCTCCGAGTTACGGCAGGCTACCAACAACCCCCCCCCCCCCTAGTGGGTTCCCGCATTGTCCAGGCGGGGGGGGGGCTCAGTAGCCGTGGTTTGGACACCCACGGTGAAGCTAATAGGAACCCGAGGAGGGGCCGCTTGTCAGGGCTTTTCCTTCCAAAGCCGACGACGTAGCGGCCAACACGTAGGTTGCGGTGTCGTTTGTCGACATCGCAATTGAGGTGGGCCGCGATGTACTAGTATCTGCGGCATCGCGGCTGAGGGTTGGAGGCCGCGGTGGAAGAGGAGTGTTGGTATTGAGGTGCGCCACTCTCCCTACCTTCCGCAGCCTGAACGGGGTCGCCACCGTCCGATGGCGGACGCGGTGGGGCCGCAGGGGAGGAGGAGTGTCGGTATAGCGTTAGCCACTCTCCCTATCCTTTGCGGCCGAAAAGTGGTAGGCGGCAGGGCCACAGTCCGGACTCGTCGCAGGGGGACCAAGGGTGCCATACACGGGGTCGTCTGGTGGCAATGTGCTTATTGGCCCCTGCGGTGGTCACGGCGTGCTATGTGCGTTCTGGCGCGCCGTAAATAGGGGTACCTTATCCCCCAGAGGAGGGTCCGGTGACGGACAGCCGCGGCTGGTTCGTGGAAAAATTACGTGCCTGTGTTCCCGCTACAAGCAGCACAGGAGGATACCGTGGATTTTTAGTGTGTTGTAGTCCCACATAACTGCACTATCTCCCCGTGGTAGTGCAGTATGCATGAGCATGTCTCCAAGTTAAAAAAAAAGGCTACCAACGACGACTACATCTGGTTATGTATAATGGACGTTCGATGAGGCTAGATCATCACCTTGCCGAACTAGGGGTAGAGTTAGGACGCATTAACTGGCATATTCTGGGGTTATCTGAAGTCCGAAGACAGGGGGAGGATACGATAACTCTGGAGTCAGGCCATCTACTCTGCTACCTTGTACTAAAACTCACTGGCAGGTACTACCTGAAAGTGATACAGGTATATACGCTGACTTCAACATGCTCTGACGACACAGCCGAGGTCATGTACGAGGATATTGCCAACGCAATGCACTGTGCAACTAAGGCCCACTACAACGTTGTTTTGGGGGACTTCAAGGCCAAAGTGGGATTACAGGAACGTGGCGAATCGAGAGTCAGACCCTTCGGAGTCGGGCGCAGAAATCACAGGGGACAAATGCTGGTCCACTTTCTAGAGGCGCAGGGGCTCTATTTGATGAATTCGTTTTTCGAAAAGAAACCCCATAGGAAGTGGACCTGGCAGAGCCCCGATAACGTGACAAGGAACGAGATAAACTTTATCATGACGGATAAGAAGCACATATTTAGAGATGTCTCCGTGATCAGTAGGTTTAATACCGGAAGCGATCATAGACTTGTCCGAGGCAATCTAAATATCAATTTTCGAGCTGAGAGAATCCGCATGATGAGGCCTACTCTCCGACCTACGCCGCTCCAAGCCGCTCTAGGATCCGAAAAATTTCAATTGGAACTTCAAAATCGATTCGCCCTACTGGAAACGACTGGCACTGTTGACGAAGGCCGACGGGTTGGTCAAGGCACTATGAGACGTTTCCCGCAGAGTTTTCTCGTCGCAGCGGAAAATTAAGGTGTCCAAACTTTCCTCGGAGACTCTCGGACTTATTAGGGAAAGACGAGAGTTGCCATCCACGCAGCCGTCTTCGTCAAGAAAACTGACGCGATGCGACTTTCGGTGCTCCAACACCCGCGATATTGGGGTCGCGATTGAGCAGAACCGAGGATCTAAAGTGTTCGCTCAGCAACTGGGAAGGTCCTATCTGACGAAACTTAGAACTGGGGATGGCAGGATAGTGACTTCGAAGTCCGAGATACTCGCGGAAGTCGAGGATTTTTACGGGCACCTATACTTAACATGGATGGCAAAACAAGTGGAACATAGTGCGGATGACCATCGAGACGAACTAACGCGCCACTACACGGAGGATATCCCGGATGTCGACCAGTGCGAGATTAGGGCGGCTAAAGAACAACAAGGCACTTAGGGATGACAGAATAACGACAGAGCTCCTTAAAGCGGGTGGGGCTCCAGTCTTGAGAGAGCTCGCGAGTCTCTTTAACTCCGTCATCCAAGAGGGTACAACGCCCGAAGCGTGGAGCAGAGGTGCGGTATTTCTGTTCTTCAAAAAAGGTGACAAAACCTTGTTGAAGAACTACAGACCCATCTCACTTCGACCCACGTGTACAAGCTGTTCTCGAGAGTCGTCATGAACCGTCTCGCCAGGAGACTTGACGAGTTCCAGCCGCCAGAACAAGCCGGTTTTCGAAAAGGCTTTAGTATCGTAGACCACATCCATACTATTCGGGAAATTGTACAAAAGACCGAGGAGTACAATCAGCCGCTGTGTAAGGCATTTATGGACTACGAGGAAGCCTTCGACTCCATTGAAATATGGGCAGTTCTGGCCTCTCTACAACGATGTCGAATTGACTGGCGCTGGCTAGGGGGCAGAACCCTTAGCCAAGTTGATAATCTGCAGTCGTTATCGCTAGACGAAAACTAATCAAATGTATGGGAATTAAATTATCTCAACGTGGTTAGAACAAACGAATGGAAAATTCGTAGCCAAGTTCACATCATTCAAAATGATATAATGAATTGTTATCGTTTCTACAATGTTCAATGCTACATCCTTTATTATAATGTCGTTTTTCTAAAGACATTGGTGCCGATTCTGTTGTACAAAATTCTCTAAACTAAACTAAAAATCATTAAAATTTGGTTTATTCCTGTCAAACGACGATTTCCTATGTATTCTGAAATAGACTAAAGTGACACAACTTAACTATATTTTAGTTTGACAGCACTAAGATTGCACTGAGTTATTAGTTTAGTGAAAATTACAATTTTGCTATTCTGAGTTTGCCGGTTTTCACCAAAAATTTAGACTATAATAATTTATTTTGACTAAATCTGACTATTTTTAATCGCGAATAAGACGGTGTGGAATAATCTTAGTGGTCATGAACAAAAGTTCACACCAACGCCTTGCCTTCACGTGCAAAAACAGTGCTGTATTTTTTATTTTGCTTATATCTCGAAAATGGCGTGTCCTATCGCAAAAATAATTAAATTTTCGACCCCCTTCATTAGCCCTGGAACATATAAATCTCAACACGTGGGTAATATTTTTTTTATTTTTTTAAACAAAAAGTGAAAAATTCCATATAAAACACGCCCAGGCTGCCCCCTTGCGCGCGCCTTCGTCTCTAAAAAAATAATTGCGTAGCGCATACAAGTACCACGTTGCTAAACCAAAAGAAAAAAAAAACCACGTTGATTGTCAAATTCGTTTTTGGTCGTGTCAAAATAATTTTTAAATTTAGAGATTTTTTCTTGCAGAATAGCGTTAAAATTCTCATAGCCATAATAAGTAAGGAATTTTAGAGATAGTTTAGTTAGTTTAGTTCGGTGTACAACAGAATCGGCACCTTGTAGAACGATTGGACGACTCAGGCGCGTCAACATGGCTACCAACTTATCGTTTTCTACAATTGCTGACACCGAGGCGTTACCGATTGGAGATCGGAATTCGACACGTAACGGTTGTAACTCGGCTAGGGGGGCTGCAGTGGAGACCGCGTATTGGCAAGCGTAGTGTGGGATGCCCCAGCTAAATGGACCGAGGACCTTAGGAAGGAGGACAGGGTGTTGTGGCGCAACATGGGAGAGGCCTATGTCCATTAGTGACCTGCGATAGGCTGAGTTGATTGATTGATTGTTTGTGTCTTTATGGCTTATGATACACATGAGCAATTGTTATTTAATAGTAGTTAGTTAAGTAGGAAGTAGAAGAGCAAACATTCTTCAGGGTGCTGATGTAAAGAGCATGTGGACGAAGGGATTAAAACTTTCAATGATACAGTATGTATAATATAGTAGGTAAATAAACGAACCAAATCATTGTAATGGGCAAGGGTTTAATGAATAATTATTTATAAGAAGATTATAAGGAAATGTAGCATCAAAATGAAAAGTTATGAGACTTCCTATTTCAATTTATTAAAAAAAAGTCTTCGTATAACTTAAAAAATAAATAATAGTTTAAAAAAACTAAAAAACACGCTTCCATGGAAAACCAAACTAAAAAGTACAAAATAATGGAAAAAAAGCGTGGGGTGCTTTTAAAGTGTTTTTTTATTGATATCAGGCACCCCACGCTTTTTTTCCATTATTTTGTACTTTTTAGTTTGGTTTTCCATGGAAGCGTGTTTTTTAGTTTTTTTAAACTATTATTTATTTTCTATTTTTTAGGGTATTTCGAATTTTGAGACGTATGTCAGCGTAGTTTGTGACAGTTTTTTTGCTGTCCTGGTAACCCTGGCAAGGATAATGGCACAAATTTATGAAATTATTGCATTGTCATCAGTCCTTGACAGGTGTGCAAAGTTTGAATGAAATCTGGTCGTTTAAAGTGGGTCAAAATCGCACTATAAGGAGTCGGTTACAAACAAACATACAAATATACAAACATACAAATATACAAACATACAAGTGAAGCTAATATAAAGCGTGTAATATATAATTCGTTATTGAAATGGTTTGTGGTTAATAGACAGATTTAATGCTTACATTTTTTTCCAATATAGTCACATTTCAAACAATTTCAATGCTGATTTATACGATTCATCATATTCAAGTACCTATACATATAATATGTTGGATGTTTTATCACATCTAAATTTAAGTCATTGTGGAAGCACTTTTGTTAAATTACATATAAAGATAATATATTCGATTTATTTTTATCAGTGAATCAAAATTACTGAGACTAAATCCGTTACCTTCCGCACGCCTCGTTTGTGAAACCGTACCTACTGCGCATTTAGTTTTAGTTGCAACTAGCTTGCATCGTTTGATTGGCGATGTTGCCGTAGAGCGCCGCCGCGCGCCGCCCATGGCGTGCCGCTAAGGTTGCGCGGGTTGACAACAACGCATTAAGTAACGATAAAATTATCGATACTTGTAACGTTAATTGGTAACGTTATTTTATTGATTCGATACCAAAGTATCGTTACCCGTGTTACCGTTAAAAAATTAACTTTATGAAAATAACGTTACTTAACGATACTTATAGTGTGAATTTGGTAACGTTACGTAACGTTAACGTTTGTCAACCCGCGCAACCTAAGCGGCACGCCATGGGCGGCGGCGCTCTACGGCAACATCGCCAATCAAACGATGAAAATGCAACTTCATTAATGTAGACGAAAGAAAGAGATAAATAAAAATTTAACGTTACTCAGTTACCGGTAAAACGTATGCCAAGTATCGTTACCAAGCATAACGTGTCCTCTACTAATAACGTTATCTTCGTCCGATGAAAGTAACGATACCAAATTTTTAACGTTATTCAAAGCCCTGCTTGCAACATCGCATCCCACTGACATTGTCTCTTGGCACTGTCACTCTGTCACTTGTCACGAATGAATATTACTTTAAGTCTGTCTGTGGGCATAACGGACCGTACCAAAACAGAGAGTTTACTTTGATATTCTTTTTTTATTATTTTGTTTTATTATTAGTTTATTTTATAGGTATTGTCTTACACGAATCATGTTAGGTATCTTTATGTACATATTTGAAATAAAGAAGGAGTTATTAGTCGGTGTATCTTTATCAATATTGTACATAACCTATTATCTAGTGGAAGTGGTCAAGGTAAAGATCATTAAATAATTATGTTGAACAAACTCAAGATCTGTCGCGTTGCTTGCTATCGATGTTGATTTCGGTGGTTTTGTTATCGCAGCACTATTTCGGTTACTCTTCGATGTGCAGGACAGCTGAATGATGCGTTTTGTTACAGAAGCCCATATTGATATGCAGTCAAGGTGAATTCCGTCGGTTCCTGGAGGAGAACGTGCCTCTACTGAGCGAGCATTACTGGCCGACGCCGTGGTGCGTCGAGTCGCGGTTGCAGACGGTCCTCGGCTCGATATTACGTTCACGTTTATTGCCACCCGTCAAATATCGCCGGTACAAAGTTCACATAATATTAATAATCATACAAAATAATGTCCTTCCTAATAACTTAAGTATCCATTATGTGATGATGACACAGAGTCCTTGGGTTTTTTCAAATGGATGAAAAATCCTACTAATATTATAAATGCGAAAGTTTGTGAGGATGGATGTATGTGTATGTTTGTTACCCTTTCACGAAAAAACTACTGGTCGGGTTTGGATGAAATTTGGCACACAGATAGTTCATAACCTGGATTAACATATAGGGTACTTTTTATCCCCGTAGTATGTTCCCGCGGGATAATTTTCTGTCCTCCACGCGGGCGAAGCTGCTGGCAAAAGCTAGTAATAAATATAACGTGATTGGTCTGGGTCAGGACTATAGTTATTAACATTGCTGTGAGTTAAGACATAGTACCTTATCCTAATATGAGTCATCTGATGATTGACAGTTATCACTATCACAGCCACAGCTATTAAATGTTTTCAATAGTTTATTTTAGTTGCATGGAACAGCTGTTATTGATGGTACCTGCCATTTAATCAGATATTTCATTTGGGTTTGACGTTCAACTTACTTCTAATAAAACAAATAAAAAAACCATCTTAGACATAGAGCCGCTGCCAGGGTCGCGAGATTGTTCGTAAGAGATACCGTGACCCTGGTACATGGGCAACTGAAGGAACACGGGTGGGTTTTAGTCAGTAAAAGTCTGACATGCCCTCCCGCTCCGCCCAGAGCGGGAGAAGTCATTTGATGATTTCCCATCCAAAAAAAAAAAAAAGACATAGAGCGATTGATGCCTGACAGTTTTTATATGGAAGAACTGTTGACAATTTTAAATGAATATTGGGATATCTGGCTGTTATATAAAAATACAATACAGTGTAAACTCTATGTAATGTCACTCGATTTAACGACTAACTCTGTGTGGAAATAGCGGGATTTTTAATAAAATGCAGCGGGAACAAGTTACGTGTTTGAGAGTTTATTAGTGAGTGTCAGAACGAAGACAATTTTGAACATACTTAACAAAAAGTGATAATTAGCACGGACTGTAAACTTATAGCTATTATAATTGCGTAGGCGCTCCAACAAACTCCCTAAAGTGTCGACATCACTTGGCATTGGTTGGTTTAACATTTATTCCATACAATGATACACTTTATATAGCAATACACCCACTCTCAATAACGACAACAGTTAAATAATAAAAAGTACTTTTTAAATTGCCATAATTAGTAAAAACTGCACAGCTGTGTACATTTTACTGTCACTTTATTATCCTAGCCTGCGCTATGTAATAAACTCAACTGTCGGTATCATACATACCAAAATTTGTAAGAAATCTGTTCTTTTGTTTACAAATTGGGATTTCTTGCACGTGTAGACTACTATTAGTAGGAGTCATGGATTATCTATACATTATATTCTTAGTCGCTCACTAACTTTTAAACTGTAAACATGGCAAGTAAGAGAAAATCACTGTGTATTGACGAAAACATTTTACTGATACGCATAATAGAGGCGAGAAAGAAGATAAGTGATATTGAGAGACGCTTTGGATTTAGTCGCTATACCGTGTTCACAATATGAAAAAAAAAGGAAAAATTACTAACACTAGTCTGAAATAAACTTTTCCTTTTTCTAATACATTTTTCTTCTCTCCATTTAATGACAACTCTCAATTACGTCAAAATATGCACAGTCCCTTGAGTGTCGATATATGTATATAGAGTTTACACTGTATTACATTTATCTCATATTCACAACCACATTTCAAAGTCAAGGTAAAACATCTGCCGGGGTCGCGTGATTGTTCAAAAGAGATACCGTGACCCTGGCACATGGGCAACTGAAGGAACACGGGTGGGTTTTAGTCAGTAAAAGTCTGACACGCCCTCCCGCTCCGCCCAGAGCGGGAGAAGTCATTTGATGATTTCCCATCCAAAAAAAAAAAAAAAAAAAAAAAAAAAAAAAAAAAAAAAAAAAAAAAAAAAAAAAGGTAAAACATACAAAACCTGTATTACAGATCACTAGGCTTGCCCTGCATTGGACAATACCTTTATGTATAATCATTAACATTATGTTTTATGTGTAATATGAATAAAAGCAATGTGAGAGCGGGCGTGACGTGGCAGACAGGTGCTGCGCCTGTCGGACGGCGGGCAGGTGGCGCTGGACTGGCTGGCCGAGCCGCCCGGCCTGGCGCCGCGCGCCGTGCTGCTGGTGCTGCCCGGCCTCACGGGCAGCGCCGACGCCGACTACGTGCGCTGCCTGGCCGCCGCCGCCGCGCTGCTGCGCGCGCGCTGCGTCGTGTTCAACAACCGCGGCCTGGGCGGCCTGCCGCTCACCACGCCGCGCCTCTACTGCGCCATCAGCCACTCCGACCTGGCCGAGGTGGTGAGCGCCGTGCGCGCCGCCAGCGGCGACGTGCCGCTGCTGGCGGCCGGCGTGTCGCTGGGCGGCCTCATCCTGGGCCACTACCTGGCCGAGCACGGCCCGCGCGCCGCCGTGCACGCGGCGCTCGTGGTGTCGTCGCCGCTGGACGTGGTGAAGGGCTCGGAGTGCATGGAGCGCGCGCCGCTCAACGCGCTGCTGTCGTACCACATGGCGCGCAACCTGCGCCGCACGCTGCGCGCGCACGAGCCGCTGCGCGAGGGCCCGTGGGACTGGCGCGTGGTGGAGCGCGCGCGCTCCGTGCGCGAGTTCGACGCCGCCTTCACCACCAAGCACTTCGGCTTCGGCTCCGTGGACGCGTACTACCGCGCCGCCACGCTGCGCGACAAGCTGGGCCGCGTGCGCGTGCCGCTGCTGTGCCTGTGCGCGGCCGACGACCCGTTCCAGCCGCTGGCCGCCATCCCCGTGGCCGAGGCGGAGGCGGCGGGGCGGCGCGGCGGCCGCGTGGCGCTGGCCGTGACGGCGCGCGGCGGCCACATCGGCTTCCTGGAGGGCTGGTGGCCGGCGCGCGGCGCGCACGAGCAGTACATCGCGCGGCTGGCGGCGCAGTACTTCGCGGCGCTGTTGGCTCGCACCGACCTGCTGCACGCGGCGCCGGACTGCTGACAGTGACGTCAGGCGCGCGGCGCCGGACTGCTGGCAGTGACGTCAGGCGCGCGGCGCCGGACTGCTGACAGTGACGTCAGGCGCGCGGCGCCAGACTGCTGACAGTGACGTCACTCGCGCGGCCTTTTGCGCTGCGCGTGTGTTGTGAGCTTTGCCTTAATATTTTTCTAACAAAGACTTTCTTTGTTAAGACTCACGCAAGTATTTGTGTAAAAGCGAAGCTTTTTACACTGACGCCTACATATCGTAAGTTATGTTTAGTACACTGTGATTTAACCATTTAATAGAGGTATTTTTAGTTTAATATAGTTAATTACTATATTATTAAGGTTGCATAATATAATTACTAACAACGAAACATGCACGCGTTGTAATTTTGTAATGTTATCTAATTTTTACACACTAAGCAGGTTAATCCTGTTCGTGTTTGTGGGCCTTAATAGTTGTTAGTACATCCGTCACGAGCGATGCGCACGAGAGATATATTATAGTATTATTATTATTATACACGTTACATTTGTTGCATTTCAAATAATTTATTATTAAATTTTAATTTAAGCATTTGATGTAGATTTATGTTATTTGAAAACCCTTTCAGCATAAATAAAAAAATGACATGACGTTCAATAATTGTCGGCATTTAGATAACATACGCACTTGGCCGTTTGGTTGACTACGGAGCCTGTTCAGAACAACGTACAGTGACGGGCTCCGTAGTCAGGATTAATACGCACATTATTTATTTTTCCGGATGCATAATTAGTTTGAATTTCATAGTATTTCTCGAAGAAAGAGACTGAAAAATAAAGTGTAGGACTGTTTTTCAGGCGTCCAGTCTAACCGGATGCAGCTGAATAACAGTATTTTACATGGAGCGACTGCCTATCTGACCTCCACAACCCAGTAACTGGGTAATACGATACTCCTTGGTAAGCCTGGTTGTCAGACTTTCGGGCTTCTGACGATCCGTAACGACTGTCAAAGATCCACATATGACAGCCGGGAGCAACGGCTTAACGTGCCTTCCGAGGAATCTTGGTAGGTAAAGATGATCCCCCATCCACGAACCAAACGCGGCAAGCGTAGCTTAACTTGACCGATAGATCCGTGCGGCTGTTATTACTGAGCCACAAGCCCCAAACCTTGTCCCCAAGTATGTTTTATTATTCACAGATGTAGTAATAACACCTTAGAATTTAACATCGGTGCCGATTCTGTTATACACCGAACTAAACTAACTAAACTATCTCTAAAATTCCTTACTTTTGGCTATGAGAATTTTAACGCTATTCTGCAAGAAAAAATCTCAAAAAAATAAATAAAATATTTTGACACAATTAAAAACGAATTTGACAATCAACGTGGTTTTTTGTTCTTTTGGTTTCGCAACTTTAGAGACGAAGGCGCGCGCAAGGGGGCAGCCTGGACGTGTTCTTGGCCCGTATAGCTGTCGGAAAATATCACCTGGAAACCTACTACCGGGATAAAGTAGGTATCCTATCTGTTACGTATCCATGATATAATATATCTTTGTGCCAAATTCGATCTAAATCCGTTTGGCCGTCTTTGCATCATTGAGAAACAAACATCCAAAAATCTAAACATCTAAGCCATTTCGCGGTCTCTTACTTGGAATAATGCTATTAGGTTTATTTTGAGTATAATGAACACACATGATATTCGCAATTACTATGAAGCCAAAGTAATATGAATTACAATCGTACTTATCCTGTACTACCCGGTCGCTGCCAACGCGCTCTGCGCCCACTTTTTAAATCTCTAATATCTTCTAAGATATTCATTTAAATTACATGCTGTAAAGGGCCATATTGATCTATATTAAACGCACAATATATTTAAGATACTTAATTGTATAAGGATTAATGCTGTATTGCTTAAAATCGCTTCGTAAATAAGCCCTTATTTCTCGTAAAAAGTAAAAGATAAAAAATGGTTATTGCAGGTTATCCCTAAGAGATAGACATATACCATTGTGACATTTTTGTAGGCTTTTTTAAGGTGTACAATACTGTAGTACATTATTTTGATCTATTTCGTAGGATTCAGCCAAGGTTTTTCGAATTTTGAGACGTATGTCAGCGTAGTTTTCGAAGACAGTATTTTTTTTCGAAAATAAAAGAATCTTTCTAAAATAAAAGTAGCCTAAGTTACTCCTTGTTACATCAGCTATCTGCCAGTGAAAGTCCCGTCAAAATCGGTCCAGCCATTTCAGAGATTAGCTGGAACAAACAGCCAGAGACAAAAATTTAAAAAAATGTTGTTTTGCTATATGTACCGTGTATACATCCATATACACTTAGTAAAAAGTGGTTATCTTAATATTAAAAACAGTCACTCCAATTTGTATTGTATAGATGTATAGATTATTAAGAAATGTCAAAGAAAATTAAATTTAGTCACAATTTGTCATTTAAAAAGTCTTCAATCGAGTAATACGTCTTTTCAACTAAAAACAGGAACAACTTTTTTTTTTAAATGGCTGACATTTTCCTCACTTCTGATACACTTTGGCAATTTATGGTATAATTTTGGAGCCATTACGAAAATACTGTTCTTGTAAAAAGCAGTTTTAGATCCAACAGTTTGTAGCCGGTCCGCTCGACGCTGACTACCTACTCGGTCAAATTTATACATATTATTTTTGACGAACATAGAAGTCTGGTATATGTACAATGAGGGCACTGTTAAAATTTTCATACTTTTAAAATATTGTTTACAGCTGTCAGTGGTTTGCAGGTTACAGATCGCTCTAATACACCTTTTTTGACACTTAAACACCATATCTTTACCAGAGGCGATTCCCCAAAACATAATGCCATATCTTAATGTCGAGGCTACTAGACCATGATATGCAGTTAGTACGGTGTTTCGATTGGCCGTTTTACTTAGCATACGCAGCGCATGAGAAAATTGGTTTACTTTACTACATACTTGGTTAATCTGGGTATTCCATTTTAATGTGCTTTCAATATTTAATCCCAGAAATTTTGTCACATTTGTCTCATCAATCCTTTTATCATTATATCTTATATCTAAATTTAAATTCTGATTTACTATTTGTTGAAATTTCATTATTACTGTCTTGTCTAAATTTATTACCAAATTATTATTCTCTAGCCAATTTATAACTGATTTTATATTAGAGTTAATGTCTGATTCTAATGTATCTAATTGGTCACTGTTGAAAAGTAGAGTAGTGAACTATTAATTGATTTGACTTGATCCGCAAAATAATTATATACCGCTATATCAAGAGGGTTGGTAAGTATTTTATCATTTGAGTTTATTCTCATTGTGGCTTGATTTGGTAAATTATGTTTGTTTTTACACGCTTTATATTAGCTTCACTTGTATGTTTGTATGTTTGTATATTTGTATGTTTGTATATTTGTATGTTTGTTGGTAACCGACTCCTTATAGTGCGATTTTGACCCACTTTAAACGACCAGATTTCATTCAAACTTTGCACACCTGTCAAGGACTGATGACAATGCAATAATTTCATAAATTTGTGCCATTATCCTTGCCAGGGTTACCAGGACAGCAAAAAAACTGTCACAAACTACGCTGACATACGTCTCAAAATTCGAAATACCCTAAAAAATAGAAAATAAATAATAGTTTAAAAAAACTAAAAAACACGCGTCCATGGAAAACCAAACTAAAAAGTACAAAATAATGGAAAAAAAGCGTGGGGTGCCTGATATCAATAAAAAAATACCTTAAAAGCACCCCACGCTTTTTTTCCATTATTTTGTACTTTTTAGTTTGGTTTTCCATGGACGCGTGTTTTTTAGTTTTTTTAAACTATTATTTATTATTTATGACTTTCCACGTTGCCTTACATCGATTCTTAGCCGAGTGAATGTAACGGTTATTGTGGGCTCTCTGCGTGAGATTGACAATTCTTTTAAGCCGGTTAGACAACGTTTTGAAGTTTGTTTTATTATGTTCAGTCGGTGATAAACTGTATTTCCATAACAAATCTCTTTTTTTCTTGCTACATAATCTAATACCGCGACTAATCCAGTTTGGTTTTACATTCGTCGATATTTTTATTTTAATGTTAGGAAAACATAAGTCATATAGCAATTTAAACCAGTCATAGAACAATTTGAATGCTTTTTCAGGGTCTGTTTCCTCATAAACATCAGAAAATGACAATTGTTTTAAATAGTTTGCGAACTTTTCTATATTTTCTTTTGAGTAGTCCCGTTTTGTACAGTGCCAGTAGTCTAAAAGGCACGTTTGTTTAACTGGACATCGTAATAATTGTGCTGTGTGATCGGATACTGCCAGTTCCAAAACTTCTCCTTTAGCTCCTCGCACATTGTGGATTATATTATCAATGCAGGTCCCACTGCTTAATCTAGTTGGAACGTTTACGGCAAATTTAAGATTATAACCCATTATTAAGTGCTTGAATTGCTGCGAACTTATGGTATCTTTTAGCAAATCAATATTGAAGTCACCGCACAGAAGCACTTTTTTATTTGAGTGAATGGATAAAGAATTTAACAGACTGTCTAATTTATTAAAAAATATTTCATGTTTGCTTTTTACTTCGGTACTATGTGGACTCCTATATAAACATATTATAATAGTATTGTGGTCGGTGAGTTCCACTGCACAGCATTCAAAAATATTGGATACACCATATTTCGCAACAGTCTCCAAAGTTCTATATTTAATACCGTTTTTTATCATTATACACGTGCCTCCATGTCTGGATTCTCTAGTGAAATGTGTGGCTAAAGTAAAATTAGGTATATGTAATAGGTTTACATCCGACAATATCATATTGTGCTCAGAAAAGCATAATACATCCACTATTTTCCCTGAATTATGTAGTTCCTCTAGCAGTACAGTAAATACATTGGATTTATTTAAAAGGCCATTTATATTTTGATACATAATATTGAGATTTTTATACACGAAAAAAACTATCCTCATCACAGTGCTTTGTGTCATTTATAAGAGAAATATCATTTTGTGTTATGATTTTACCCGTGCTAAGATTTGGTATACAATCAATATCTTGGTAGGTAGTATTCAGTGCGTTTAGATTTAAAATAAAGCTCTCTAGGTCTGTTACAATAATATTTAGAGCTTTGTTATTTGTACTGCCGGACCGTTGGTTATATGAGTCGTATGAATACGGCAGATTGAGGTTTGAGTCTAGAATATACGCATATTTATGCGTCTCGGCGTCCATGTAAATCAATTTATTAAAAATATCTACTCTACTATTAAACATTAAAAACGCAAAATACGCGCTCAGACGTGGAGTTGCGGACACCAGCCCGTTCTACCTATTACCTATTAAACATTAAATTAGCATTGTTCTCCATATATTTAAATGTTGGAAGACTTATAATAAAATTAGTATGGTTTAATGGGAGTAGTGTTTCCCGGATATATGAAACAAGTTCCATATAGTTATTAGTTTGTCTGAAATCTTCTTCGCCAATAACTATAACACAGTAGTCAAATAAAGTGAAAGAAAGAAGAAAGAAAGAAAGAAAATTTATTTGTCAAACATGCGTTTACATAAACTGACTAATCAGGCATGCAAGTTATTAGATTAATATGTTGTGAGCGTCCATGTTTTGCCATTAACGGCGTACAAAGTTTGTAGGTATAAAAATTACATTTCATTTACATTTACTTAATCATTTAAAATCTCATTACAATATACACTAGAAATAAAAATTAATTGATGTCATGATATTATAGTAAAAGTAAATTATGTCCAGTAAGTCCAAAAGATTTAAAATTCACATTATTAAATTGTTATTCTTAATCATATAATTATATTCATTTAATTCGGAATAGAAAAGTCCTTTTCATTCAAAAAATCTAAAACATTGTAGTACACTTTATTAATTAAAAAATTTCGCAGCTTATTTTTGAAAAGTGACAAGGGCAGTTCTCTCCAACTTTTAGGCAATTTATTAAATATCGTAGGAGCCATACAAAAAACACTTTTGCGCATGAGGGCTGTTCTCGCAGTATGAGAGCATATCCTACTGTTGTCGCGCCTATTACGTGGGACTACTTCATCTAGTCGTTTAAATCGGTGTGGATTTATTTTGACAAATACAGATACCTCTAAAATGTACAGACATGGCAAAGTAAGCATTTTATATTTTTTAAAGTAAGGCACGCAACTATCAGTAGGTTTAATTTTAAATATTGAACGAACGCATCTCTTTTGAGCCTTGAACACCATGTCTTTTTCTGTTGAGTTGCCCCAAAAAATGTGACACCATAGCGTAGATGGGATTCTGTTAAACCATAGTAAGCTGTAAGTAATGCCTCCACACCTATTATAGACGACAATGTGTGCAGGGCATAGGCAGATTTACTGATTTTCTTGCATAAGATTTCGATATGTGTTTTCCAATTCAGTTTTTTATCAATGTGAAATTACGAACTTTTTCATGAATATTACATAGGACTTGTTTTAAACCGCATCGTGGAGTGCGATAATGACACCTAATATAGTTAGCGAGCTGAGTTCTTTCACTCATTTTATAAATCCTGTCAGATGTTTCACTGCTCACAATGCAGATTTTATGTCTCATAGGAAGTAGTTGGATCTTCGGCTGTTTGATATCAGGAGTGATTTTTGTCTTGTCTTCTTGTGTAGATAGTTTAAATGTAGGGTATTCTGTAGTTTGTGTTTGTTTCGTTTTCATGCTGCTGTTAATAGTGTTCTTCAACGGTGTTTTTACTTTTTTCTTGATTGAGCTACTTGCAATGTTCTTGAATATATCATTTTCTTCATTAATTCATTGTTTATCTGTTTTAGGTCCCTGTTTTGCAGCGATAGCAACTCAATTTCGTTATGTGCACTTTGTAATTGGGATTGAAGTTTTTTGATTTCATCTTTATACGCGATTAGTTGAATGTCCTCTTCGTCCTCAGATAACTCAGGCATGCTATTTGTTGTACTGTCCAAATTTTTTTAAACGTCTTCATACTCTGATACATATAACAAAGAAGACGGATACCTCGGCATCATCTGAAACTGAACAACCAACGCCGACTGTATCAACCCATGCAGATGTAGCAGAAAAGGTGCAAGTTAATACAATGATTGCGTCGTACTACAATGCCAGAAAAGATATAGGAATGTTAGCAACCGCAATGGTGATAGTAAAAAGTGAACAAGGACACACCATTGTGCTCAAGACACTCATTGATCCAGGATCACAAGCCTGCTTTATAAGTGAGAAAGCGGCACAACTATTAAAACTTAAAAGACAGGTAACTAATTGTATTATTACTGGAATCCTTGAAGGTCGCTGTCAAGCATGAAGTGAAAATAGAAGTTTTATCACGATGGGAATCAAATTTCGCATTACCTATACAAGCCTACGTGATGACCAAGCACTTGACAATACAGTTACCTGGAAATACATGGTCAACAAGCAAATGGCCACACTTGGTAGATCTAGACTTAGCAGATCCAAAGTATGGAGTATCAGGAAACATTGATCTGCTTCTAGATGTCAAGGGATATGCAAAGATTTTACAAGAAGGTCTTATCAAGGATCCGTCGGGGTCGCCCATAGCTCAGAGAACCAACCTCGGCTGGATAATATTTGGTGAAATAAGCATTAAAACAAACAAAAGAAAAATGTTTAATGGCGATAAATGAACAAGTTGATGTGAAGGAACTATTGAAGACTATGTGGGAATTAGAAACCGATACAAAAAGGGATTTTACTAAAGAGGAAAAATTATGCGAAGAGATTTATGAAAAAACACATGGAAGAAACAACGAAGGACGCTACATAGTTAAATTACCCTTTAAAACCGACAACTTAAAATCACCCGATGGAAAGACAAGAGAGATAGCACTAAACAGATTTCTGCAACTGGAGAAAAGGTTGAACAAAAATCCTGACCTGAAAGAAGAATACAAAAGGGTTATTGAAGAATACATAAACCTAAAACACATAGAAGAGGTACCACAAAATGAAATAAATACAAAAAGGTCCGTCTACTTACCCCACCACGCTAAGGGTTACAATGGAGTTTCCCTAAACGACGAATTACTGGCAGGTCCCGTTCTACAAGACGACTTACGAAGCCTAATAGTAAGATGGCGAATACACGCTGTGTGTTTTGTATCGGACATACAAAAAATGTACCGAATGATATTGGTAGCCCACGAAGACACCGATTACCAGAGAATATTGTGGCAAAGCGATTCGTCCGAAATCATTCAAGATTTAAGACTCCTGACTGTTACTTTCGGTACAGCGTCAGCACCGTATTTGGCGGTAAAAACACTTATGCAACTTGCCAAAGATGAAGGCGTCAACTATCCTGAAGCTGCTAGGGTGTTACAAGAAGATTTATATGTTGATGACGTTATGTCAGGACGATTTAGAGCAAGCCATTCAATTAGCACGGAATTGAAGAGTTTATTACAACGAGGTGGTTTTCAGCTAAAAAAATGGTCGTCAAATAATGTTGAGTTTTTAAAATCTATAGATCTAGCGGACAGATCTATCAATGCGCATATGGATATAAATATAGATGGTACTATAAAGGCGTTAGGTGTACAATGGAACCTAGGCAGCGATCAATTTGAATACCAACTAAACCTAGTTCCTCTTCCTGCTGTCATTACGAAGCGAAATATATTGTCAGATGTTCAAAAGCTTTTTGACCCACTCGGTTGGATAGCGCCATGCATCGTACAAGCAAAAATACTCATTCAAAAGCTCTGGCAAACTAAGGTAGATTGGGATCAAGAAATCGCTCCAGCTGTGAAAGAAGAGTGGAAGGCCATACGCGACGATATGGAAAACGTCAATGATATCAAAATAGATCGATGGATGGGCACATACAGTTCAAAGAAGAACAGCATACAACTGCATGGTTTTAGTGATGCGTCGATGAAGGCATACGCAGCTGTTGTATATTGTCGCGAACATAACTCAGATGGCGTAGTCAAAACCTCACTGATTGCAGCAAGAACTCGTGTTGCTCCGTTGAAGATAGTGTCATTACCACGACTTGAGTTGTGTGGAGCCGTTTTTTTATTAATTAATTAGAAGCATTGCATTATGTAACAGATTTTTAAAACAAAAAAGGTTAAAAGAAGATATAGATACAGCATTGACTACGGAAGAATTAGAAGGTGCATTAAACATATGCATAAAAATGGTACAAGGCGAAGAATATGTAGAAGAAATTGAGTCTCTAAAAAACGGTAAACAAGTTAAAAGAATTAGCACATTGAAGACTTTAGATCAATACTTAGATGAGTTACAAATGCTTCGGGTTGGCGGACGCCTAAGACACGCTAATATAGAGGATCAAAGTAAGCACCCAATCATATTGGGTCATAGAAACAAACTTACTCCTTTGATCATTTCCGATGCACACTCAAGAACCTTACACGGAGGAACCCAACTAATGATGAGCTTTTTGAGATCGAAATAATGGATAACGCGAGCTAAGGGGCAAGTCAAACAGTATGTTCACCGATGCTTAGTATGTGCCAAACAGAATGCGACTGCTAGAATGCAAGTAATGGGTGATTTGCCGAAGGTTCGTGTAACACCAGCTCGACCATTTCTGCATTCCGGTGTCGACTTTGCTGGACCATTACAAATTCTATGGAACAAGGGAAGAGGAGTTAAAGCACACAAAGCGTACATATCAATTTTTATATGTATGGCTACCAAGGCCATTCATTTAGAGCTCGTTGGAGATATGACGTCAGAAGCGTTCATCGGCGCATATAAAACATTCTGTGCGAGAAGAGGCAAGTGTGCACATTTATGGAGTGACCAGGGGAGGAATTTTGTCGGTGCAAATAAGGAGCTGGTAGCTATGTGGAAGGAAGCAAGCTTGGATTTCTCTGGAGTAATCGCAGATGCGCTTGCATCTGATGGCACGCAATGGCATTTTATTCCTGCATACAGCCCAAACTTCGGCGGCCTATGGGAGGCAGGAGTAAAATCCACAAAGTACCACTTAAAACGGATATTAACCAGCAACTTAACTTTCGAGGAGATGTCGACAGTGCCGTGTGAAATAGAGGCTTGTTTAAACTCGAGGCCATTGTGCCCTCAAGCTGATTTGGATGATGCCAATATCGAGCCACTAACACCTGGACATTTTTTAATTGGAGAGGCACCCATTGTTACACCTAGCCCAAATTTACAAAACTTGAAGGTTCACACGTTATCTCGTTGGCAGTAGGTATGTTCAAAAGTTATTGCATGATTTTTGGACTAGATGGCAACAAGAATATTTATCTAGACTTCAACAACGCCCGAAATGGCTCAAACGAGGAAAGGAGTTTGAAGTCGGCAATATTGTTTTGATCAAGCAGGAGAACCTTCCACCAGGGAAGTGGTTACTTGGTCGTATAGTGAGCAAACATCCAGGACCAGATGGCTGCACAAGAGTTTATAGTGTCAAGAGCGGGGACAGTATTGTGAAGAGAACTGTGACTAAACTCTGTCCACTGCCAATAGAAAGTAACACTGAATAGACAATCATTTAGTGTTTGATAATTTTGCATGTATACTGTAAGTTGCGCATTTATGGCATTTTTGAAAGGACTCATATAGTCCTTTGGTGGGTGGCTTAAGTTGAAGCTGATTTCAATAGGTTACCTATACAAACATACAGTCCACATTTCTTTGTAGTAATTAGCTAGCCACCAACCGTATTTAAATGATGTTATGAGATTTTTATAGTTAGTAGCCAATAAACACCAACAAAGACAGACGCTTGTTTCCTTGAGCCAACTACTCGCCAAACCAATCTAAACCTTGACTTCGCTACAAGTGCGCCTAATTTCCTTTGGCACGATTAAACCCCTTATTTTTCTGCATTTTTTGACATAGCGCACAATGCGCGCACTTGTTAGATTTTGGGAGAAAAAAAAAACCAAAATGTGTTTTAAAATACAAAAAGGTTTTAATGTGTTTGTAACTGATATTTGTCTATACATCTATACAATACGAATAAATAAAATTGGAGTGTCTGTTTTTAATATTAAGATAACCACTTTTTACTGAGTGTATATGGATGTATACACGATACATATACCAAAACAACATTTTTTACAATTTTTGTCTGTCTGTCTGTCTGTCTGTTTGTTCCCGCTAATCTCTGAAATGGCTGGACCGATTTTGACGGGACTTTCACTGGCAGATAGCTGATGTAACAAGGAGTAACTTAGGCTATTTTTATTTTAGAAAGATTCTTTTATTTTAGAAAAAAATAACTTTCTTCGAAAACTACGCTGACATACGTCTCAAAATTCGAAAAACCCTGGCTGAATCCTACGAAATAGATCAAAATAATGTACTACAGTATTGTACACCTTAAAAAGGCCTACAAAAATGTCCTGAATGGTATATGTCTATCTCTTAGGGATAACCCACAATAACCATTTTTATCCTTTACTTTTTACGAGAAATAAGGGCTTATTTACGAAGCGATTTTAAGCAATACAGCATTCATCCTTATCCAATAAAGTACCTTAAATACATTGTGGATTTAATATAGATCAATATGGCCCTTTACAGCATGTAATTTAAATGAATATCTTAGAAGATATTAGTGATTTAAAAAGTGGGCGCAGAGCGCGTTGGCAGCGGCCGGGTAGTACAGGATAAGTACGATTGTAATTCATATTACTTTGGCTTCACAGTAATTGCGAATATCATGTGTGTTCATTATACTCAAAATAAACCTAATAGCATTATTCCAAGTAAGAGACCGCGAAATGGCTTAGATGTTTAGATTTTTGGATGTTTGTTTCTCAATGATGCAAAGACGGCCAAACGGATTTAGATCGAATTTGGCACAAAGATATAAATCAAAAGTCGTTTATTCAAACTAGGCTGAGAGTCAGCACTTTTTGAACGTCAAAGTTACATGAGACAGTCCCCCCAAAACGCCCGCCCTTCGACACTTCCTAGTGCTTTCGCTGGGAAGAAGAAGTGGCGGAACAAACTCCCCAGCAGCACAGCTGTCTGTTAAGTTAGAAGAACTTGATTCTAAACAGTATTGTGTAAGTTATTAATATTATAAAACAACACATACATTATTCGCCATATGTCAGCTAGCACACGCCAATATACCAACAAAACATTGAAAACTAAACTCAAGCTGAAATAAATAATAAAACAAAATCGTAAACAGAACTTAAAACCTTAATAAAGCCTCCAGGCATAAAGGGCGTGCCCGCTTACATATACATATACACAATAAATGAAATGAAAAGAAAATAAAAATAAACTAACAAAAGCAGTTAAATAAAAAAAATTAAAAAAAACAATTATATGAACTACCCATATAAACCGTCAGTAGGAAGATTAATTCTGGATTGAAAGAACATAAACATTGTCTTGAGTTGATCACAGCGACCAACTATTCTTATCGTTTAAGTAGTCGTTGATAGAATAGTATGCCTTTGAACAAAGGTTGGATTTTACTTTAGCTTTAAACTCATTAAACTGCAAATCTAGCAAAGCAGAGGGAAGCCTGTTATAAAAGGTAATACCAAGACCAACAAAAGAATTATGAACCTTATGAAGCCGGTGAAAGGGAGCACGTAGTTTATCCCTACTTCTAGTATTAATATTATGAATATCACTGTTTTTAGTGTACAAGTGTATATTTTGCCTAATATATAAGATGTTGGCGAAGATGAATTGTGATGCCACCGTAAGAATACCAATATCTTTAAACAAATCTCTCAGAGAAACTCTAGCACCTAGTTGGTAAATCGCTCGAACAGCTCGTTTTTGAAGAACAAAAATATTTTGAATGTCCGCAGCTTTGCCCCACAGCAGAATGCCGTAGGACATTATACTATGAAAATAACTAAAATAGACTAATCGAGCTGTATCAGCGTCCGTGTACTGTCTAACTTTCCTTACGGCGTAGGCGGCCGAACTGAGCCTTCTCGCTAGGCTTGATATATGTTATCCCCACTGAAGTTTGGCGTCTACTGTTATGCCCAGAAAAACTGCCGAGTGTACAGTTTCAAGCACCTCATTATCTAAAACGACATTGGGTCCCAGATTCCTAACATTCGGTAAGGCGAACTTTATACATTTCGTTTTCTTAGCATTAAGAACTAGGTTATTTGTGGTAAACCAATCCGTAACCATTGAGAGCGCACTATTCACGTCATCAAAATCTTTTCTATTCCTGTCTACTTTAAAGATAAGTGAGGTATCATCAGCAAATAGTACAATGTCACAGATATTCTTTAAATAGAATGGTAAGTCGTTAATATACACTAAGAATAAGAATGGACCCAGTATTGAGCCTTGAGGTACACCTAACTGAACTAGTAGCCCGGAAGATTTTACACCATTGACATCTACACATTGGTGCCTATTTTGCAAATAAGAACTTATGACATTGAGAGCTTCGTTTTGAACACCGTAATGACGTAGTTTACGCAAAAGTGTGTCATGGTGAACGCAATCAAAAGCTTTGGAGAGATCACAGAAAACCCCGATAGCATTTTGCGAGTTCTCCCATGCGTTGAAAATGTGTTTCAGCAGAGCAACACCCGCATCTGTTGTCGAACGACCTTTTGTAAAGCCATATTGCTCATTATGAAGGAGGCTATTTAAATTAAAATGTCTTAGCAACTGCTTGAGTATTAATTTTTCAAATATTTTACTAAATGCCGGTAAGATAGAAATGGGCCTAAAATTGCCAACGTTATTTTTATTACCTGTTTTAAATAATGGTATGACTTTACTACTCTTCATGAGGTCAGGAAAAGATCCTGAATCAACACATTTATTAAAAGTTATAGCTGGATAGGGGGCTACGATGTCTATTATTTATTTATTTATTTCTTTAATTAAAACGGTTTACAACCAATTACAGAAATTAAAGACACGTGCACAAAAATAAGACAAAATAATATTTAAAAAATGTATATAAAGATCAAACAACACTTTCATACATCCCTCTCGCAGTACTTCTGACATGCCGATAAAATCTTCGTCCATTCGTCCGCAAACAGATCGTTTGTTGGATAAGTGTCCAAGAGATCATTAAGCGCAGCCAGAGTACGTGGTACTGGGGACTTAGCACGCGCAACGGTGCGACATGGAGGCACAGCAAATAGCCTGTGCTTTCTGCCGCGGCAGTAATTGTCTGGGACAAAAAAACGAGCCAGCACAGCATGCAGATCAGGCGCGTCAATAGTGCCACGGAGCGTCTTACAGGCTATAGTGAGCTGGTCTTTAGATCGCCTTACCTCTAACGAGTTATATCCAAGGCATCCCAGTAGAAATTTAGTCGGATAGAGGTAAGGATAATAGCCATGTTTACGCTTGTAGAGAAACCGAAGGAATGCTTTTTGTACCTTCTCTAATAAAAGAGCATAGGTACTTTCGTGTGGGTTCCATACGCAGGAGCTAGACTCCAGTTTGCTACGTACGAGAGTGCATTATATAATAATTTGATGGCATGTGCGGAGCGAAAATCGCGGCAATTACGTAGCACAAAACCCAACCTTTGGTAGGACTCCTTAGCTACCGTGGCAATGTGGTCGTGGAAGGTGAGCTTTCCGTCGAATGTGACTCCCAGATCTTTTATGGCTGTTGTTTTCTTTATAGTATTATTGTTTAAATAGTATTCATAATTAATTGGGTGCCGTTTTCGACCGAATGTCATTGCAAAGCATTTGGAAGGATTAAATTCCATCTTATATATATATATATATATTATATTACTTAACAGTTTAACGGAGATGCCCCAGTAATCTCCAGTGTTTTTTGACTTAAGTGTGTTAAAAACATTAACCACGTCACGAGGCGTCACATGTTCGAAACTAAATAAGCGACTACATCTGGGCACACTACTATGCAAAAGGTTTTCAGCTTTAGACGGGGACGAATTTAAAGAGCAAGTCGTATTTATAGGTATGTTGGCAAAAAACTCATTAAATGCCTCAGCTACGTCGGCAGCCTTATTAACCAATTTGTTGTTAATCATAATCTCTAGTTGTTTTTCCTGTTTAATCGATTTACCCGTTTCATTGTTAATAATTTTCCAAGTGGTTTTTATTTTATTATTGGATTTTTTTATGGTATCGCTTAAAAATTTAGATTAAGCGAAAGTACAGATTTTTTTAAATAACTTTGAATAATTTCTGACATACTCTAGAAAAGGAGTATCAAATATATATTTTTTTAAACCATATAACTCGTATAGTCTCGCTCTACTTTTATAAATACCTGGAGTAGCCCATTGGTTGAAGCTAACAGAGGTGCTATTAATGTCAATAGTTTTGGTCTTGAAAGTAGATTGGTATTCTTTTTGTACAATATCAAAAAAAGCTCCATAGATTTCATTAGGAGTCTCGTGTTCTACTATAGATGGTGTAATCCTATGAGCAATATTATTTTTAAAGTTGCAACGACTAACTGTATAAGGCCTGCATTCTATTTTATGCGGCTTTTTAAGTAATGGCAAAGGGAAGCTGGCTAATAATCCACACACATATATTATATCATGGATACGTAACAGATAGGATACCTACTTTATCCCGGTAGTAGGTTCCCGGGTGATATTTTCCGACAGCTATACGGGCCAAGCCACTGGCAAAAGTACTATTCCTATAATTATGTTCGGTGTCTGGTAAATGATTGAGTGTCTGTATAGGTAAAATAGGAGCGTTAAGAAAAACCAGGAAGACTTATATTCAACTAAACCAAGCTCTATGTCACAGTCTTCTTACTCTGAATACTATTACTTTTATTTTAAAAACACCAACACACATGATGTTCTCATAAACTATGAATCCTAAGTAATATGAGTTTTAATCCTACTTACTAATAATATTATATATGTGAAAATATGTATGATTGGGTGTTTGTTTCTCAATCACGTAAAAATGGCTGAATGGATCTGGATCGAAAATAGCACACAGAGTCTATATTACCTATATAACCTGGAATAACACATTCTTATCGCGGTAGTACGTCCTCTTGCATTAATTTCCGACATCCACGCGGGCGAAGTCGCGGGCAAAAGCTAGTACTAAATAATTATGATGAAAATATATGAACATAAATGGAACAGCAATCGATTCAACATAACAGCAAATAACAAGGTACATGGTAATTATCTATATAATTTTGTAATTTACTGAGAGTAGTAAGATAAACGCCCTATGTTTATCTAACTACTCTCACTAAATTACAAAATTATATAGATAATTACCATGTACCTTGTTATTTGTTGTTATGTTGAATCGATTGCTGTTCCATTTGATTTTGATACCCTTCCATGCATTTTTTTATAAAATATTCATTAAGATATAAAAAAAAATGTGAATGACAATTTATATTCGTCAAAGAAAGTGAGTTGGTAGTCAAAGATGAAATAAATAAAATGCAAGCAGAGATAAAATCTTTAAGTCCATCCAAAAGTGTTGATGACTTTGAAGTTAAACACAATCTCGTCATGACGATTATTGATGGAAAAGTGTGCACTTATCTATCAGAAGCTTGCTCCAGCAGTGCTGCTGTGTGTTACTTGTGTTTGGCGAAACCATCTCAGATGAACGATCTCGATGCAGTATTGCGTAAAGTGTTATCTGATATGATCAAGTTTGGTTTGTCACCTATGCATGCTCAAATTAATAGCATGGAGTGTCTTTTGCACATAGCATACAGACAAGACTTAAACACTTGGTCTGTCAAAGGAGAAAACAACAAATCCGTGATGGAACAGAGGAAGACACAGATACAAGAGAGATTTCGAGAGGAGTTAGGGCTTCTGATAGATATCGTGAAGCAAGGAGCAGAGACAACAAATGACGGAAATTCTTCGTATTTCCTGAAAAAACGGCAGCTATTACTGGCTTGGATGAAGAAATAGTGCGCAGATTCGTAGTTATTTTACAAACAATTACATTAGCTGAAAACATCGTTGTTCAAAAATTTCAAGCTTATACCCGTACGACCACAGAGAGATACCGTTCTATCATTTGTACTATATGTCAGCAACACTACATACATTGTTGATTCACAGAGCTGATATCATTGAAAACTCCATTGTACCGATTGGAAATCTATCTGAAGAAGCATCTGAAGCGCGTAACAAAGACTTTGGCAGATACAGAGGCACCATTCACGTAAAATAAATAGGACGAGCACAAATGAGGATATAATGAAGATGATGCTTCTGACCTCAGATCCTTACGTTTCTGCAATACGGCCAATAATGCATCGTGCTCAACATTAAAAAACCGGCCAAGTGCGAGTCGGACTCGCACACCGAGGGTTCCGTACAAACCTGCAGGTATTCACAATTTATGCATAAGGCTTATGTTTATGAAATTAAATGTTTTTTTTACACGCTTTATATTAGCTTCACTTGTATGTTTGTATATTTGTATGTTTGTTTGTAACCGACTCCTTATAGCGCGATTTTGACCCACTTTAAACGCCCAGATTTCATTCAAACTTTGCACACCTGTCAAGGACCGATGACAATGCAATAATTTCATAAATTTGTGCCATTATCCTTGCCAGGGTTACCAGGACAGCAAAAAAACTGTCTTCGAAAACTACGCTGACATACGTCACAAACTAATTTGTGCTATTATCCTTGCCAGGGTTACCAGGACAGCAAAAAAACTGTTTTCGAAAACTACGCTGACATACGTCACAAACTACGCTGACATACGTCTCAAAATTCGAAACACCCTAAAAAATAGAAAATAAATAATAGTTTAAAAAAAACTAAAAAACACGCTTCCATTGAAAACCAAACTAAAAAGTACAAAATAATGGAAAAAAAGCGTGGGATGCCTGATATCAATAAAAAAATACCTTAAAAAGCACCCCACGCTTTTTTTCCATTATTTTGTACTTTTTAGTTTGGTTTTCAATGGAAGCGTGTTTTTTAGTTTTTTTAAACTATTATTTATTTAAATTTAATTTTTGTATTTGAGTTGACTGAATGAAAGGTAAATTGTGGTTTACGATTTATGACGTATTAAAAAAAAACTACTTACTAGATCTCGTTCAAACCAATTTTCGGTGGAAGTTTACATGGTAATGTACATCATATTTTTTTTTAGTTTTATCATTCCGTTACTTTAGAAGTTACGGGGGGGGGGGGGGGGGGCACACATTTTACCACTTTGGAAGTGTCTCTCGCTCAAACTATTCAGTTTAGAAAAAAATGATATTAGAAACCTCAATATCATTTTTGATAAAGAGGGGAAGCGCGTGGAATGGCGGGCGTGGTGCACGTTTGGTGGGCTGGAACAGGCATGTGAGCGAGGCTCACAGTGTGGCCAGGTTGAGACTTAACGAGTGGGTTCTGTGTGGAAGACCTAAGTCCGGTTGTGTGTATGAAGAGATGCGAGGGAGTAGAAAAGTCTTTAAGTCAAGATTAAAATGGTGCCAGAATAATCAGGACCAGATTCGGATGGATGCCCTCGCTGAACAACACTCGAAAGGTGACTTTCGTGGGTTTTGGCGAAAAACGAAACAAGTTAACTCTCGGCCTGGCCTTCCTGGGAGCGTCGATGGCTAAAGTGATCATACAAGCATTGCGAACGTTTTCAGAGAACAGTTTTCGGTTCGGTCACCTCTTGGTCCAGCGAGTAGGGTGCTGAATGCTGACCCGATCAATAACACAGTTGTAGGAATGAGTTTCCTCGCGAAGGATGTCGCGCAAGCAATAAGGCAGATGGCGCGGGGAAAGTCCCCTGGGCATGACGCACTCATCATTGAGCACCTGCAGCACGCCGGACCGCACCTGGCGAGAGTTCTTGCAATGTTCTTCTCGCTGTGCGTGTGCCACTCCTACCTGCCGGATGACTTTATGAAGACGGTTGTAGTGCCGGTGGTTAAAAATAAAACTAGCGATATGGCGGATAAAAACAACTACAGGCCCATATCGCTTGCAACTATAGTGGCGAAAGTGTTTGACGGTGTGCTTAACATGCAGTTAAAAAACTGGCCAAGTGCGAGTCGGACTCGCGCACCGAGGGTTCCGTACAAACCTGCAGGAATTCACGGTTTATGCATAACGTTTATGTTTATGATTTTTTTTAATTTTTTTTTAATTTTATTTTTGAGTTGACTGAATGAAAGGTAAATTGTGGTTTACGATTTATGACGTATTAAAAAAAACTACTTACTAGATCTCGTTCAAACCAATTTTCGGTGGAAGTTTACATGGTAATGTACATCATATATTTTTTTTAGTTTTATCATTCCCTTATTTTAGAAGTTACGGGGGGGGGGGGACACACACATTTTACCACTTTGGAAGTGTCTCTCAAACTATTCAGTTTAGAAAAAAATGTAGAAACCTCAATATCATTTTTGAAGACCTATCCATTGATACCCCACACGTATGGGGTTGATGAATTTTTTTTTTTTGTGTTTCAGTTCTATGTATGGGGAACCCTAAATATTATTGTATAAAAAAAAAATGATATTAGAAACCTCAATATCATTTTTGAAGACCTATCCATAGATACCCCACACGTATGGGTTTGATGAAAAAAAAATTTTTGTGTTTCAGTTCTATGTATGGGGAACCCCAAATATTATTGTTTTTTTCTATTTTTGCGTGAAAATCTTAATGCGGTTTACAGAATACATCTACTTATAACCCGCGCAGATAGAGAATAGATCTGAAAATGGCGGCAAGTACGCATGGTACGGTTGGCAAAACAAGTTCTCAAACATCGAATTTTATTTTTTATTGACTTTTTTTGTTATAAATTATTCTTTTTTAATATTATTAATTATTAAACTATTATTATAGTAGAAATAATGTCAAAAAATATTAATAAAATAAATAAGGAGCAAGGGTACATATGACACTGGATTTGTGGTAGGATACTGCATACTGTGGTAGGATGCATTATCCATGACGAGAATGGAGTTTTTAGGCAAATTTGGTATTAGTTTTTCTGTTTTTCAAACGTAACGCAAACAAATAACAATCAACTCAACAAAAACAACAATGAATATCAACGAAAATAACAAAATAACGGAACGAATTTAACAATAACTCGGAGTGCGTCAAGTAGCGTGGAAAGCGAATCCTGACTGACTATTTTTTTGTAGCGCGTATTTCACTGTGTGAGTATAGACAGCGATAGAGAGTGAGCGAGAACGCATGCGAGCGGACGCCATTTTCAGATCAATTTTCTATCTGCGCGGGTTATACCAAGTTTCAACAGCATAGCTCTTATAGTTTCGGAAAAAAATGGCTGTGACATACTCGGACAGATAGACAGACAGACATGACGAATCTATAAGGGTTCCATTTTTTGCCATTTGGCAACGGAACCCTAAAAAGCATGTGTCACTCCACGATAACCAGTTTGGTTTTCGACCTACACTGTCCACAGAGAGTGCAATACTGTGTCTAAAGCACACCGTTAAATATTACCCGATGAGAAAGACCCCGGTATACGCGTGCTTCCTCGATTTATCCAGGGCTTTTGACCTCGTCTCGTACGATGTTCTGTGGGGGAAGCTGGAGAGTACGGACTTACCAGGGGAACTCGTCAGCATACTCCGGTACTGGTACGGGCACCAGGTCAATAGTGTCCGATGGGCGGGGGCAATGTCGGACCCTTATGTTAGCGAATGCGGCGTAAGGCAAGGCGGTCTGACCTCGCCTACATTGTTCAACATTTATATGAACGAACTGATCGTCTCGCTCAGCAGTCAACATGTCGGATGCTATGTAGACGGAGTTGAGAGACTGTCAACAATATTAGTTATGCCGACGACATGGTGTTGCTGAGCGTGTCGATTTGTGGGCTGAGGAGACTTCTCAGTACGTGTACTGAATACGCGCGTGGACATGGACTAAGGTATAATGGGAAGAAAAGCCAATTCATGGTCTTTCAGGCCATCGGTGTGTCGAGTCCTATGAATTTACTGCCTGTTCATCTCGAGGGTGTCCCAATAGACCGAGTGGACCAATTTAAATATTTGGGGCATCAACTCACCGAGGACCTTAAAGACCATGCGGACATGGAGCGAGAGCGGAGGGTGCTGTCTGTGCGAGCCAACATGATAGCCCGCAGGTTTGCGCGTTGTTCTGTTGCTGTGAAGGTCACACTTTTTAAAGCGTACTGCACGTCCCTTTACACTTGCAGCCTGTGGGTTGACTACACTGGCAGGGCACACAGCGCCCTCCGTATCCAGTACAACAATGCGTTCCGGGCGGTGTTGGGGCTGCCCCGTTTCTGTAGCGCATCAGGGATGTGTGCGATGGCGCGCACTGATTGTTTCCACGCTGTTATGCGCAAGCGGTGTGCGTCCCTGGTGCGCCGGGTGCGAGACAGCCCCAATGCTATCCTGGCAATGATCGCTAACCGGTTGGACTGCCCTTATATCCGGCATGGCTGTGACAGGCATGTTGCTGTTCCGATGCCGGTTAGAAAATTATAATTATGTATGTGTTTTTATTTATTTTATTTTTGATGACAATTTGGTGATTTAATTTTAAATTTTAATATTAATTTTTATTGTTAATTTTTTTATTGTTAATTTTGATTTCATTTCTAAATTTGTATGTGTATTGTTTTATAATTGTATGCCTAATGAGTCCATTGTTACTTGATTATGAATAAATAATAATAATAATAGTTATTTAGTACCTAATATCAATTATAAACACATTAAAACCTTTTTGTATTTAAAAAAAAACTAAAAAACACGCTTCCTAAGGTATTTTTTTATTGATATCAGGCACCCCACGCTTTTTTTCCATTACTTTGTACTTTTTAGTTTGGTTTTCTATGGAAGCGTGTTTTTTAGTTTTTTTAAACTATTATTTATTTTCTATTTTTTAGGGTGTTTCGAATTTTGAGACGTATGTCAGCGGAATTTGTGACGTATGTCAGCGTAGTTTTCGAAGACAGTTTTTTTTGCTGTCCTGGTAACCCTGGCAAGGATAATGGCACAAATTAGTTTGTGACGTATGTCAGCGTAGTTTTCGAAGACAGTTTTTTTGCTGTCCTGGTAACCCTGGCAAGGATAATGGCACAAATTTATGAAATTATTGCATTGTCATCGGTCCTGGACAGGTGTGCAAAGTTTGAATGAAATCTGGTACGTTTAAAGTGGGTCAAAATCGCGCTATAAGGAGTCGGTTACAAACAAACATACATACATACAATGAAGTGAAGTGAAGCTAATATAAAGCGTGTAAAAACACATTTTGTTTTTTTTTCTCAAAATCTAACAAGTGCGCGCATTGTACGCTATGTCAAAAAAATCAGAAAAATAAGGAGTATAATCGTGCCAAAGGAAATTAGGCGCACTTGTAGCGAAGTCGAAATATATCCTTTTTTTACATATTTCTCCATACATTTTTAGGGTTCCGTTGCCAAATGGCAAAAAACGGAACCCTTATAGATTCGTCATGTCCGTCTGTCTGTCCGAGTATGTCACAGCCACTTTTTAACCCCCGACGGAAAAAGAGGGGTGTTATAAGTTTGACGTGTCTATCTGTGTGTCGGTCTGTCTGTGTGTCTGTCTGTCTGTGGCATCATAGCTCCCGAACGGATGAAGCGATTTCAATTATTATTTTTTTGTATTAAAGGTGACTTATGTGCGAGTGTTCTTAGACATGTTTGATGAAAATCGGTTGAGCCGTTTAAAAGTTGTGGGGGGTGAAAGTGGGGAAGAATAACCGAATGTCTACAAATATACTCGAGTGGGGTCTCAAATGAAAGCGCACTGAAAGAGAATATTGATGACTTAATCGAGAATGTTCAAGCTTCGCTTGATGAGAAAATTGGTGGTGGGAAAATTGGGACATGGAAATCCGATTGTCACGTGAGAGTATCAATGACTACATCTCAGTCTTTGCAATTCTGCTAAAGATGATTTGTCATGTGCCTGAAACAGAGTAAAAATACTCTACTTAAGGGCTCGGCGACGGCCAGTCTGTCCATACAAACGTAATACCAAAATCATTTGCAATTTGAGCATATTTCCACCATTTTAAGATGATATTCGGCTTTAGACAGTATTTATCTAGGTTATGGTGACGTTTTTTTTAAAAAAAACTAAGCCAAAACAAAGTTTGAGCGAATTGCATTTCGCACATTTTTACAACATAAATGACATGTTTTCTTTTTGTTTTTTCTGCATTAAAAACAACAATATCTGTAATAATGTTTTATCCATAACACAGATTATATTATCAAGATACTAAATAACAAAAAACAATTGAAAAATCATTAAGTTTTCATTCATCATTTTTGGTATTACGGAACACATCCAAATTTATCATAATTTTCAATAGCTGGTAGTGCTATCGCGTCTCACAAAAATGTCAATGTGTGCACGGTCGTACGACTCGCGGTAGGTGTGTTGTGTACCGCTCGGACATGCATTCACACTAGCGTAACATGCATTTTGGCCGTACTTTTATTTGTTTATTCAATTGTATTGTGATATTTCTGACACTGATATTATTGACCTATGCTATTATTGAACTTGGTTTTTGATTTTTCTTCTGATCTGGTATCGAGTACAGAGACTGAATGACTGATGAGAATGCAATGATGATGAACTTTGCTTTTTTTTTTTTTTGGATGGGAAATCATCAAATGACTTCTCCCGCTCTGGGCGGAGCAGGAGGGCGTGTCAAACTTTTACTGACTAAAACCCACCCATTAGTTAGTTCCATCAGGTGCCCATATGCCAGGGCCATGGTAACTCTTTCGAACGAATCTCGCGACCCTGGCAGGAACTTTGTTTACGGACCTGGATTTAATGTTTACGATTCGGTTTGGTTGCCAACATGGACTCCGAACGTTGGGATGTGTCTCGCAGTAAGTGAGAACCTATTCTATTACCCAATGATATATTATAAGTTACCTGCCTAATATTGCTTGACTACTAATTGTTTACTTACATATTTTTAAACTCAGCCCAATAAAATAAACATTTTTTTTTTTCGTGGTCCGAGTTTAATTGTAGTAAGTACCTAAGTATATTTTGTATAAGTTGGTATTTACCTACCTATCTATGACTACGTTAATTAATTTATGACTTCCTGCGGACGTAATAAAATCGCGGCTGGTCATTTTCGTGCGTTGGATTTTCAAGTTACTACTCAGCGCCAAGAGGTGAAAATTCAACTGTGCTTCGACGCGCTGAGACTCACCCGCGCTGCACTCTGTTGTATTCTCAATGCTCGGTTCAACACCGACAGTTTAAAATACAGTGCGCGAAAATAGCCAGCCGCGATCTTATTACGTCCGTCGGAACGTGAGTTTGACCATAATTAACGTAGTTTTAATTATTTCTGGGATAAACAATTACCAGTATAGAAAATAACAGAAATCGATTCTGTAAATGATTCTGAACAATTTATTATCATAATGTTCATTTATTGTGTTACACACACACTATTTAAACCTACTACTATGTATATTTTTTACTTCATCAGTTTTTATTTATTTGTTGGTATATTGGCATAGTTAGCTGACATATGGCAAATACATAATCAGTCTATAACGTTCCCACTGCTGGGATACAAGCCTCCTTTCTGAGAGGGAATGGGCCGTAATCTACCACACGGGCCCAGTGCGGATTGGTAGATGTCTGATGTCTTCGATTTTTTAATTCTAGGACATGCCGGTTTCCTCACGATGTTTTTCTTTACCGGTGTGAGAGTAATGGTGATGACATTATTTATACATAGTAAAGCGCTTGCCTGGGTTCGAACCCGCTACCTATAACTCGTAACTCGGGGCCATTACCACTGGGCCACCAGACCACTGCTCTCGCAGATATGGTCAATAATGTATTGTAATATTCTGTGTCTCGTAATTACTTTGCCTACCTACTATTGTATAGAATCAAGTTTATGTAACTAAACAGTGCCGCTGGGGAGTTGGTGTCGGGCGGGCGGTTTATGGGACTGTTTTATGTAATTTTGACGTTCGAAAAGTGCTGATTCTAAACCGAGCTTGAATAAATTACTTTTGATTTTTATTTTATAAGGTTTTTTCCTCAGGAGAGTAACGTGTAAGAACATTACAAATAAATTTTAATTAAAAAATAATAGTTTAAAAAAACTAAAAACACGCTTCCATTGAAAACCAAACTAAAAAGTACAAAATAATGGAAAAAAGCGTTGGGTGCCTGATATCAATAAAAAAATACCTTAAAGAGCACCCCACGCTTTTTTTTATTATTTATTTTCTATTTTTCAGGGTGTTTCGAATTTTGAGACGTATGTCAGCGTAGTTTGTGACGTATGTCAGCGTAGTTTGTGACGTATGTCAGCGTAGTTTATGACGTATGTCAGCGTAGTTTATGTCGTATGTCAGCGTAGTTTGTGACGTATGTCAGCGTAGTTTTCGAAGACAGTTGTTTTGCTGTCCTGGCAAGGATAATGGCACAAATTTATGAAATTATTATATTGTCATCGGTCCTTGACAGGTGTGCAAAGTTTGAATGAAATCTGGTCGTTTGAAGTGGGTCAAAATCGCGCTATAAGGAGTCGGTTACAAACAAACATATAAGTGAAGCTAATATAAAGCGTGTAAAAAAAACCTTGTTTTTATTAATCCTCTTTTATCGCGTAAATATGTACCTATAAATTATTGGAATATTTATCTGTTACTAATATTTTGCGTAACACTTTTAGTAACATTTATTCATTATTTATAAGTAGGTAGCTTTTGCCGGCGGCTTCGCCCGCGTGAAGGTTGGACAATGCATCTAAACCTTCATAAATCACTCTATCTATTGGTGATAACCGCATGAAAATCCGTTCAACATTTTTTGAGTTCTTCGCAAGTAGACAGACAGACGCAGCGGGGGACTTTGTTTTATGATATGTAGTGATAACAATTTTTAAAATTAGTAAAAAGAATACTTACTTATACATAAATATGACAGAAAAAGCCTTCGTTTTCAGGGTTCCGTTGCCAAATGGCAAAAAACGGAACCCTTATAGATTCGTCATGTCTGTCTGTCTGTCTGTCCGAGTATGTCACAGCCACTTTATTCCGTAACTATAAGAGCTATGCTGTTGAAACTTGGTAAGCAGATGTATTCTGTGAACCGCATTAAGATTTTTACACAAAAATAGAAAAAAACAATAATATTTGGGGTTCCCCATACATAGAACTGAAACTCAAAAAAAATAATCATCAAACCTGTACGTGTGGGTATCTATGGATAGGTCTTCAAAAATGATATTGAGGTTTCTAATATCATTTTTTCTAAACTGAATAGTTTGCACGAGAGACACTTCCAAAGTGGTAAAAAGTGTGTCCCCCTCCCGTAACTTCTAAAATAAGGGAATGATAAAACTAAAAAAAATATATGATGTAGGTACATTACCATGTAAACTTCCACCGAAAATTGGTTTGAACGAGATCTAGTAAGTAGTTTTTTTTTAATAAGTCATAAATCGTAAACCACAATTTACCTTTCATTCAGTCAACTCAAATATAAAAATTAAAAATAATAATAATCATTTCATAAACATAAACCTTATGCATAAACCGTGAATACCTGCAGGTTTGTACGGAACCCTCGGTGCGCGAGTCCGACTCGCACTTGGTCAGTTTTTTAAAGTTGAGACCACTTCATAGGGAATGAACAAACATAAATAGGCTTAAAATTAGTTTACAAGTACCAAGTTAGGAAAGGTATGTAAGACTCTCTACAAAAGGCCTAGATCTCGAGATAAATTGTAATAATTTGAGATACGGACATTGTAAAGAAATTTCCACAAAACGCATTACTAGTCTATACATTTACTAACGATTCCTCAAAGTAGTCAACAAAAATAAAGCAAATAACGAACATACCTAATTACAAGTAAATAAAAATGTCTTCGAGTCGTTATGAATACTACTACTCACTCACACACGGCTGCGCGCCGCGTCACCGTTGGCCTTCTATTGTCAAACAGAGATAGCAATATTCGGACCGAATTTTGCCCTTGCGTCGGCTCGTGGTTTGCGAGTTTAGGGCGCCACGTTCTTAAGGCTACATAGGCTTGGCCTTTTGCGAAAGTACTTTTACCTAAGTAAACCACAGCTTTTTCAACTGTCGTGCCTTGCAACTTATATGCCGTAATCGCCCAACATAAAATGATAGGAAACATTGTTCTTTCAATATTTCCATATCCTCTAAGACCTTGAAAAGTTACATTATGTGGCCTTATCAGAATCCATCCATTCTCGTCAACACAACTCCGGCCGATAGTGGCATCATCAAATTGAATTGATATTGTTTTTGGAAGCTTCCCATCTTCCTGTTGGCCACGGTGAAGTTCTATGTATTTACAATTTAACAAAATCTACACTATAATAAGTATACCTATAAAAAGTATAAAATTAAAAATTAAATTAAAAATTTAAAAAACCCCCGACACAAAAACCTAAGGATCCCTCTAAAAAGTAAAAAATAATAAAAAACTCAATCTTGAAGTACCTAAGTATGTATTAATAATTCAAAAAAAAAAAAAATACGTCGCTTTGGGGGACCGCTCCAAACCTAACAATTTACTTACAAATAGTCTATTACCTAACTGAAGAAAACTTTTAAAAAATGACTTCTAAATATTGCATTTAGGATACGACCGTCAACGACGTCTGCCCTCGCAGAGCGGTCCCCCAACGCGACGTATTTTTAGGGTTCCGTTGCCAAATGGCAAAAAACGGAACCCTTATAGATTCGCCATGTCTGTCTGTCTGTCTGTCTGTCTGTCTGTCTGTCCGAGTATGTCACAGCCACTTTTCTCCGAAACTATAAGAGCTGTGCTATTGAAACTTGGTAAGTGGATGTATTCAGTGAACCGCATTAAGATTTTCACACAAAAATAGAAAAAAAGCAATAATATTTGGGGTTCCCCATACATAGAATTGAAACTCAAAAATTTTTTTTTCATCGAACCCATACGTGTGGGGTATCTATGGATAGGTCTTCAAAAATGATATTGAGGTTTCTAATATAATTTTTTTTTAAAACAATAATGTTTGGGGTTCCCCATACATAGAACTGAAACACAAAAAAAAAATTTAATCAAACCCTTACGTGTGGGGTATCTATGGATAGGTCTTTAAAAATGAAATTGAGGTTTCTAATATCATTTTTTTCTAAACTGAATAGTTTGCGCGAGAGACACTTCCAAAGTGGTAAAATGTGTGTCCCCCCCCCCGTAACTTCTAAAATAAGGGAATGATAAAACTAAAAAAAATATATGATGTACATTACCATGAAAACTACCAACGAAAATTGGTTTGAACGAGATCTAGTAAGTAGTTTTTTTTTAATACGTCATAAATCGTAAACCACAATTTACCTTTCATTCAGTCAACTCAAATATAAAAATTAAAAAAAAAAAACATTTAATTTCATAAACGATGATGACGAATGATGATGATGATGACCTGCAGGTTTGTACGGAACCCTCGGTGCGCGAGTCCGACTCGCACTTGGCCGGTTTTTTTTTTGAATTATTAATACATACTTAGGTACTTCAAGATTGAGTTTTTTTTATTATTTTTTACTTTTTAGAGGGATCCTTAGGTTTTTGTGTCGGGGGTTTTTTAAATTTTAAATTTAATTTTTTTTCAATGTTTTTGATGACATTACATGATATTACTTTATGCTCTCATAATCGCCGCTCCTTAGTTGGCAATGCCAATACGTAACAATGTAATACGCATGACGTCATACCAAGGTCTGCGCTGGAGACAAACGTTAATTTATCATAAGTCTATAGCATCCTTTATGCATCATGCATAACTCCAATAAACAGGTTATTTGTTCTGATGACCGATCATTCAAATTAACAATTGAAAATAGTAGGTGAGTATACCCATGTCACAATAACAATCCTACAAAGGAATACAGGTACATTATATCTGTAATATTTGTCAAACATACCTACTGCAAAAGTCACTACTCTGTACAAATTGGCTCAATCGTAAATGTTTGTGTGGGCTCTATTCAAATATTGTCGACTCATTTTAGTGGTAATTATGACACACCGGCAATCCATCAAGGTTGACACCAATTTGACACCACTTGTGTATAAAAAACAAGAAGGTAATAGGTAAGTTATGTCTTAGTTACACCATCATAATGTTACCGATATGGCAACATTATGTGACAAGAGTTCCTCAAGAGTATTAACAATTAATGTTTGAAAGTTGAAGAGTGATTGTGCACTTGGTTACTTCGGAAATCGATGTTATGTCTTCTTGTGGCTTTAGTTATGATGACTTTTGTATTAGGTAGACATTTTATTTCCGAAACTTTAAGAGCTATGCTATTGAAACTTGGCAAGTAGATGTATTCTGTGAACCGCATTAAGATTTTTACACAAAAATAGAAAAAAAAAAAACAATAATATTTGGAGTTCCCCATACATAGAACTGCAACTCAAAAAAATTTTTTTCATCAAACCCATGCGTGTGGGGTATCTATGGATAGGTCTTCAAAAAGATATTGAGGTTTCTAATATCATTTTTTTCTAAACTGAATAGTTTGCGCGAGAGACACTTCCAAAGTGGTAAAATGTGTGTGTGTCCCCCGTAACTTCTAAAATAAGGGAATGATAAAACTAAAAAAAATATATGATGTACATTGCCATGTAAACTTCCACCGAAAAATGGTTTGAACGAGATCTAGGAAGTAGTTTTTTTTTAATACGTCATAAATCGTAAACCACAATTTACCACATTCAGTCAACTCAAATATAAAAATTAAAAAAAAAAAACATTTACTTTCATAAACATAAACCTTATGCATAAACCGTGAATACCTGCAGGTTTGTACGGAACCCTCGGTGCGCGAGTCCGACTCGCACTTGGCCGGTTGTTTTCAACCAAGTGCTATTAAGTAAAGAACGTTTATTGAAAAACTGAAATAGCATTAAATTGATCAATATCGTATATTATTATACTTAAACCCATTTCTGCCGAAAAAAATGAGAAAAATCTAAATTGATCCCTATGTCTATGAAGATCGATTTTCAGCCCACTGTGCGCCGCCGCGCTTCGAATATGTGAGCGTGCCAACTCCGTCTTTAAAAAATCCATTTTTGGTGAAACCTTGAAGATATTCGTAAAATACCTAAATAGACCTACATCTGTGCTTCATTGAGAACTTCTAGTGCAGTGTTGATGTTTTGGAATTTGAACCATTCTACCGGTGGATTTATCAAGATTGAGCTAGCCGGCCGGCAGCATACCCACGCCATTACGCGCCCACGAACGAGCAAGGCTCGGATACCGGTTAAATTTTCAAACCGTTATTATGTACTTGACGCAAAACCTTTTACTTTTGGTTTCGTTCGCATAAACCGGTTTTTTTAAACCGATATTTGGAAGAGTTTTATATAAAGGTTTTTTCGGATTAAACGGTTTAGAGCAATAAAAACCGGTTAACACGGACGCACTATAAAGAAACGCCACGCGCTGTTCAGTTTTTATTCAGTAATAAGAATTTTTTGTTTCGGGTCGGACGTTTATGTCATTATAACAATCCGTATCATCTCATAATGTTAAACTCTTAGAATGACAACCAGACGCAAAATGTCCACTTCTCAGAATGTCAACTTCTTAGAGTGTCAAATTCGCATAATGCCAATTTCTCAAAATGTGGAATTCTCACAATGACAAATTCGCATAACGTCAACTTCTCATAACGTCAACTTCTCATATCGTCAACTTCTCATAACGTCAACTTCTCATAACGTCAATATCTCATAACGTCAACTTCTGAAAATGGTAAATTCGCTTAGTGACAACTCCGCGTAGTGTCTACTTTAACAAGGTCTTTTGAATATGGTGATAAGTAAAGTTAGGTATACAAAGGGGCATATCAAGGTAGGTTTAAAAATATCTGTAGACTTTAAAAATAAAATATTTAAATTTATAATCAATCCACTGTATGGTGTGTCTTGTTCTATTTTAGGTACGTTTTTCGTCATTTTGATTATGGTGTTTTTTTTGGGATGTAAGGGAGAGCACATAACAACCGGACTCCCCAAATGTCTATCACCTGCACGCGGTACACCCTGCCACTCACAGACGAGGCGCTGGCGACCGATTGATGGCGGTATAACCATCCAACAAGCCAACCTAAATTCTCCAGAGCGATGACGGGCAGCAGCGTCATCGCTGCGAAAGGAATGGCTCTGCGGTCACCAACCCGCTTGCCCAGCGTGGTGACTACGGGCATTAAACCTCCACATGATTAAAGTGCCAAAACAATGGCCCCCAGTTCCCGGTGGTCCCGCTATTCCTGGTCAAGGTAGCGGTCACGGTAACGGCGGGACGGGGGTGCAAAGAATCCCCGGGTTACGGCAGGTTACCAACGACGACTACATCTGGCTACGTACAATGGACGTTCGATGAGGCTGGACCATCACCTTGCCTAACTTGAGGTAGAGTTAGGTCGCATTAACTGGCATATACTGGGGTTATCGGAAATCCGAAGACAGGGGGAGGATACGATAACCTTGGAGTCAGGCCACCTTTTCTACTTCCGCGAAGGTGATCAGCTCTCCCAAGGCGGTGTCGTCTTTCTGGTCAACAAGGAACTCACTAGCAGCGTTGTAGAAATCAGTTATGTGTCGACACGGGTAGCGTACCTTGTACTGAAACTCACTGACAGGTACTACCTGAAAGTGATACAGGTATATGCGCCGACCTCGACATACTCTGACGAGACAGCCGAGGCCATGTACGAAGATATTGCCAAGGCAATACACAGTACAACAAAGGCCCACTACAACGTTGTTATGGGGGACTTCAATGCCAAGGTGGGAGTACAAGAACGCGGCGAATAGAAAGTCGGACCATTCGGCTTGGGGCGCAGGAATCACAGGGGGCAAATGCTGGTCAACTTCCTAGAGTCGGAGGGGCTTTTCATGATAAACTCGTTCTTTGAAAAGAAACCCCAGAGGAAGTGGACCTCGCAGAGCCCTGATAACAAGACGACGAACGAGATAGACTTCATCATGACGGATAAAAAGCATATAATAGGTTGGGGAAAAAGTTTCTTCGCATTTTTTAAGAAAATTCAAAACATTTTTTAGTAAAGTTTATTTACATTTAACTAAAGTATGTAGGTACCATTTTGTTCGATAACTTTTTGCCATCTTGTAGGTAGGGACATGATCCCATTGCTATAGAAATTTTGGGACTTCTGGTCAAAATACCGCGACAAGTGGTTTTGGCAGTCCTCTCGTGATGTTAACCTGACACTGCCTAAAGAATTCTGAAGAGACCGAAACAGGTGGAAATCTGAAGGTGCAAGGTCAGGACTATACGGCGGATGCATTAACACCTCCCAGCCACACTCTTTTAATTGTTGTTGGGTGGCTAAAGATGTGTGAGGTCTAGCGTTATCATGATGAAAAACCACACCCCTTCTGTTGATTAATTCCGGCCGGTTTCTCTCAACTTCTTGCTTTAATCTCATCAGTTGTTCGCAGTAGAGTTCAGAACCGATGGTCCTACCTGGTGGTAACAGCTCATAATGAATAATGCCCTTCCAATCCTACCACACACACAGCATCACCTTGTTGCGAGTTAACCCGGGTTTCGCCACAGTCTGTGAAGCCTGACCGGCCTTTGACCACGACCTTTTTCGCACGTTCTTGTCATACGTGATCCACTTTTCATCACCAGTTATCAGCTTCTTCAAAAATGGTTCGGTTTCATTACGTCGTAATAAAGAATCACAAATGAGTACACGGTTCATTAGGTTTCTTTCAGTGAGCTCGTGAGGTACCCAAATGTCGAGCTTTTTTGTGTACCCAGTTTTTTCAAATGCGCCAAAACTGTTTTGTGGTCAATTTCCAGTTCTTCAGCTATATCGTAACTACTGGTATGCCGATCTTGCTCCACTTTTTCAAAAATGGCATCCATTTTATCCGTAATAGGGCGACCAGAGCGACGTGCATCTTTGACATCAAAATTTCCGGATTGAAAACGCTTAAACCAAATTTGTGCTACTCTCACAGACACTACACTAGGTCCATAAACATCGCAAATTTTTTTCGCGGCTTTCGTTGCATTTTTACCTTTTTTGTAGTAAAATTTTAAAATGTATCGAATTTCTTCATTAGATTCACTCATCTTGACGGTACGAAAAACAAATGAAAATCACACATTTTCCTAATTTGAATTTGGAATTATGTTCTTTAAAATTTAAACTTTCAATGATACCAAAACCAACCAGATACAAATAGTATAGCCAAAGAGATTTTATTACAAGTTCATACATACTATAATGCGAAAAGACTTTTTCCCCAACCTAATATTTAGAGATGTCTCCGTGATCAGCAGGTTTAATACCGGAAGCAATCACAGACATGTACGAGGCACTCTAAATATAAATTTTCGTGCTGAGAGAATCCGCATGATGAGGCCTACCCTCCGACCTATGCAGCTCCAAGCTGCTTTGGGATCCGAAAAGTTCCTGGAACTTCAAAATCGATTCGCTCTGCTGGAAATCACCGGCACTGTCGACGAGAAAGCCGATGAGGTGGTCAAAGCGCTATGCGAAGTATCCCGCAAACTTTTCCCGTCGCAGCGAAAAAGAAGGTGTCGAAACTTTCCTCGGAAACTCTCGGACTTATGAAGGAAAGACGAGAGTTGCCATCCACGCAGCCGTCTTCGTCAGATAAGAGGACCTTAAACCTAAAAATTAGAAAGCTGACACGACGTGACCTTTAGTGCTCCAACACTCGTGACATCAAGGTTGCGATTGAGCAGAACCGAGGATCGAAAGTGTTCGCTCGGCTATTAGGGAGGTCTCATCTGACGAAACTAAGAACGGCGGATGGCAAAATCGTGACTTCGAAGTCCGAGATACTCGAGGAACTTGAAAACTTTTACGGGCATCTGTACTCAACGCGGACGCTGAAACCAACGGGACATAGCGAAGATGACCATCGAGCCGAACTAACGCGCCACTACACGGAAGACATCCCGGATGTCGACCAGTGCGAGATTAGGGCGGCTCTCGAGTAGCTTAAGAACAATAAGGCACCAGGTGATGACGGAATAACGACAGAGCTCCTTAAAGCGGGTGAGGCTCCAGTCATAAGAGAGCTCGCGAGTCTCTTCACCTCCGTCATCCTACAGGGTATAACTCCTGAAGCGTGGAGCAGGGGTGCGATGGTTCTGTTCTTCAAAAAAGGTGACAAAACCTTGCTGAAGAATTATAGACCCATCTCATTCTTGAGCCACGTATACAAGCTGTTTTCGAGGGTCGTCGCGAACCGTCTCGCCAGGAGACTTGACGAGTTCCAGCCACAAGAACAAGCCAGTTTTCGAAAAGGCTTCAGCACCGTAGACCACTTCCATACTGTTCGGCAAATTGTACAGAAGACCGAAGAGTACAAGCCGCTGTGTATGGCATTTGTGGACTACGAGAAAGCCTTTGAAATTTGGGCAGTTCTGGCCTCTTAGCAACGATGTCGAATTGACGGCAATACATCGAGGTGATGAAGTGTTTGTATGACGCTGCAACGATGACTGTCCAGATCCAGGATACAACAACCAGCCCAATCAAACTGCTCAGAGGGGTGAAACAGGGGGATGTGATATCCCCGAAACTGTTCAGCAACGCGCTGGAGGACGTATTTAAGACGCTAGACTGGACTGGACAGGGGATCAACGTAAACGGCGAGTACATCTCACACCTTCGTTTTGCCGACGACATCGTCATAATGGCAGAGACACTGGGACAGTTAGACCAGATGCTGCATAGCCTAAATGGAGTCTCTCGGCGGGTAGGCCTCGGCATGAACTTGGACAAGACCAAAGTCATGTACAATGCGCATGTCTTGCCGAGTCCAATTCGCATCGAAGGGTCGGTTCTCGACGTTGTGAAGGAGTATGTCTACCTAGGGCAAGTCATCCAGCTTGGTAGACACACCTTCGAGAAAGAAGCCAACAGGAGGATCCGGTTGGGTTGGGCAGCGTTTGTAAAACTTTGTCAAGTCTTCTCGTCGTGGATACCGCAATGTTTGAAGACCAAGCTTTTCAACCAGTGCGTCCTGCCCGTTATGACATACGGTGCCGAAACGTGGACACTGACAGTTCAGCTAGTCCACAAATTTAAGGTCGCTCAGCGGGCTATGGAGCGGGCTATGCTCGGAGTTTCTTTGAAGGATAAAATCAGGAATGAAGTTATCCGGAAAAGAACTGGAGTGACCGACATAGCTTGCAGAGTAAGCAGTCTGAAGTGGCAGTGGGCTGGCCATGTCTGTCGAAGGACCGATGGCCGATGGAGCAGACGCGTCCTGGAGTGGACACCGTGTATCGGCAAACGTAGTGTGGGACGCCCCCCAGCTAGATGGACCGACGACCTCAAAAAGGTGGCTGGGACAGACTGGATGCGGAAGGCGGAGGACAGGATGTTGTGGCACAGCATGGGAGAGGCCTATGTCCAGCAGTGGACTGCGATAGGCTGAGTTGATTGATTGATTGAATCAATTGTTTAGTTACCCGTAAAACTTGTTCACAGTTTTCTATTAGACACTTTGAAGTTTTATTGTTTTCACTGTAGTCAAAGTATGTATAGATTTAATTCGTCCGCTTTCTACCCATTTTAAACACAAATAATAGACAAATAATATAAACTGGTGATTAAATCCCACTGCGCAGCAGACGTCTACCTACGAAGTCAAGAATCGAATGAAAAGAAATATCGTAACTAGTACGTCTTCATACCGCGCCGCTATGCGCGGCATTCATACAAGTTGCAAAGCGTTTACCAACATGCCGCTCGTCGAATAAACCGGTTAATTTGGGTCAAAATAAAGTTCTAAAACGGTTCCGGTTCTTAAGAAAAGTTCGGAGGAAAACCGAAATAAACCGGTGTTAACCGGTATTTTTCAAACCGGTTCCGAGCCTTGCGAACGAGTCATCTGCCTAGGTCGGACTGGATCTCTGGATTGTTAAGGTACGTTGGTGCGTTGCCTTTTTTAATTCCTTTATATTGGTTTCACGAGGATTCATCAAATGTGGAAATTTTAGGCTCCCGCCATTACTTATATTCTTAATTCGAATTTAGGTTAGTTCTTAAAAACAACCTCGTAGAAGGTGTAAGTTATTAACACGCCCATCACCATATTTTTGGTCCTTTCGAGTCGGATTAATGATCCCTAGTTAGGTTTTCACGTAACATTTTGGTGAAAATCATAAATTAATTACCGCACAATAGTTAGGTAGGTATATATAAGAACAGAGAAAAAAAGCCATCTATTCACTAGCAAATTAAGAAAGCTTTTATTAAGTAAATACTACTATAGTGTCTACGAATATTTAAATGATAAATCCCTTAAACTAGCTTAGAAAACTCCAAAGCATGTATTTAATTTATTTTTTATTACTATTTTAGAATAAGCTACATTATAATATAATCAATACTTAGGTCCTCATCTCTACCTACTGTATTTTCTTTTGCTGTGCCCGACAGGGTCCACGATTGTTTCTAAATAAAATGTTTTACCACCTAAGCATATACATTGTGGAATGCAATAAAGTATTGAGTATTGTACCCAAGTAGCACAAAAGTGCTGTATAACAGCATTTTTACAGTGCACAGTGAATGCAATAGTTGCTGAATAATAGCGTAGACAGCGCATCCTCTTATTATATAACTCTAATTTGGGCACAAATTATTCAGCACATAGCTGAGTAAGAGTTCCAATTGATAAATAATTGAATTATAACAACATTATAGTAGCATTTATTGGTGTAACAGTCACCTCAAGAGCTGAATATTGCCTGATTATATAAAAAGCCACGTGTTACTTATTATAATAATACTAATAAAATTTTATTGACATAAGACATTGTAACATTTAAACACATATTAAAGCCCTGACTCCTGAGCTAGGTTGTAACCTGTGTTACAGGAATCAGTGTCTTCTCCCATTTTTTTGTACATTAACATTTATGTACCTAATAAAATTTAAACAATCATAAAATCATGCAATCATCGAAGCACTTGTATGAGAGTGTGTGTGCGTGTGTGTGTGTGAATGTGGGGATGAGTGTCTGTGCGTGTGTGGGGTGTGCATGTGTGGGGTGTGTGTGTATGTTTGAGGTGTGTGTGTATCAAGGGTATGTATATAATGAATGTAGTTAGGGGGACCTAGTTGTGTTAGTGTTTATATTAATAAGTTTTCTGTTTGTGCGTAATCTAATGTTTGTAGCCAAGTATTGACTTTATTTTTCGTTTCACATTTAGAAAGTGAGTTAATTAGAAGAGCCCTGTTAATTTTATTATAAATATGCGTACCTAGAAAAAGATGTTGTCGCCTAGCTGAAGCAGACTTACATTTAACATGTTTACATACATTAGGGATGGTGCGTTACTTTTATATTTGTTGTTTACAGGTGTTATTATGTGTTGTTTCAATGTGAGATTGAGAAGAAATAACTGCCTCACTATTAGCACTTTATAGTTCTGGTATAAGGTTACAGTTGGAAACCGATACGGTTTATAGGTCATGACTTAATATATAGCAAGGAAGACGAATGTGTACATTGTGTGTACTCTTAAACAGTTGAAATGACACACTGAGCGAAATTGTGGACTGCAATAACTTAATATTATTTATTTTTCTTTAATATGAACTGTCAAATTGTAAAACATGAAGTGTTTCGTTGTGTGCAAGATCTCAGGAGCCATTGTGAGAATACTATACATAAAATTTAAGGTAAGTAAAACTTCGATTTCTTGCTATTATATTGGAAATCTTATTGGGAAGGTAACTTTACTGTCAAATACCATACATGTTTAGTTCAAAATTTTCACGCGCCCTCGGAATACCACTAAATACCAAAAGAAAAGTTACAAAGTTAGAATGAAAATAAAAAATAATAGTTTAAAAAATTAAAAAACACGCTTCCATTGAAACCAAACTAAAAAGTACAAAATAATGGAAAAAAAGCGTGGGGTGCTGTTTAAGGTATTTTTTTATTGATATCAGGCACCCCACGCTTTTTTTCCATTATTTTGTACTTTTTAGTTTGGTTTTCAATGGAAGCGTGTTTTTTTAGTTTTTTTAAACTATTATTTATTTTCTATTTTTTAGGGTGTTTCGAATTTTGAGACGTATGTCAGCGTAGTTTGTGATGTATGTCAGAGTAGTTTTCGAAGACAGTTTTTTTTGCTGTCCTGGTAACCCTGGCAAGGATAATGGCACAAATTAGTTTGTGACGTATGTCAGCGTAGTTTTCGAAGACAGTTTTTTTGCTGTCCTGGTAACCCTGGCAAGGATAATGGCACAAATTTATGAAATTATTGCATTGTCATCGGTCCTGGTCAGGTGTGCAAAGTTTGAATGAAATCTGGTACGTTTAAAGTGGGTCAAAATCGCGCTATAAGGAGTCGGTTACAAACAAACATACAAACATACAAGTGAAGCTAATATAAAGCGTGTAATAAATACGTTTGTTTTAGTACAAAAAAAAACAACAAAAAAAAACTGTTTTCGTGTAATTAATTTGTAATCCAAATTAATAACAATTGATACCCTATAAAATAAACAAAAATTTAAAGATAAAATTTTATAATAATACACAGTAACGCAGTGAATATGGCGGATGGCAACTGAACAGTTTTAATGTTAATATAATGTTAAGGTCTGTACAGGTGTTCACATGTGGCCTTTAATTAAGCAAAGAGTAAAATAGTTTAGCACTTGTGAAATACAAATCAGACATGGATCGATTAGGAGAGTTATATTGGTTTACACTTGCATCAGTTACCTAGATAACTACATTTATAGATCCAAGCTTAAAAGCTAAACCCTAAAGGGTTCCGCCGTGGTTCGTTTAAAGCCATTTTGTTCCCTTTTTTAGTTGTTATTCGACGATAAGTACTTAATTAAAATTGTAATTTAAATAGCTGACATTATAATTTAATTATAGGTATGTATAATACATAAGTTATTGATTTATTCAATATGCGACGAAATACCTATAAATTAGTAGGTACCTATCTAAAAATAATGTATTCTTCTGGCCCATAGATATCCAGAGATATGCCTTCATTGCGGAATAGTAAGGAATCCTAGTGTCGCCGCTTATCTCCCACCCAAAAAATTACAACATTAACAAATAGTGTACTGACGACATACAATTAAAATTTAAACACGCACACCAAAAAGAAAGCAGCCACACTAAATCAATTTCTAATAGCACACATACATAGAATGGGCGGGGCATTCACTTGTAAACCTAAACACTTACTATTTGCGAACATCCAATGCACACGCATGCAATTAGGGAGTCGAAAGCGATGGTCGATTATTTTTATCGATATTTAATTTTAGCACATTATTGTATTATAATAACTTCGTTTAATTTTATTTAAATATTTTTTTTTATATATCTATCAAAATATAGTTTACTTTTACTAAAATAAAATGGGAATATGTTATAAAAATTTTGTTTTATCGGTTAAAGGGAACGCTCTCTGTTACATAGCATGCCGTATAAATAAATGATATATTACTTAATCTTTAAAAAAAATATTATTACTAAGAATATTTTAATGTAATACGTTATGTTATATCTATGTGGGCTAAGTTTGTTACTACGTCTGAGGCCGGATTGGAGCCGAGAGCGTAATAATACAATGTTCACGCAAGTTATACGACATTTTTAACACATTTGTATAGAAATAAAATAAAATGTGAAACCCTCAGTATTATAGACAAAGATTTGACAAAATAGCGATGGACCGCGAATTTTCTAATTTAAACTTCAAACCTTAGATCGTCGGCCTCATGATTGACTAAGATGAGCTTGCGATTTAGTGATCAATACAATAATGTTGCGGAAAATATATTTTTATTTTCAACAATATTTTACCATCGCAATCTTCAATATTTATTATTATTTTTCAGAGCAGTGGTGGCCCAGTGGTATCAACCTCGACGTACAAGTTGTAGATCGTGGGTTCGAACTCAGGCAGGCGCTTTACTTTGTGTAAATAATTTCATTACCACTGCTCTCAATAACGGTGAAGGAAAACATCGTGAGGAAACCGGCATGTCTTAGAACCAAAAATTCGAAGACATGTGACATCTGCCAACCCGCACTGGACCCTCGTGGTGGATCATGGCCCACTTCCTCTCACCGAGAGGAGGCCTGTGTCCCAGCAGTGGGAACAATATAGGCTGATGATGATGATCTTCAATATTAATCTTACTCGGTCATTAATATTGCGCAATATTATTAATAGTTTTTAATTTGCTATTTGGTGGTTTCGTAAGGTGGGCCACCTTACGAAACCAGCCCACCTTACGAAACCACCAAATAGCAAATTTAAAAAAAAATGAATATTTTTGTATTTCGAAAACAAATTATTGTAATTTTTTTACCAAATATAAATAATTGGATGAAATATAATATTTATTTATCATATTACTTATCATATTGTACAATAAATTAAAAACTGTTAATTTGTGAAAATCTTTAGGCATAATATTACTTTAAGTAACACACACACTTAACTGTATTGGAATTATAATGTTTTAATTTGGTTCAAACAACATTAAATTAATAAGTAATTTAACTGTTTTACTATACAAGTAATACGAGGATATCCATTGAGTTCTGTAAAAAATATTCAACTGCAATAATACGCATATCGATAAAATCAGCCGCACGCAAACGATTGCACCTCTCTAAGTCGAAAACGTTCGTTTCGTTCGGGAAGATTCGGGCTAGTTCGGGTTAGTTCGTGTCGCTCCGCACGTAAGTTAGTAAATCATTTAAAAATTGATTTAAAATATAAAACAGTGACTTAATTGTGTATTTACCGGTGGTAGGACATGCTATTTGTCTTCAGGTTGATGGTAATTGGTCTATTTTTACAAATAATTACTGCACAACTCGGCATTTTGGCTTTTTACGCATCAATAGTGCACTGTACGCAGTTGCAAAGCGACTGAATGAAGCGTACAGCCGCCGTTCGACAATACTATCAAATTGATAGTATCGAGGCGGCACGTGCCACGCCCCCAAGGCATATCCCTCGATATCCGTGCCATACGCACAGTATTTATGCGGCGCGAAAAGTAGTTTTTATGAAACATTTCGCTTGATCTGCAACATGGTGCAGTGTGTGTGTACTCATAACATGTCTCAGAGATTTAAAAACCCATATAAGTTTTCTTACCCTCCCTATAGTTAGTTCGAGGTGTGGGTACCAACTTAATCTTTGGTCTACTACAATACCTAGGTACTTGATGGAATTTACCTTCTGAATAATAGGGCAACTACAGGTAGATTGGGTTGGGGTAGGACAAGAATGTATTCTAATATTAAAGTCAGGCGCCGGCCGAGAGTTTGTGTATTTAGTGAAGCAGACGTAGTTTGTTTTTTGGGTATTAAGCGTAAGTAGATTTTTATTTAGCCAATTACTAACTCTAGCTAATCCCCTCTCAGCCTCAAGCCCAACTTTGTCCCATGTCTTGGCGGAGAAGATAATAGCGGTATCATCCGCGTAGGACAGTATCCTCGCACCGTCGATAGTAAGGTTGCAAAGCTCATTAAATATAAATCAAAAAGAGCGTGGGGCGAGGACACTGCCCTGCGGGACGCCATACGTCACGTTCTCTTCGTCACTAACCTGATTTTCAATTTTTACCCCCTGTTTTCTATTTCGAAGGTAACTGCTGAGAAGGGAGAGAGCAGAACCTCGAAATCCTAAGTTCTCCAGCCTGTGTATAAGCTTAGAAATAGAGACGGTATCAAAGGCTTTCTTGAGGTCAAGAAAGACCACTAGGCATTTGTTCCCCTTATCCACTTCCTTAGTTATTACCGTTGCAAGCTCCTCAGTAGCGTCCTGGGTCGACATTCCCCTCCTAAAACCATACTGAGAGGAAGATAGGATCTTATACTTAGTCAGGTAGCTAACTATTCTAGAGTTCAAGAGCTTCTCAATGATTTTAGAAATGGAAGTCAACACAGAAATAGGCCGATAGTTGTTAACGTCGTCTCTATCTCCACTCTTATACACAGGGGTAACAACGGACCGCTTAAGAAGGTAGGGAAAGATGTCCTCGCCCACATGTGGGAGTGGCGCGAGGATGCGAAACGCCGGGGCGAAACTCCGCTGCCGCGACAAATCGCGGCACGGCGGACAGAGCTCCGGCAGGATCTCATGGCGACATGGCGGGTACGATTGTCGCAACCCAGCGCAGGGCACGCCACAATTGCGGCGGTAAGTCCCCTCTTTGAGGAGTGGATAGAGAGGCGCCACGGCGTCCTCACCTTCCGCCTGACACAGGTTCTCACCGGGCATGGGTGCTTCGGTGGGTTCCTGTTCAGGATAAAGCGGGAGGAAACGCCCGGGTGTTTCCATTGTGAGGATCGTCTAGAAGACACGGTGGAGCATACGGTGGAAGTGTGCCCTGCCTGGGCGGAGCACCGCCGTGTCCTCGTGGAGGCGATCGGCGGCGGCGACCTCTCGCGTCCGGCCCTGGTGCGAGCCATGGTTGGGAGCGAGAGGGCATGGGAAGCCGTCACCTCCTTCTGCGAAGCAGTAATGCTCGCGAAGGAGGAGGCGGGGCGCGTGAGGGAGTGGCAGTCTCTGCGCCTTCACGTCCCTAGCCGCCGCAGGAGGAGACGCCCCGGGCGCCGGGAGTCGATTGCGGACTCCCGGCCACCGTAGGCGCGAGCTTGCGGGTGGCGAGCAATGGGTAGCTCGCCGCCCGGTAAGGACCAAGCTCGGGTCGACGGCGCGTAGTGTTCCACGCGCGCCTCAAAGAGATGTCAGCAGTACTGAAGGGGTCTGCTAGGACCGATGCCTGCCGGGGTCGCGTGATTGTTCGAAAGAGATACCGTGACCCTGGCACATGGGCAACTGAAGGAACACGGGTGGGTTTTAGTCAGTAAAAGTCTGACACGCCCTCCCGCTCCGCCCAGAGCGGGAGAAGTCATTTAATGATTTCCAATCCAAAAAAAAAAAAAAGGTAGGGAAAGATACCAGTGTTAAAACATAGGTTGGCCAGGTCGCAGATCAGCGGGACTAAGATCTCCTTGGCCTGTTTTAGGAAAAGGGTAGGAATTCCATCCCAACCTGGTGCACTCCCAGAGTCTAGGGACATCAGGATACTTTCAACTTCCTCCTGCGTGGTATCTAGGAGAACAAAAGAGGACAAATTAGGGCGGTCTGTGTTATAAGATGTTTGAGGTACGTAACTATTTAGGATGTTCTGCGCTAGAGTTTGTCCTATGTTAATAAAATAATTATTAACATAGTTGACTGAGTCTTGGGGGCATGATTTTATCTTAAGTAGGTCGCCATTGGAGCTCCTGGGAGGTTTATAATTTGTTATGTCATTTATGGTTGACCGCAATGCCCGAGGGTTTTTCGCAGATGCTTTGATTTTATCTCTGTTATATTTATTTTTTAGTTTCTTTATAAGGTTTCCACAGAAGGTCCGATATCGTCTATATGTTATCACTAGAATCTGATTATGTGGGTTCGATTTAAGTTTAAGATAAATTGAATTCCTTAGTCTAATACACCGTAGGGCACCTGCTGTAATCCAGGGTTTAATAGATCTTTTGCTATTCGTGATAGTTACAGTTTTAGAATTCGAAAGTATAGCTGTCTTGACCAGGTGTAGGTATAAGCGCAAAGGCGTAAGTATCAGGGTCTTTGAAGATGTTAAAAAAGGAGGTATCAATATTTATTACACTCTTATAAGCATTTTCGTAGTTGACTATTGTTTTGTGCTTGTTAGGAATATTATGGCAATATTTAGTCTCCAGAGATAACAAAATCAGGCAGTGGTCTGTTACAGTTGTATTTAAAACCGCTGTAAAAGCTGTGTTTTTTTTGTTTATCAAGACTCAGGAAGACGTGATCTAGGCACCCATCCCCCCTCGTGGGAAGGTTGTGAGATGGTAAAAGTCCATGTGTTGATAGCATATTTAAGTAGGTTAGTCTATTATTTCTTTCAATATTTGTTTCAGTAGGGGAAATAATTAGGTCAATATTAATATCCCCTAAGATTAGAACGTTTTTACTAGGAGACATATTTTCAAGATGATTGTTAAGGGATGTAATGAAGTTGCCTGCGTGTAGAAATGATGGGGAGCGGTAGATACCCAGTATAGTGTAATTTGAAATATTTAACTCAAGTCCAGTGGCATTTACAAGGTTAAGTTCTTTAAATTTTACTGACAATTTATTTGTGATGTATACAACCACCCCGTCACTTTGGTTAATATGGTGCTTTGTTTGAAAAGATGTGAAGTTCACTAATTGTGGTATGTTTTTTTTAGGGTTTAGCCAACATGCTGTGAGGATCAGAATATCTATTTCGAATTGTAATTGCGATAGGGTGAGTTGCAAGTCATCAAAATTTTTGTTTATACTTCTAATGTTTTGTGTCAAAATAATTAAATTGTGTGAAGAATTAGCCGTGTTTAATTTTAGTTCCTGTATGTTACACTTTATCGAATCTGATGGTTTAATCTGATCAATTTCCTTTAGTGTATCGAAATTATCCTTTTAAACATGTCAAGTTAGTACTCTCGGGGTTGCAACTAGGGTAGTTAGATGGTATAAATAATAGCAGATCAGGTTCTAGAAAGTGCAAGTATACACGGATGAATTCAAAATTTTTACTCGCTTTATATTAGCTTCACTTGTATGTTTGTATGTTTGTTTGTAACCGACTCCTTATAGCGCGATTTTGACCCACTTTAAACGACCAGATTTTATTCAAACTTTGCACACCTGTCAAGGACCGATGACAATGCAACAATTTCATAAATTTGTGCCATTATCCTTGCCAGGGTTACCAAGATAGCAAAAAAACTGTCACAAACTACGCTGTCATACGTCTCAAAATTCGAAACACCCCAAAAAATTGAAAATAAATAATAGTTTAAATAAAAACTTTTTTGCAAAAAAAAAACAACCGACTTCCTTAAAAACACTACAAAGTGAAAAATAACTTTAATTTCGGTAGTCGGTGTCTTAGGATCTGTATTTATGGTTTTTTTGCCACCGACTTCCGAAATTAAAGTTATTTTTCACTTTGTAGTGTTTTTAAGGAAGTCGGTTGTTTTTTTTTTGCAAAAAAGTTTTTATTTTTAAATTTTTAGTTGTGGACGTTGTGGTATTCACCCTGCACTAATTCCAAACAAACAATGCATATTTATGCGATAGCAGAAATCGCGGTTGATTTCCTGTCATTTTTTAAAGAGTTCCGGTGTCTGTCTCCCGAACTCATCATCAGATCTATATGAAAATTATATGGGACCATTTCGGAATAAACCCCTTTCGAACAAAAAAAGAATTTTGCAAATCCGTCTATATATGACGGAGTTATGGCCGAACATACATAAAAAAAAAAAAAAAAAAAAACATATAAACATCCGAATTGATAACCTCCTCCTTTTTGAAGTCGGTTAAAAAACTAAAAAACACGCTTCCATTGAAAACCAAACTAAAAAGTACAAAATAATGGAAAAAAAGCGTGGGGTGCCTGATATCAATAAAAAAATACATTAAAAAGCACCCCACGCTTTTTTTCCATTATTTTCTACTTTTTAACCGACTTCAAAAAGGAGGAGGTCCTCAATTCGGATGTTTATATGTTTTTTTTTTTGTTTTTTTTTTATGTATGTTCAGCCATAACTCCGTCATATATAAACGGATTTGCAAAATTTTTTTTTTGTTCGAAAGCGGTTTATTCCGAAATGGTCCCATGTAAATTTCATATAGATCTGATGATGAGTTCGGGAGACAGACACCGGAACTCTTTAAAAAATGACAGCAAACCAACCGCGATTTCTGCTATCGCATAAATATGCATTGTTTGTTTGGAATTAGTGCAGGGTGAATACCACAACTAAAAATTTAAAAATAAAAACTTTTTAACAAAAAAAAAACAACCGACTTTCTTAAAAACATTACAAAGTGAAAAATAACTTTAATTTCGGAAGTCGGTGGCAAAATAACCATAAATACAGATCCTAAGACACCGACTTCCAAAATTAAAGTTATTTTTCACTTTGTAGTGTTTTTAAGAAAGTCTGTTGTTTTTTTTTGTAAAAAAGTTTTTTTAGTTTGGTTTTCAATGGAAGCGTGTTTTTTAGTTTTTTTAAACTATTATTTTGTTTATGGGTAAACAGGGGGTAAAAAATTGTATATTTGACATCTAAGTTATATAGGATTTCTACTAATATAGGTTTAGAACTAATGTGTCTGGGGTTATAGACGGCGTGTAAGTATGTTGATATGTTTGTATTTTGAGCGTGTTTATGTTTTTTGTCAGAGGTCAAGTGATGTGTATGTGGGATATAAAGTTTGTACCTAGTTGTAATTGCGGTATAAAGGTGTGTAGGTATATAAGGGTTTGTAAATAGATTTCTTAGAGCATTCTAGTATATAGTAGACTTTTGATATTACCTTTATCAAGCTGGGTAATTCATACCCAGCTTGACAAAGGCCACATGGCGTGTGGACGTGTGTAAGTGTGTAGACATGTATAAGTTTGTGTGTAGATTTCTGTGCGTGTATTATTGTATACCTAGTAGACATTTGACATATCTATTATTTAAAAAAATTGGTTTTGGGCTTAGGTAAGCATTTTTAAGTAGGAGATGTTTCTCCTCCTTCTTGTTTTGAGATATATATACCCATAGTAAGTCTTTGTTCTTGCAATAGTTGTTGCACCTGTGCTTCGTGTTGAACATGGATAGGTTTAGACGTGTCATCTTTCCGTATCAAAACCTTTCCCATAGAGGTCCAGCAATACTTAAATTTTTCAGCCTTTTTAAGGTCTCGAGCCAAGAAAAATAGACGAGTCCCTTTAGAAGTAAGTTGTTCAGCTATAAAAACAGGGGAGTCTTCGTTGCTTGTGAGGCCAAGATGTTTAGCCTGTAGTCGTGTCTTGTTTGTAATGTTGAAGTCCGTCACCTTTTTCAGGAGGTCGGATCTCAGTATTGCTGACCGTAGTTCCACCACGATTGTAGGTTTCTTCTCACCCTCTCCTCGGGGTTTCAGGCGGAAAATGTTGCTAATGTCGCATCCATTAAAGCCAAGATGAATGGTTTTTGAGAGATTTACAACCATTTGTATTAAATCATCCCTGGTTTCATGGGGTTTTTTGGGACATTTTTAATTTCTACGCAGGTCTTGTGCGACTGTCTTTGGAGGTCTTCTACTTTATCCTCCAGTAAACTTATGTAGGGGAAACTTGCCTAATTCGTACTAACGCCTAAATCGTACTTCGATTTAATCTCGGCTTCGGTGATAGCTACTAGCGTCTCTAGCGTCAAAAAATGTAAATAGCAGTTGGCCATTTTACCATTTGTCAGATAACACCTGTTAAGCTGCTCTCGGCAAAAATATCAAAACAACAAGTTTTTTTCGACTTTTGCTGTAATATTTTTACACATTTCGTAAGAGTTTTCGTTAAATTAGGTCGTGTATAACCTATTTCACGATTTGATATGTATTAATGCGTATCTTTGTGATTCCATCTTACGTTATAATATACGTGTGATTGTTGTCATATTTTCCGGCAGAAAATTTAAAAATCTGTTTGGCTCTTACGCCTATTTCGTACTCGAGGCATGTTCTTAAAACGTACTGGTACGATTTTATCCTCAAGCCGTTTGGATGGAAACAGGTATATCTACATGGCTTTAAATCTTGCGGTTTATAACCATGCAATCGCTTTAAGATCAGGGATGAGGAATATGTCGTTCTAAAAGAAGCTATTGTGAGGGAATTGGCTGAAGTCTCCCAGAATTTAACAACTGAAATACAGCAAGAACAAACAAATGCTTTTCGTGTGTGCCACAACCCAATGAGACTTCTCGATCTTCTTCGCTCGTTACAGCGACACTTGAAACAATATCTCCATTACGTGTTATTCCTGGAAATTTGAGACCAATTAAAAGAAAAACTACAGGTGCTATAGTTATTACAGAAAGTCTTGAATAAAAAAAGAGCTCGAGAATAAAATAGAAGAATCCAATAAAAAGAACGCATCAAGGAATCTAAGTGCAAGAAAAAGTAAAACTACTTAGACAAAACAAAACAAAAATAAACAACAAGATGAAAATGATAGTTGGTTCTGCAAATTATGCCAAGAAGACGTAAAACAAACTATGATCCAGTGTACACAATGTGAGATGTGGGTACTTGAAGTTTGTGCAGGAACCAATAAAAGATTACAACTGCGATGATTGCCAAAAATTGGCGAATAATATCCGTCGATTTTTTGGAATTACAGCATATGATATTAATACATTGTTGATTATGATGCTGATTCTGAAAACTGTAAACCAATTATAAGATTTCAAAGTACGAATAAAGGATAGGTATATAAGTACGATTTACGATGAATGGTCTTAAATCGTACTTTTTTAAGTGTTTTTTAAATTGATTATTTTTCAGAAGTTTATATTGCTGATGTTAAATTTGATCCTGGTAACAATAAAACATTTACCAAATAAAAATGACTTATAATTAAAACTAGTTTGGCTTTATTAATTTCCAAGATATGATGGTTTTTTCTTAAGGGGTACGAATAAGGCAAGTTTACCCTACTCCCGGTCTTTTTTAGTCTGATCTTCAAGGATTGCAATTTTGCTGCGGTACTCCTCGTTTTGTGCAGTTAAGAGTGAGACAGCCGCGTCAATTTTAGCATTAGACTCAGTTAACTCCTGCAATTTGTTGGATATGGATGCGAGCTCTTTACTTTGGGCGCCGACGAGCGAGCTAATTAAGTCTTTTATCTCGTCTTTAAAAATGGTGAATTTATTGGGAGAGTAGGCTTCGGCTCTTGGTCGTTTGTTACGTTGAGTTACATTTTCCTTAAGCGATGGGAATTCTTCAGTAATATTAGGTGATGTTCGATTCAGGGATGGGTCCGAAGAATACTGCATTTGAGTTAAGTTACAATCCGGTATAGGCGAACGGGAAGGTAGCGTTTCCTGCACTGACATGTTATAGTAAGCCTATTTGGGTCAGAGCGGTCGGCAGTAAATAATCAGCTGGAAGGTAGCTACACTCTAATTGTCTACCGTAGGACATGTAACAGGCGGAGACTTAGTAGTGGGCCGCAGATACAGATAGTGGTCTATATAAGTTTGTTTCACTCACACGTGTACTGGGCGGAGTCGACCTGAGGTCCAAGCGTGCGCGCAGACAGGTGTCTCCCGTTTTCTAATAGCTCGGTCACACTCTCACGATGTGGGCGGCGCTCGGTATCCGACGCGTGCGCAGATTGTTGTCTCTTTTGCGCACGTAGCACGGTCTCCTTCGTACAATGTGGGCGGGCCGTAGTAGTTAGATCAGAACCAGTACCTTGTTATGTACTCCTGGTACACAGCTGGTTAATTTATTAATTTTTATTTAACTTAATTTTATTTAAATTGTTTACAGAGACTGTTAGCACGACCGATCTGATCGGAGTCCACGAGGGAAGAGGAAATTAAATTATTTGTTTATATAGATCATCAGTTTATCGCTAAATCGCAACTGGGTTGGTCGTTACAAGTTAAGACGCTTTCGTATTCTACGATAGATGAACAATATCATTTCAATTTAGGGTTGCGAATTAAAGTAAATAAGTTGCGATTGACATAATTACTGCTATTTTGGTAGGTAGTAAAGTAGGTCCTCTGTGTTTGTGTCTGTAGGTGTTTTGTATATAATTATTATGTTACGTTAAGTTTAGGTATTTAATATGTTAGTATCTATCTGGTGGGGTTTTTTTCCTCAAAAACTGTATAGGTAGCGTTGTCATTTTAAGAAACTGATACTTCTATTATAATAAATATATTTTTCTTGTTTTTTACAGAACAAGCCTTTTGTTGAAAATAGAAAATTGAACCCTAGTTTAACAACTCATAATGAGGTTCTACTTCATACTTACCATAAATGACATCAAGCTGTCATTCTGTGTCTTTGATAATCTCTCAAAATAAAACTACGTTTTGTAAAGCAAAAGCTCTTTATTTTCATTTAATACAACAGGTTATGGGCCCAGGCCGCCTGTTTTTCGCTTAAAACTAAAAAGAAAGCAAGATTAAAAGTGAAAAGTGCTAAATTGCTAAAACCAATAAAAAACAAAAGCAGTTCAGTATAGGTAACCCAGTACTCGGCACGCGTTTTCAGTATTCTTCATCAGCAATAATGTCGTCAAATAATACGATGGCACTGATTGAAAAGCTGACTGGAAGAGAAAACTATCCCACGTGGAGATTTGCAGTACAAACCTACCTCGAACATGAAGAATTATGGAGTTGTGTCACCGCGAAAGACAATGAAACAATTGAATCCAAACTCGATACAAAAGCGAAGTCGAAAATTATTTTATAAGTACCTACATCCCATCAATTATGTACATATACAAGAAGCCAAAACAGCTAAAGAAGTTTGGAATAATTTAGCCAAAGCTTTCGATGACAAAGGTTTGACACGCCGAGTTGGTCTGTTGAGAGATCTGATCAATACATCGCTTGAAAATTGTCTGAACATAGAAGATTATGTTAACAAGATCATGACCACTGCTCATAAGTTAAGGAACATTGGTTTTGAGGTCAATGACGAATGGCTCGGGACTTTATTACTTGCCGGTTTACCAGAAATGTATCAGCCAATGATCATGGCACTTGAAAGCTCCGGTGTGACAATAACAGCTGATTCCGTGAAGACTAAGCTTCTTCAAGATGTGAGAAACTCTGAGTCTAGTGCTTTGTATGTTAAAAACCAGGGGAATCATTTTGTCAAACAAGCTCAAGATAAAAATAAAACTGGTAAAGGTCCAAGGTGCTACGTGTGCAATAAATATGGGCACATAAGTAAAAATTGCCGCAATAAGAAAAAGGAACAAAAGTCTAAAGAGATCACCGATACTGGTTATGTCGCCGTGTTTTCTGCAACAACAAACAACGACAATAATTGGTACATTGATTCTGGAGCGTCTATGCATATGACAATGAACCACGACTTACTTTATGATGAAATTACACCTCCAATTTCCACAATAAGAGTAGCTAATGACAAGAAGCTAGTTGTGAAGGCCTGTGGAAAGGTAAATCTTAATGTTGTCAACCTGCAAGGCCAGTTGGAAACTATCAAGGTACAAAATGTTCTCTATGTTCCTGAGTTGGCTACCAACCTTCTCTCTGTCAGTCAAATAATAAATAGTGGCTGTCAAGTACAATTTGACAAGCAAGGCTGTAAAATCTTGAATAAAACAAACAAGCAAGTTGCAGCTGCTAAAAAGATAAATAATATGTACAGGCTAGTTACACACAGTACTCTAGCATACATATCTGCTTCAACAGAGAATGATTCTTATTTATGGCATCAGAGAATGGCACATTTAAATTTTGAAGACTTGAATAGACTGTCAGAAAGTGCAGGAGTCCAACTAGAAAATACAGATAAAGTGATATGCATCTCATGTTTGGAAGGGAAGCAAACAAGATTCCCATACCCTACAGAAGGTTCCCGTGCACAAGCAAATCTAGAACTTATTCACTCTGATGTCTGTGGTCCAATGGAGATACTATCTCTTAGAGGAGCTCGCTACTTTCTTACTTTCATTGATGATTTAACCAGGAAAGTATTTGTATACTTATTAAAAAGAAGATCTGAGGTATTCCAAAAGTTTCGAGAATTTAAAGTATTAGTTGAAAATCAACTTGATTTGAAAATAAAAACTCTCCGCACAGATAATGGGACTGAGTATTTAAGCAATGAATTTCAAGCTTTTCTTAAGAAATTTGGAATTATACATCAAACCTTCACTCCGTACACGCCACAGCAAAATGGCTTAGCGGAAAGGATGAACCGTAAATTGTTAGAAAGAGCCAGATGTATGCTCTTAAATGCAAAACTACAGAAGCATTATTGGGCAGAAGCTGTGTCAACTGCAGCTTACATTACAAATAGATGCCCAACAAGAGCTTTAGCCTTTTTAACACCAGAAGAGATGTGGAATGGTAAAAAGCCAGATATCAAACATATGAAAATCTTTGGCTGTGAAGCATTGGTACACGTTCCAAAAGAAAAAGCTAAGAAGTGGGAATCAAAGACAAATAAAATGATATTCATTGGTTACAGTGAACAAACCAAAGGATACAGGCTAATAGATCCCAAAACAAGAAAAGTCACAATAAGTAGAGACGTGATTTTTCTAGAAAGCTCAGTAAAAAGAAATTATGCTGTGTTACCATTATTAGAGTCAGCCCCAAATACCTGTGAAGATCATTCTATAGCTGTAGAAAGTATTTCTGACAGTGATACAACTTTACAGAATTTATCTGAAAGCATTGAAGATACTAAAGATGAATCCAGTGATGATTTTTACTCAGATAAAGGATCTTTGTATGATCCAGAAGTAAACATAGATCATACGGAATTAATGTCAAATGTAACTACAAGATCTAAAGCAAGATTGTGTAAAATGCAAGGAAATACCTATATGTGTACAGAAGAAATTGCAGGACAGGAAAATGTCCCACAAACATATGATGAAGCACTATCTAATGAAAATGTTAATGCTACCAAATGGAAGCAATCAATTGAGGAAGAGCTTCAGGCACATGCAAAGAATAAAACTTGGCAATTGATTGAGAAACCTGAACGGGTGCGGGTGATTGGCTGTAAATGGGTCTTCAGAATAAAAGATGAGCCATCCGGTCCGCGTTATAAGTCAAGATTATGTGCTAAAGGATGTAGTCAGAAACAAGGCATTGATTATAAAGAGATATACTCTCCTACAGTAAGGTACGATTCAGTACGAGTTTTACTTTCAGAAGCAGCGCAACATAATTTGAATATTATTCAATTTGATGTCAAAACTGCATTCTTATATGGTGATGTTAAAGAAGACATTTATATGTCACCGCCTGAAGGTTTGTATGCTAATCCAAATATGGTATGTAAACTCAATCGTTCTCTTTATGGCCTTTAAACAAGCACCACGGTGTTGGAACCAGAAGTTTGACACCACACTGAAGAAATTTGGTTTCAACAATAGTCATGCAAATAGGTGTTTGTATGTTGGAAATGTAAACAACAACAAAGTTTATTTATTATTGTATGTTGATGATGGGCTTCTGCTTTCTAAGTCAAAGGATTCATTGAATACAGTAATGCATGAACTAAAGCAACATTTCGAAATGAAACAGAGTGATGCAAAGAACTTTGTAGGATTACAATTTGAGAAATCTAAAGGACATATTTTTATTCATCAGTCAAAATATATTGAGAGACTGTTGTATAAATATAACATGCAAGAAGCTAACTGCAATAATATCCCAGTAGACCCACACACCACACTGGAGAAGAGCACTGAATCTATGGATAAGAATATTCCATACCGAGAGGCAGTAGGATCATTAATGCATTTAGCTGTGGTAAGCAGACCTGACATCATGTATGGAGTTAGTTTGGTGAGCAGATATCTCAATTGTTTTAATCACACTCATTGGAACGTTGTCAAGAAAATAATGAAATATTTAAAGGAAACCAAAGACTATGGCCTGTGTTATACATCATCTAAGCACAATAAAATTGAAGCTTATAGTGATGCAGACTTTGCTAAAGACACTGCCACTCGAAAGTCATTAACTGGGTATGTGTTCATTAAAAATGGAGCCGCCATAACATGGGCAACACAACGTCAGCAAAGCGTCGCTTTATCCACCACAGAGGCAGAATTTATGGCTGCTTGTTCTGCGACAAAAGAAGCTTTGTGGTTAAAAAGAATGTTACTAGATATTGGTGATTTTAATCAGGATTCTATATGCTTAAATATTGATAATCAAAGTGCGATCTGTTTAATTAAAAATGTGGACTATCACAAACGTTGTAAGCACATTGATGTCAAGTATAATTTCATTAAAGAAAAATATAATGAAAAACATATAGATTTAAATTATGTTTGTACTAAAGAACAATATGCTGATATATTTACTAAAGCTCTGCCTAGAGATAAGTTTCAGTATCTTAGAAGTAAAATTGGTATTAAGAAATTAAAATAGTTTTGTGACTACTGTATTAAACTTAATATTAATTTTGGTCAGAGTTTGGTAACTTAGTTGTGTTTTAGGTCTAGATTTTTGAGTTCAGATTGTTGTTGTATGTTCTAAAGTTAAGTATGTATTTAAGTGAAAGGGTTCAAATTTGGTGAGAGTGTTGAAAATAGAAAATTGAACCCTAGTTTAACAACTCATAATGAGGTTCTACTTCATACTTACCATAAATGACATCAAGCTGTCATTCTGTGTCTTTGATAATCTCTCAAAATAAAACTACGTTTTGTAAAGCAAAAGCTCTTTATTTTCATTTAATACAACACCTTTCAAAATAGTTCAGACTATAGAGAGCGGTGTTGTCGATCTAACAGTCGTTCCTGCATCGTGGAAAACTAAGGAAATTCTATGGTGGCTACCGAGAAGTACTTTTATACTCTTTGAAATTATAAAAAGATGAAAATTCAAGGCCTGGACCAGGGTGGTACACCCTAAATTGTACTTTAAAAAGGGGAAAATTAAATAAACATAAAGAATATTACGTTGTTTTTTTAGATGCTAGCTGTACCGGTATTTCCTAACTGACTACCTCTGAGAAAAATTGTCGAAATCTGGAATCTAAAAAACTCTCGAAATTAATTTATGTATTATCTATAATTTAAAAAAATCTTGGATTTCTCTTAATCAATCTTCTTCATTTTCAGGAAAGTACCACAAACATATAAAACAACAATATTAATTTTGTGGGTAATAAAAAATGTGTAGGTTATAAGAAGATTTGTCAGGCCTGTCTCACTTCCATACAAGCGGCGCAAAATCCCCGAGATATTTACCTACTATTCTGGAAAACAACCTAATTTCAACCTTTTGCATTGCGTATAGCGTTCATAGTACAATAACTGTCTGCCGTCTCGCTTCAATCTGCTAGGGCTGTCAGAGAGGTAGAATATACAATAGTAGGTACTTTACGGTATTAACAGTTTACTTTTGATCCGCGGGTGCCTGCGCTGCGTGTGCGACAAGTCGAGCGAGTGCAAGCCTATTGAGACTAGTACGGTGGCCGGACGCTTGCGTTTATCATACCTACCTAAACTCAGGAGTGAAACTTCTGTACCGTAAGGTACTAATATATATTCTGTGGATTTGTGTAGCAGAGAGTACCTACTCAGCCTAATGTCATCAAACACCTGACCTCTATTTATAAAGGCTTTTTTGTATTGTTTTTTTGTTTAATATGTGCAATTATTATTTATTGTTACTTTAATTTAAATCCGACGTAAATTTGACATTTGATTTTATTTCAAGTAAGTGACATATATTTTTAGTTTTTTAATAACATTTTATTGTTTTCTGCTGCAGGATTGTTACTTATACTTATCTTAATTTTTGTAATATGGGTTATGTCTGAAATAAATAGATTTCATTTTATTTATTTTTATATAAATATAACATACGGAACCCGTCGCGTCCAATATTCCATTCGCACACTTGCTATTATTCGAGTGTATGGTAACAACTGACTAATAGGGGAAAAGTGAACCTGTATGCAGCATAAAGCATTAAATTGTTGTTAAATAACTTCACAAAGTAACTGATTACGTTATAGTGGGTTATGTGTTCTCTCTTAAAATGCAACGGTTGTATAGTACACATGTGGGCTATTATTCAGAAAACTTACAGCTGATAGGGTACTGCACTACTAAGCGCTGAATAACAGTGACTTTGTGGCGTGTTGTGGTGCTTAATAGAGTTACTGTACAGAAAATAGCGTTATAGTTGGCCACGTTTTTTTCTAAACAGCTGTTACAGCCCGGGTGAATACTAATAACTCTTTGTAAATGCTCAGAGTACCGCTTTGGGCCTTATGTGACAATTTATAATGCAGTTCTGTGCTACTTGGGTATTTACGTAACATTTTGGTGAAAATCACAAATTTATTACCGCACAATAGTTAGGTAGGTATATTTACGTAAACTTTTGGTAAATATCTGCTCAAACAACGCTTCATAATTGACAATAGATTACGTAATTTATTGGTAAATCTGTCAATATTGCTATAGGGTAAACTTGCCTTATTCGTACCCCTTAAGAAAAAACTATCATATCTTGGAAATTAATAAAGCCAAACTAGTTTTAATTATAAGTCATTTTTCTTTGGTGAATGTTTTATTGTTACCAGGATCAAATTTAACATAAGCATTATAAACTTCTGAAAAATAATCAATTTAAAAAACACTTAAAAAAGTACGATTTAAGACCATTCATCTTAAATCGTACTGATATATCCTTTATTCGTACTTTGAGATCTTATGATTGGTTTACAGTCTTCAGAATCAGCATCATAATCAACAATGCATTAACATCATATGCTGTAATTCCAAAAAAATCGACGGATATTATTCGCCAATTCTTGGCAATCATCGCAGTTGTAATCTTTTATTGGTTCCTGCACAAACTTCAAGTACCCACATCTCAAATTGTGTACACTGGATCATAGTTTGTTTTATGTCTTCTTGGCATAATTTGTAGAACCAACTATCATTTTCATCTTGTTGTTGTTTATTTTTGTTTTGTGATGTCTAAGTAGTTTTACTTTTTCTTGCACTTAGATTCCTTGATGCGTTCTTTTTCTTGGACTCTTCTATTTCTCTCTCTATTCTCGAGCTCTTTTTTTATTCAAGACTTTCTGTTATAACTATAGCGCCTGTAGTTTTTCTTTTAATTGGTCTCAAATTTCCAGGAATAACACGTAATGCAGATATTGTTTCAAGTGTCGCTGTAACGAGCGAAGAAGATCGAGAAGTCTCATTGGGTTGTGGCACACACGAAAAGCATTTGTTTGTTCTTGCTGTATTTCAGTTGTTAAATTCTGGGAGACTTCAGCCAATTCACTCACAATAGCTTCTTCCAGAACGACATATTCCTCATCCCTGATCTTAAAGCGATTGCATGGCCTTATAATGTTATAAACCGCAAGATTTAAAGCCATATAGGTATACCTGTTTCCATAGAAACGGCTCGAGGATAAAATCGTACCAGTACGTTTTAAGAACATGCCTCGAGTACGATATAGGCGTAAGAGCCAAACAGATTTTAAATTTTCTGCCGGAAAATACGACAACAATCACGCGTATATTATTACGTAAGATGGAATCACAAAGATACGCATTAATACATATCAAATCATAAAATAGGTTATACACGACCTAATTTAACGAAAACTCTTACGAAATGTGTAAAAATATTACAGCAATAGTCGAAAAAAACTTCTTGTTTTGATATTTTTGCCGAGAGCAGCTTAACAGGTGTTATCTGACAAATGGCAAAATGGCCAACTGCTATTTACATTTTTTGACGCTAGAGACGCTAGTAACTATTACCGAAGCCGAGATTAAATCGGAGTACGATTTAGGCGTAAGTACGAATTAGGCAAGTTTCCCCTATATAATTGAACGTGTTACGTATTAATTGGTAAAGTTCATTCAATGTAGGTATACTTCATGTAAATTTCACTTTGGTAACACGTAAAATAGTAGGTAGTTACCCATCATTTCGGCTTAGTTATTTTTTTATACATACCTCCTCATAGTAGGTAGGTGCGCTATTATTGCAAACGCATTGTTGTATGTATTTAGAAATATATAAGTATGTTTATCAGTTGTCTGGTTGCCATAGTACAGGCTCTGCCTAGTTTGGGATCAGATAACGTTGTGTTGGTTGTCCTAAGATTTAAAAAAAAACCGCCTGTTAAGTATTTACCGCATTCCAGATTAATTATTTCGGTTACAAAATGACTGATAAACAACTAAAGCCGGAAGATTTGCTGACGATTCTTCATGAAAAGAAAGGTTTGTTATTTAAACGCCTTAATCGATTATTTGGTTTTTCAAAAAATATTTCGTCGTTCGATTCGAGGATGAACGAGAGTTTTATGACTAAATCGGAAACAATATTTCCCAAGCACGTTGACCAATGACATCCCCCAGGTCCAAGATCTGGTCGTAGTCAGCAAGGACCTTATCGCGTGCTGCCTGGTCCAGCTCTTCCAGATCCACTTCACAAATGAACTCGTTGAAGCGGGTGAGTAGAGCATCAACGTTGCCGAGTCTCACGTTCAACTGCTCGAACCGAGCAAGCGTGACTCCTTCAAGATCCGGGCGCTCAGCGGTCGCTGCAGCTGAAGCGAACCACCGTAGCTGTGTGGTCAATCCACTGATTGCCTCTCTCACCGCTTTGTATGCCATTGCACAAACAAAACAATTCAAATTAAATAACAAAGTTCAAATAACAAAGGAAATCCAAAGCAAACAATTAAACGGCTACACTGTTAGTCAACAACTCAAGAAATAACAAAGGGAAACACAAAGCAAACAATCAAACTGGTCTCTACAACTCAAGACAACAACAAAACATTGGTTCCAATCTAATGAACAACAATAAACTTTTATTTCAATTTAAAACAATGCCAATGTTCAAAAATGCCAATTTCAAATGATAGCTTTCACAAACAACTGTGTCAATGGTACAACAATCATATATTTTAATGTCTTCCAGACATCCCATACAACCAGGGGCGGATCTACTTAAAGGCTTTTTGGGCTGCAGCCCAGGTCCCCGCGAATACAGAGGGCCCCCAACCGAACTGAAACCAATAGACGATATTGTCAATAATAAAAATAATCTAGAATTTTAAAAAATCCGATCATGAGGTTGGCAACACTGCGATCAATCAACCCGAGTGCGCATCTATCAAACGGAACGGGGAATTCCCTGTCGCTTGTTTTCAGTCGGTGTATTCCGTGCAAAGACTATATAACCACTTGACTGCGCATACAGTGCCCCGACGCTCGAAAACTATTAGTATTTTGTCGCCTATGCATAGGCTGCGGTTTAAGTAGCCATTTTAGTTGTGACCAATTGTTAGACCTCTGTGCACGCTAAATTATTGCAAATAATATAACTAAATCTGCAATTATAACGCATCAAAATACCTTCATGCGCGGTGAAGTGGTGTGAGAAACATTCCAAGACTTCTTGTTACAAAAATGATCGCATAACTTTTCATCAGTAAATAAACAGTACGAAAAATTATTGTGATTTAATCAGATTATGATCCACCGTAGGGGTCTATTTAAAATGGTGGTTGGGTAAACCAGCACACTGTGTGAGTCACGCGTTGATGTCTTTTGGAAAAGTCTCGTTCTTTCATTAGACAATTCTAATGCATCTATCCCTTACTTTCACTTTGTATTTTTATCGTAAAAATTAGTGCTGTTTCCTTTAATAGCTGAAAGTCTTTATCGAAAATTTAAATTAAAATGAATGAAAATTTTATTCAATTGAAATACTGTGGCTTCTTTAGCTTTGTCTTGACAATCCGTTTGTAAACTGGCGCCAAAACTACCGTGGCCATAGTACCTTCTGCCTTGGGGATGATATTCGACACCGTTTCTGATTGCTATTTCGTCGAATATGATAGTGGCGAAAGTTTTGTTCTTGGATTCTCTAGTTTTCATTTTTATTAGTGATTGATTTTGATTAAATATGATTTCTTTGACTTTAATTGAGTATTTATCACAATTTTAAAATCCATTTTATCGATATCGACTATTTTCCCTTAATGAAGTAGAGCAGCCCTACGATGGGCATACCTACGCAACTTGACCTTGAATTGACCAATTGCAGCCGCACGTTCTTCCTCGTCCCCCGGCCCGCAGTGGTGAGTCGTGTGCTAAGCAGAAATCGGCCTATACGCTCTCTAGTGGTTTTATTCTCTTTGATTCCGTGTATAGTAGTGTCTATTACTGGGGACTTCCCTCCGCTTATCGCCCGACGCAATTTTGTTATTTTTCCGCACTTCTGCTATAGTCGACTATATTAACGAATTGACTTTGTTATTGTTAGAAATGTGTTTAGTGCGTGTGTTTAGTTTACTAAGTAATAGATAACTTAAAAGTTATAAGGACTGGACCTTTCTTTTAATTTACTAAAATTGAAAGTCTTCAGCATAACTAGACTTCCTGCTTTTAATAGGCAGTAGGTAAGTAAAAAGAATTATAAAACATGACTTTTTATTTCAGTTTTCAAAACTAAATGAATCAAACTCGTTCGATATTTAATTATAATTTGTGAATTGCTACACTCATTACAAAGTAGGTATTAAAATTAAAAGTTCTATCCAGTTCTTTGTTTATTTTCAGAAAAATATCTTATTTTACAATATGTCTGCTAGAAAATATAAAAGTGGAGCTGAAAAAAGAAAATTACAGTTTAGTCGAGAACAAGAAAGAAATAAATGCGCAAAAATTGAAACTTTTTTTAAATCGGAACATATAAACGCGAATGAAATAGCTATAAATCCATTAAAAAACGTAAAGGAAGGTATTTTATGCGAAGAGAATTTAACCGATGGCAGCAAAAAATCGCAAAACGAGGAAAAAAATACAAGTGATGAAAATATGCAAGATTTTGAAAACCAGAAAAAAAATACCAACGATGAAAATGTGCAATATCTTGACTTCCAGCAACCCTCTGGTTCCTCTGAAAATGAAATTGGTGTTCAGCAAAAGGGAGGTAATACCGATACCGAGGTGGAAAGAAATTGAGAAAATATTAAGTTTGAGTTTGAGAAATATGTTGACGTGGGCTTGTGGCCAGATTTGCTGAATAATGATTTTATTAATTTCGTCCTCTCACATGAAATGACTGACTTTCAAAATAAAGATCCGAAGAATATATATTCAGCTTCAATGAAGAAATATAAAGAACAAAACAGATCTTTTTCAAATAGGTATTTCACTAGAAAAATGAAAAATGGCCAATTACTGGAAAGATCTTGGTTATGTTATTCAAAAAGGGTTGGTACTGTTTTTTGTTTGACTTGCAAACTTTTTTCTAAAACTCCTTCTCAATACACAACCGGATTTTCTGATTGGAAACACATAGGATTTTGTTTAGAAAATCACGAAAATTCTAATGAACATAAGAATTCAATGTTAGTGTGGTTGACACGAAAAGAAAATAAGTCTGTTTTAGACAAGCAGCTTCAGGAGCAATTAAATAAAGAAACAGAATATTATCACAATGTCCTAAAACGGGTTATTGCAGTGCTAAAATTTCTGAGTATAAGAGGCTTAGCACTTAGAGGTTCCGAGGAAGTATTTGGTTCTCCACATAATGGTAATTTTATGGGTGCTCTAGAGCTATTGGCAGAATTCGACCCATTCATACGTGAACATATTGAACAACGAGAGCTGCGACCAAACCCTGTAATATCATATTTATCAAAAACAGTATATGAGGAAATAATTGAGATTATGGGTAAACAGATAATTAAACAAATTATAACTGAAATAAATAACGACGACACAAAGTATTATTCAATTATGATGGATTCAACCCCAGATCTGTCTCACGATGACCAACTTGCTATTGTATTACGATACTGTTTTCGGGGAAAAGTGTATGAAAGATGTGTATCTTTCATTAAAATTAGTAGTCATACTGGCTTATATTTATTTAATATTCTACAAGCCTTTTTGGAAACAAATGGACTACTACTGGATAATTGCAGGGGACAGTCATATGACAACGCTGCTAATATGGCCGGAGTCTACAATGGTGTACAAGCACTACTAAAAGAAAAAAAAAAATCCGCGGATTACGTGCCATGTGCTGCGCATTCCCTTAACCTAGTTGGTCAAGAATCCGTGAAGGTTGCAACCGAAATTGTAAATTTTTTTGGAATAGTGCAACAAATATACGTTTTCTTCTCTGCTTCGACCCATAGGTGGGAACTGTTAAATCGTGAAACAAAACTAAAATTTACGTTAAAAAGTTTAAGCCAGACCAGATGGTCTTGTCACTTTGATGCTGTCAGAGCTTTGAAAAGTAATTATGATGGCATTATGAAAATTCTCAATAGTTTCGGCGAAAATGACGATGAAAAAGTTGATTTCCGAAAAGAGGCACGAAATTTATTTAATAAACTGGCGAAACTAGAAACTGCAATTTTGATTGTTTTTTGGGAAGAAATTTTGGAGAGATTTAATGTAGTTAATAAAAAAGTACAGAGCCCTGGTTTAGACATTGGTGAAGGCAATAAGTTAATTGTGTCATTAAAAGAGTTCGTGAAAAACATAAGGCAACAATCAGATCAGAAGCTAAAGGAATACGAAGAGAAAGCTAAAAAATTAAGTACTAGTGTGGGAACAGACTACAGTGACATAAATAAGAGACGCATTACTTTGAAATTTTCAGATAAATCTACAGATAAAGTCTCAGTGAACTGCGCAGAAAAATTTAAAAGAGACACGCTTAACGTTGCGTTGGATAAGATGATTATGGATTTAAATAATAGAAGCCAAGCCTATGAGACCTATAGCAAAAAATTTAAATTTTTAATGGATTTGCAAGACAAAAATCTAGAACACATAGATCTGGAAAGTGTACGTAATATTATTGATTATTATCCAAATGACGTAGACGAACATTTCGTCGGTTCAAAGGTAAAACTCATTTAGTGTCATAATTGACTAATGGAGATAATTAAGATATTGCGTTTTTTTAGTCTGAAAAATCAATAAAATGATAAAAGGTACTGAAACTTTCTGTGAACATGTGAAAGTATGTATTTTATTGTAATATTTTTATATTTTTGTCTAAAATCTATTATTTTGTAAGTAAATAAGTAAAATGTACTTAATGACTTTTTCCTCTTTCTTTTTAGGTAAAATTGTGTATTTAATGAAAAACTTTGTTTTAAATCTTATAGAAATATAATTGAATACAAGTTAATAATCTTTAATTTTTTTATGAATCTTGCTTTAAGTTTAATTTTCATCTTCACTTTCATTTTCATCTGGTTCAGGCAAGCGCTCCGGACCATTAATTTCTATTGCAGGTAAGTTTTTATATAACCATGGATGAAGTTCCTCTGGTATGTGGCCAGCATTCACAAGCTTAAGCAAGTCTGCTTTCTTTGCATTAGATATTGGCAGTAGGTCAGAATATGCAGGGTTCAAAACTAGAGTTGCAGCTGTTCCAACCTAACCTTCCCAAATCATATCGTTTCTGGCCACAGTTTTAACCTTTTTTTTTTTTTTTTGATCACGACGTGGAAATCCTCATGGATATCCTCCGCCCTGGGGTGGGCGGAGGGGTCTGTCAGACTCTTACTGACTAAAACCATCCCGGTGTTCCATCCCATACCTACGTCGGGGACCATGGGAACCGATATGTCTTCCGCGATCCCCGACTGGTGCCGGCCCGCCTTTGCGGGCCTCCTCACGTTGGGGGGGAGTGAGGTGTTAAACTCCCCCCCATACATCACAGAGAGGCGCGCGTGGAACACTACGCGCCACCATCTCGGGTCCGTAGGAATAGGGGGTGACGAATGTCCCCAGATCCGTCACCCCTGGACCCATTTAGGGGGGCTGGAAGAGGGCTTATCCGCCCTCCGCCGACGCCCGGTGCGCCTGCTGCGGGCTGGGTGTGCGGAAGATATCTCCCGCTCCCTTTCCGCAGCCTCTTTCTGTGACATGACTGGTTCGCAGAAGGATACCACCGCGTCCCAGGACTCCTCGCTGCCGACCATCGACTCGACCACGGCCGGCAGCGATAGGTCACTGCCTACTTCAGAGACGAGGACACGACGCCGCTCCTCCCAAGCGGCACATTCTGCCAGCGTATGCCGCGCCGTGTCCTCCCGGCAGTCGACGCAGTAGTGACACCGGGCGTCATGCTCCCTGTTTATGCGACACAGGTACTTCCCGAAGCAACCATGCCCCGAGAGCACCTGCGTCGCCTGAAACGACGGGAGCCGTGCCTCCTCCCGAGCCAGTGCCCGAGTATTGGCCGGACCGCCTCGACGGTGGCGAGGCCGGCGGTTGGGTGTGAAAGCCTGTCCTGCCAGCTCGCCACCAGGGCTGCGCGGAGCTGCGACTGACGAAGCTCCATGTGTCGCTCCGTCAGTCGCTCGCCTCGCTCCCGCGCTTCCTCGCGCCACCGATACAGTGACGCGAGTACTTTCGCCTCGAGGTCCCACGGTGGGGATCCAGCCAGTACACAGGCCGCCTCGTAGGAGATCGTGCGATATTCCCTGATGACTCTGACGGCCATCGCTCGCTGCGGTCTTCGCAGGACAGCGATGCTGCCGGCCGTCAGGTCAGCCGCCCAGATCGGGGCCCCATACAGGGCCATGGATCGCACGATCCCCACGCAGAGCCGCCTACAGGCGGCGCTCGGGCCCCCCAGATTGGGAAGCAGCGTTGACAGCGCCCCAGCCGCGCCCAGCAACATCAACATCAACACCGGAAGTGGGGGCCAAAGTCCCACCGGCTGTCGAGCACCAATCCCAGTTATTTCATGGTGGACTCGACAGCGATCCGACACCCCCCGACCACGATATGTGATCCGGGCGGCGGCGCCCGCCGGGGGCCATGAAAGGCCATGGCCTCCGACTTGTTGAGGGCTACCTCCAGGCTTAGGCGCCGTATGCGGCTCACCTCCTGTGACACCGCAGCCGTCGCCAGCAACGCTGCCTCCTTGTACGAGCTCCCCCGGGCCGTGACCAGCGTGTCATCCGCATAACACGTCAGCTCCACGCCCGGCGGGAGCTCGCCCCTCAGCACCCAGTCGTACCCGATGTTCCACAAGTGCGGACCAAAGACCGAGCCCTGTGGAACACCGCACGACATGCGGTGCTGGTTTCCGCCATCACGTCCCATGTAGGTGACACCCCTATCCTCGAGATAAGCTCCAACGATGTGGCAGAGGTAGGGAGGCACCCGATGGTAAAGCAGTGCCTCCCGAATGCAGCTCCAAGGCAGGGTGTTGTAGGCGTTGGATATGTCCAAGGACACCGCCAACATCACCCCACCCCGGCACACTGCTTCCTCTGCCAGGACTCTCACACGCGATATCGCGTGGATGGTGGAGCGCCCTTGCCGAAAGCCAAACTGGCTCTCGGCCAGGTCAGGCCCCTCCCTGCACAAGTGGTGGACGAGGCGGGCAGCGATAATTCGCTCGAATAATTTCCCGACCTCGTCCAGCAACACTATGGGCCTGTACGCGGACGGTGAGTCCGCTGGGCGCCCCGCCTTCTTGAGCAGGACCAGACGACCTGATTTCCACAAACTGGGAAACCGGCCCTGCTCAAGGCACGCTGTGAAGAGTCCTCTCAGTTGGGGCTCTAGCTCCTTCAGAGCGAGAGCCAACGCGCAGCCGTGTATACCGTCGGGCCCCGGAGCCACGTTCTTGGCCCGGAGCCGCAACACGGCCGCCCCCATCTCTCCTTGTGTCACCTCTGGGACGCTGATGGCGTTCCCTTCTGTAGGCTCTGCAGCTGTGGGCAAAGCCATCGGCGGCAGAGTGTGCTCCGCTCTTGCTGGGAAGAGGGCTGCGACGACCTCCTCCAGCAGCTCTGGTTGGAGACTCTCCGTGAGTGGAGGCGCCGCGGCTCGAAGTTTCCCTCGAACCGCCCGATAGGGCCACAGTTTTAACCTAACCTAACCTCCGAAACCCTGTCGGATCTGCCACGAAGGGTATTTCAAAGCTTAAAAATAAACCACAACCTAATTACCTTAATCATCATAATGACTAACAGACTAACAACAAACAATAGCATCGTGTTACGTTTGGTTTCACTTATCGGCAATAGTCGGTAAATTCTTTTAAGTTTTAATGTATTCATTAAATTAGTGAAATAAATGTAATATACTAAAACATACTTAAAAAGTGTTGAAATAACTAATTTTATGTATTTATTGCATCATAATTATGAAGTAAAGCATTATAGTGCGTTTACCTTACATGAAATGAAACGTTCAATGGCGAGTCGAAATGTCAAAGTGACAAAATATTGCAAGTTTACGATTTTAATTATTTTTTTCTATAACTATTTAATTGCGACACTTAAAATTTTACGTGGAGATTTCTAATACTATGATCTTTACGTAAAAAAAATATGGACTCCCAACTCGACGTCAGATCATACGAAACTTAGCCCGAGAGCAACTAATTCTTTACCCCTCTTGTTTCGGTAATCACTCATTATAACAGTTAAAACCGATTTTTATATGCAAAACAATGTAAAATCGAAACAAACTGTGCAATATTGTATCTGCCATCAACATTAAATTTACCCTCCAAACCAAATGTCAATAATTCACAAGTGACAAATGTCACGATAGAGTTGCCAGGTAAATTTCATTAGCGACATAGTGAGTTTTACATGCCAAACATTACTTTACACTGACCTACAATGAAGATTTCAGGCAAAATTAATTAAGTGCCAAATGAGTTTTACCTGCAAAGGGATTACAGAGGATTTGGAGCTAAAGACTTTTTTCACTTCACAGTTTTGTTATGGAGCACAATATGCACTTAGTGATTTTTTCTTATTGTAGATTTTATCTTTAAAGAAGCAAAAGTAGCGAAATATCATTTTGGGCCAAAATGTCAGTTAGTGAGTTTTACCTTTGAACTGACGATTTATATAATAAATAATTAACTAACAAAACACCGGCTGCTACAATTAAAACAGATTAACGTCGGTAAGCAGTAATGTCACCTTTGACTTTGACAGCTAAACAGATAAAATATTATTGAGTTGTCTATTTCCACATATATCCGCGTTATACATGTAAATGCAATGTTTTTGCTATTTACGAACTTCTTACTACTTCAGACTGTTTAAAACACTAATAAATAATATGTAAAAATATATATAAATGAAATTTGGCATGATTAAATGTTCAAATTTAGTAGTAGTTTTTCGAAAATCATTTCTACTAACGGGTTTCATAATAATGGCAATACGACAATGTCATTGTACCACGATTCTATTACGAGACCACTGACCGACCAATGATCCACCATGACCACCATTATGAATTTAGCAGATTACGAACTTTTTGCAAAATTACAATGGGATCGTGTTGGAATGACGAATTTATGAAAAATAGCAGACTTGAGGCCTGGAAGTTTGCCATGAAGAATTATTTGGTTTTAGAAAACTTGTGGAGTTCGGTGACCGGGGAGGACACCGATCCACATAGATCACAACTTGCATTAGCACGGATATCACTATGCGTGAAACCGACACTGTTTCAACTATTGTATGGTACTGAAACTGCAAAAGAAGCTTGGAAGAAGCTTACCACTGTTTACGAAGACAAGGGCTTGTTCAGACGGGTGAGTCTACTTTGTCAGCTGCATCGGGTTGAATTTGCGACGTTCGCGAATATGACAGCGTACATTGATCATGTGTTTACGCTGGTGCAGCAGTTGGCCAACATCGGTAAACTAGTAGAAGATGCTGAGATTGCGGAAATACTTTTGAGCGGTCTACCTCAAGAATTTGATACGTTAGTATCGGCTTTGGAGACTGCATCGATCACCAGTGGACTATCTTCAGAACTTGTTCGTGCAAGGCTTCTTCAGGAAGAGTACCGGAAAAACCATACTACTGAGAATGGTACTGGGAGCGGCTCGAACACTATTGCATTTGCAGCGAACAGTAAAAACAAGAAAGCGATTGTGTGTCACTTCTGTAAGAAACCGGGCCACATGAAGTCAAAGTGTTTCAAGTTGAAGCGGCTAAGAAAGGAGGAACATTCTAAGGAAGAGCAGACCATGACAGCCTCAACTTTTTATGCGTCAACTAAAACAGACTTTATTGTAGATAGTGGTTCGAAATCACACATGTGTAATTGTGAAAATTTGTTTGTTAATTTGAGAAATAACAAAGCAAAGGTAAACTGTGCTGACAAGAGGGCAAAATTGGAGAGTTCTGGGATTGGTTCTATTTTCTATTCAAGTATGGATGAATGGTGGTATAAAGATTTTCAATGATGTTATGTATATTCCGCAACTATCAGAGAATTTGCTGTCGGTGAGTAGATTATGTGAGAGTGGTTTGGTTGTTGTTTTTAAAAAGGATGGTTGTTTAATTTATAATGAATGTGAAGTTAATGGTCGGTGCATTATGTCTGCTGATTTAAACAAGGGGGTGTATAGGTTGAAAGGTGTTTGCAATCAGGAGCAGTCGATGGCTACCCTACATGAAGTGCAGGGAGCACAGACTGCAAAGTTGGTTGTGTCAAATTTGAGTGCTGAGTTATGGCACAGGCGGTTGGGACATCTTAGTATGAATGGGATGAATGCTCTAATGAAAAATACTGCACGAAATGTTTGTTTTCAAGCTGACAAAGATGACCTTCAGCAGTGTTCCGCCTGCCTTGAGGGGAAGCCTGTGGCCAAGGCTTATCCCAAGGGGCAAGCTAGACGTGCTGGTCAGCTACTCGAGCTCATCCATTCAGATGTCCTTGGTCCAATGAGTGATGACAGCTGGGGAGGTGCAAGATACCTACTGACCTTCACTGATGATTTTTCGAGGAAGTCCTTTGGATACTTAATGAAGAAGAAGTCTGAGGTATTTTCCTATTTTATCATTTTTAAGGCCTTAGTTGAGAAGCAGACAGGTTTGCATATAAAGTGCCTGCGTTCTGACAACGGTGGTGAGTATTGTAGCAGGGAGTTTGTAACTTACCTACAAAAGGAAGGTATACTTCACCAATTGACAGTACCGTATAGTGCTCCGCAGAATGGTGTGGCCGAGCGCCTTAATAGGATTGTTATGGAGAAGGCTAGATGTATGCTTTTGCAAGCTGGTCTCTGCAAGCGTTTTTGGGGGGAGTCTATTATGACTGCTATTTATTTAAAGAATCGTAGCCCCACAGTTGCTTTAGCGGGACAGTTGCCTGAGGAGATGTGGTCTGGTCACAAAGTGAACCTGGATCATCTTCGTGTTTTTGGCTGCGTAGCCTATTCTCTGGTGTCGGAGCCGACTCGTTCAAGTAAGTTGAACGCTAGGGCAAAAATGTGTATTTTTGTTGGATACTCAGAAAGCACAAAAGGATACCGACTTGTTGAGCCATCTAATCCAAAAAGGGTAATTTATTCAAGGAATGTTAATTTTGTTGAAACTAAATTTTACAAAGATTTTAAATGTATTGACATGAAAAGTAATAATAATGAATTAATTGTATGTCGTGAATATTTTAATGAATTGAATTCTGATAGTTTAGTTTCTAAATGTTCTAGCAATGAGAGCGGTCAAGTTGAAACAATATGTAATGAGAAATCTATCTGTGATAATAATAATTCAATTCAGAGTGACATAATTAATAATAGTCATAATGAATCTAATTGTGAAAACAGTAATTCAATTAACGAAATGAATCTTACTTATGATTTTTCGTATGAATTTTCAGATGCGGAATCTGGCGGCAGTGTGCCAGACAGAGAACTCTCTGTAGAGGAGCTGGAGACACAACCAGCATCTTCCGGAGAGACGTTGGCGCGCGATGGAGGCACGACTAGTACGGGGGAGGTCCCTGTGACTGTCGGTGGCCGTTCCTTGCGTAGTAATCGTGGTATACCACCTATCAGGTATGGCGATTACGAAATGAGTATGTTTGCCAACTCAATATTTGATGAACCGCAATCCTACGAACAGGCTATTTCATCTTCAAATAGTAATGAATGGGTAATTGCTATGAGGAATGAGTATGAATCATTATTGAAAAACAAAGTATGGAAGTTAGTGGAGAGGCCTGAAAATTCCAATATTGTGAAATGTAAATGGGTGTACAAGGTGAAACATGATACATCAGGAACCTTTGATAGATTTAAAGCTCGCTTAGTTGCTCGCGGTTTTAGTCAGAAAGAGGGAATAGATTTTTCTGACACGTTTTCTCCTGTTATACGTCATTCAACAATGCGTATTTTATTTTCCCTTGCACACCACTATAAAATGTCGATAGAACATTTAGATGTAACTACGGCATTTTTACATGGAGATTTGAATGAAAGAATATATATGGAGCAACCTACAGGTTTTGTTTCTGATGAAAATAAGGTGTGTCTTTTATCTAAATGTATTTATGGTTTAAAGCAAGCTAGTCGGATGTGGAATTTGAAAGTGCACCAATTGTTAACTGAAAACGGATACATACAAAATAAGTGTGAGCCATGTGTATATGTGAATAGAAATAATAAGGAACTCACCATTATTGCCTTGTATGTGGATGACTTTTATATTTTAAGTACTTGTGATACTAAGAACTTATGTAAATTGTTAGAAAGTAATTTTTCAGTTAAGCACCTAGGTCCACTGAAATCTTGTTTAGGTATGCGACTGACTAGAGATGAAAAAGTTTTAAAATTGGACCAAGCAGAATATATAAAGCGTTTACTTAAGAGATTTAATATGCTTGATTGTAAAACTGTTTCCACACCTATGATAATGAATAATAAATTGTTAAAGTCAGAATCAGAACCATTAGATGATAACATTTATCAATACAGACAGTTAGTCGGCTGTTTAATGTATCTATCTGTATGTACCAGGCCCGACATAACATTTTGTATTAGTCAGCTGAGTCAATTTTTCACTAATTTTGATAACAGTCATTGGGTGGCTGCCAAACGTGTTCTAAGCAAGGCTCGGATACCGGTTAAATTTTCAAACCGTTATTATGTACTTGACGCAAAACCTTTTACTTTTGGTTTCGTTCGCATAAACCGGTTTTTTTAAACCGATATTTGGAAGAGTTTTATATAAAGGTTTTTTCGGATTAAACGGTTTAGAGCAATAAAAACCGGTTAACACGGACGCACTATAAAGAAACGCCACGCGCTGTTCAGTTTTTATTCAGTAATAAGAATTTTTTGTTTCGGGTCGGACGTTTATGTCATTATAACAATCCGTATCATCTCATAATGTTAAACTCTTAGAATGACAACCAGACGCAAAATGTCCACTTCTCAGAATGTCAACTTCTTAGAGTGTCAAATTCGCATAATGCCAATTTCTCAAAATGTGGAATTCTCACAATGACAAATTCGCATAACGTCAACTTCTCATAACGTCAACTTCTCATATCGTCAACTTCTCATAACGTCAACTTCTCATAACGTCAATATCTCATAACGTCAACTTCTGAAAATGGTAAATTCGCTTAGTGACAACTCCGCGTAGTGTCTACTTTAACAAGGTCTTTTGAATATGGTGATAAGTAAAGTTAGGTATACAAAGGGGCATATCAAGGTAGGTTTAAAAATATCTGTAGACTTTAAAAATAAAATATTTAAATTTATAATCAATCCACTGTATGGTGTGTCTTGTTCTATTTTAGGTACGTTTTTCGTCATTTTGATTATGGTGTTTTTTTTGGGATGTAAGGGAGAGCACATAACAACCGGACTCCCCAAATGTCTATCACCTGCACGCGGTACACCCTGCCACTCACAGACGAGGCGCTGGCGACCGATTGATGGCGGTATAACCATCCAACAAGCCAACCTAAATTCTCCAGAGCGATGACGGGCAGCAGCGTCATCGCTGCGAAAGGAATGGCTCTGCGGTCACCAACCCGCTTGCCCAGCGTGGTGACTACGGGCATTAAACCTCCACATGATTAAAGTGCCAAAACAATGGCCCCCAGTTCCCGGTGGTCCCGCTATTCCTGGTCAAGGTAGCGGTCACGGTAACGGCGGGACGGGGGTGCAAAGAATCCCCGGGTTACGGCAGGTTACCAACGACGACTACATCTGGCTACGTACAATGGACGTTCGATGAGGCTGGACCATCACCTTGCCTAACTTGAGGTAGAGTTAGGTCGCATTAACTGGCATATACTGGGGTTATCGGAAATCCGAAGACAGGGGGAGGATACGATAACCTTGGAGTCAGGCCACCTTTTCTACTTCCGCGAAGGTGATCAGCTCTCCCAAGGCGGTGTCGTCTTTCTGGTCAACAAGGAACTCACTAGCAGCGTTGTAGAAATCAGTTATGTGTCGACACGGGTAGCGTACCTTGTACTGAAACTCACTGACAGGTACTACCTGAAAGTGATACAGGTATATGCGCCGACCTCGACATACTCTGACGAGACAGCCGAGGCCATGTACGAAGATATTGCCAAGGCAATACACAGTACAACAAAGGCCCACTACAACGTTGTTATGGGGGACTTCAATGCCAAGGTGGGAGTACAAGAACGCGGCGAATAGAAAGTCGGACCATTCGGCTTGGGGCGCAGGAATCACAGGGGGCAAATGCTGGTCAACTTCCTAGAGTCGGAGGGGCTTTTCATGATAAACTCGTTCTTTGAAAAGAAACCCCAGAGGAAGTGGACCTCGCAGAGCCCTGATAACAAGACGACGAACGAGATAGACTTCATCATGACGGATAAAAAGCATATAATAGGTTGGGGAAAAAGTTTCTTCGCATTTTTTAAGAAAATTCAAAACATTTTTTAGTAAAGTTTATTTACATTTAACTAAAGTATGTAGGTACCATTTTGTTCGATAACTTTTTGCCATCTTGTAGGTAGGGACATGATCCCATTGCTATAGAAATTTTGGGACTTCTGGTCAAAATACCGCGACAAGTGGTTTTGGCAGTCCTCTCGTGATGTTAACCTGACACTGCCTAAAGAATTCTGAAGAGACCGAAACAGGTGGAAATCTGAAGGTGCAAGGTCAGGACTATACGGCGGATGCATTAACACCTCCCAGCCACACTCTTTTAATTGTTGTTGGGTGGCTAAAGATGTGTGAGGTCTAGCGTTATCATGATGAAAAACCACACCCCTTCTGTTGATTAATTCCGGCCGGTTTCTCTCAACTTCTTGCTTTAATCTCATCAGTTGTTCGCAGTAGAGTTCAGAACCGATGGTCCTACCTGGTGGTAACAGCTCATAATGAATAATGCCCTTCCAATCCTACCACACACACAGCATCACCTTGTTGCGAGTTAACCCGGGTTTCGCCACAGTCTGTGAAGCCTGACCGGCCTTTGACCACGACCTTTTTCGCACGTTCTTGTCATACGTGATCCACTTTTCATCACCAGTTATCAGCTTCTTCAAAAATGGTTCGGTTTCATTACGTCGTAATAAAGAATCACAAATGAGTACACGGTTCATTAGGTTTCTTTCAGTGAGCTCGTGAGGTACCCAAATGTCGAGCTTTTTTGTGTACCCAGTTTTTTCAAATGCGCCAAAACTGTTTTGTGGTCAATTTCCAGTTCTTCAGCTATATCGTAACTACTGGTATGCCGATCTTGCTCCACTTTTTCAAAAATGGCATCCATTTTATCCGTAATAGGGCGACCAGAGCGACGTGCATCTTTGACATCAAAATTTCCGGATTGAAAACGCTTAAACCAAATTTGTGCTACTCTCACAGACACTACACTAGGTCCATAAACATCGCAAATTTTTTTCGCGGCTTTCGTTGCATTTTTACCTTTTTTGTAGTAAAATTTTAAAATGTATCGAATTTCTTCATTAGATTCACTCATCTTGACGGTACGAAAAACAAATGAAAATCACACATTTTCCTAATTTGAATTTGGAATTATGTTCTTTAAAATTTAAACTTTCAATGATACCAAAACCAACCAGATACAAATAGTATAGCCAAAGAGATTTTATTACAAGTTCATACATACTATAATGCGAAAAGACTTTTTCCCCAACCTAATATTTAGAGATGTCTCCGTGATCAGCAGGTTTAATACCGGAAGCAATCACAGACATGTACGAGGCACTCTAAATATAAATTTTCGTGCTGAGAGAATCCGCATGATGAGGCCTACCCTCCGACCTATGCAGCTCCAAGCTGCTTTGGGATCCGAAAAGTTCCTGGAACTTCAAAATCGATTCGCTCTGCTGGAAATCACCGGCACTGTCGACGAGAAAGCCGATGAGGTGGTCAAAGCGCTATGCGAAGTATCCCGCAAACTTTTCCCGTCGCAGCGAAAAAGAAGGTGTCGAAACTTTCCTCGGAAACTCTCGGACTTATGAAGGAAAGACGAGAGTTGCCATCCACGCAGCCGTCTTCGTCAGATAAGAGGACCTTAAACCTAAAAATTAGAAAGCTGACACGACGTGACCTTTAGTGCTCCAACACTCGTGACATCAAGGTTGCGATTGAGCAGAACCGAGGATCGAAAGTGTTCGCTCGGCTATTAGGGAGGTCTCATCTGACGAAACTAAGAACGGCGGATGGCAAAATCGTGACTTCGAAGTCCGAGATACTCGAGGAACTTGAAAACTTTTACGGGCATCTGTACTCAACGCGGACGCTGAAACCAACGGGACATAGCGAAGATGACCATCGAGCCGAACTAACGCGCCACTACACGGAAGACATCCCGGATGTCGACCAGTGCGAGATTAGGGCGGCTCTCGAGTAGCTTAAGAACAATAAGGCACCAGGTGATGACGGAATAACGACAGAGCTCCTTAAAGCGGGTGAGGCTCCAGTCATAAGAGAGCTCGCGAGTCTCTTCACCTCCGTCATCCTACAGGGTATAACTCCTGAAGCGTGGAGCAGGGGTGCGATGGTTCTGTTCTTCAAAAAAGGTGACAAAACCTTGCTGAAGAATTATAGACCCATCTCATTCTTGAGCCACGTATACAAGCTGTTTTCGAGGGTCGTCGCGAACCGTCTCGCCAGGAGACTTGACGAGTTCCAGCCACAAGAACAAGCCAGTTTTCGAAAAGGCTTCAGCACCGTAGACCACTTCCATACTGTTCGGCAAATTGTACAGAAGACCGAAGAGTACAAGCCGCTGTGTATGGCATTTGTGGACTACGAGAAAGCCTTTGAAATTTGGGCAGTTCTGGCCTCTTAGCAACGATGTCGAATTGACGGCAATACATCGAGGTGATGAAGTGTTTGTATGACGCTGCAACGATGACTGTCCAGATCCAGGATACAACAACCAGCCCAATCAAACTGCTCAGAGGGGTGAAACAGGGGGATGTGATATCCCCGAAACTGTTCAGCAACGCGCTGGAGGACGTATTTAAGACGCTAGACTGGACTGGACAGGGGATCAACGTAAACGGCGAGTACATCTCACACCTTCGTTTTGCCGACGACATCGTCATAATGGCAGAGACACTGGGACAGTTAGACCAGATGCTGCATAGCCTAAATGGAGTCTCTCGGCGGGTAGGCCTCGGCATGAACTTGGACAAGACCAAAGTCATGTACAATGCGCATGTCTTGCCGAGTCCAATTCGCATCGAAGGGTCGGTTCTCGACGTTGTGAAGGAGTATGTCTACCTAGGGCAAGTCATCCAGCTTGGTAGACACACCTTCGAGAAAGAAGCCAACAGGAGGATCCGGTTGGGTTGGGCAGCGTTTGTAAAACTTTGTCAAGTCTTCTCGTCGTGGATACCGCAATGTTTGAAGACCAAGCTTTTCAACCAGTGCGTCCTGCCCGTTATGACATACGGTGCCGAAACGTGGACACTGACAGTTCAGCTAGTCCACAAATTTAAGGTCGCTCAGCGGGCTATGGAGCGGGCTATGCTCGGAGTTTCTTTGAAGGATAAAATCAGGAATGAAGTTATCCGGAAAAGAACTGGAGTGACCGACATAGCTTGCAGAGTAAGCAGTCTGAAGTGGCAGTGGGCTGGCCATGTCTGTCGAAGGACCGATGGCCGATGGAGCAGACGCGTCCTGGAGTGGACACCGTGTATCGGCAAACGTAGTGTGGGACGCCCCCCAGCTAGATGGACCGACGACCTCAAAAAGGTGGCTGGGACAGACTGGATGCGGAAGGCGGAGGACAGGATGTTGTGGCACAGCATGGGAGAGGCCTATGTCCAGCAGTGGACTGCGATAGGCTGAGTTGATTGATTGATTGAATCAATTGTTTAGTTACCCGTAAAACTTGTTCACAGTTTTCTATTAGACACTTTGAAGTTTTATTGTTTTCACTGTAGTCAAAGTATGTATAGATTTAATTCGTCCGCTTTCTACCCATTTTAAACACAAATAATAGACAAATAATATAAACTGGTGATTAAATCCCACTGCGCAGCAGACGTCTACCTACGAAGTCAAGAATCGAATGAAAAGAAATATCGTAACTAGTACGTCTTCATACCGCGCCGCTATGCGCGGCATTCATACAAGTTGCAAAGCGTTTACCAACATGCCGCTCGTCGAATAAACCGGTTAATTTGGGTCAAAATAAAGTTCTAAAACGGTTCCGGTTCTTAAGAAAAGTTCGGAGGAAAACCGAAATAAACCGGTGTTAACCGGTATTTTTCAAACCGGTTCCGAGCCTTGGTTCTAAGATATTTGGCACGCACTATAGATCTTGGACTTTGTTTTTACAAAAGTGATAGTTTAAATATTGAAGCTTTTACTGATGCTGACTGGGCAAATGATGTGTCGGATAGGAAATCTTACACAGGTTTTATTGTAAAGCTGGGCAGGGATATCGTTAGCTGGGAATCTAGGAAACAGCGTTGCGTAGCCTTGTCCAGTACAGAGGCAGAATATGTAGCCATATGTGATGTAGCGAAAGAATTGTGTTTTATTAAGAATTTCATGTGTGAAATTATCAATAAACGCCCTAGTATAGTTATCTATAATGATAACCAAAGCGCTCAGAAATTGTTATTGGCTAAAGAATATTCTCACAGACGCACAAAACATATAGACCTTAGATACCATTTTGTTAAAGATCTAATACAAATGTACGATGTTAGTTTAAGATATGTTCCTACTGGTAATATGACAACTGATATTTTCACAAAAGCACTTTGCTCTGTGAAACATAATAATTTTGTGAAAGATTTAAATTTAAGTTGATAAATTGTTGTCTGTTATTCTAACATACCTAATATTTTAATTGTTGATATTATGTATTGAATGTTATTATGTATTGACTTTGTGTTGACATTATTGTGCATTGTAAAGTCTCCTTGGATTGGGCATGTAATGATTGCATGTAGAGTCAATGTTTAGTCTGCATGTAAGTAGAGTCACTTGTTCTTTGTTAACTCTATAAAAGTATTGTAGAGTATGAATGTTGAGAATAAGGGGAAGTGTTAAATAAGTGTGGTATTCTCAACATTTATTTATAATAGCAACATTGCTCTTTACGTCAATGTTTGACTGATTGAAAAACCTCCGTGGTGACTTCCTGTTGAATAAATGTCTGGTCTGCAGTACCTAAGACTTGCCCTATCTCTATCAATATAATAATCTACTCTAATCTATGTTTTGTGATCAATCTAAATTAATCTCAGTAATCTTAAGTCATAATTATATTTGTGTGCCATATTATAAAATATAGTGTCTCAAATCGTACCGCAGTCGTATACTTTGCTTTCCCTGATATAACCTTAGAAGCAGTACTCCGCTACGATTTGGATGTATACACGATACATATACCAAAACAACATTTTTTACAATTTTTGTCTGTCTGTCTGTCTGTTTGTTCCCGCTAATCTCTGAAATGGCTGGACCGATTTTGACGGGACTTTCACTGGCAGATAGCTGATGTAACAAGGAGTAACTTAGGCTACTTTTATTTAAGAAAGATTCTTTTATTTTAGAAAAAAAATACTGTCTTCGAAAACTACGCTGACATACGTCTCAAAATTCGAAAAACCCTGGCTGAATCCTACGAAATAGATCAAAATAATGTACTACAGTATTGTACACCTTAAAAATGCCTACAAAAATGCCCGCAATGGTATATGTCTACCTCTTAGGGATAACCCACAATAACCATTTTTTATCCTTAATTTTTACGAGAAATAAGGGCTTATTTACGAAGCGATTTTAAGCAATACAGCATTAATCCTTATCCAATTAAGTACCTTAAATACATTGTACATTTAATATAGATCAATATGACTCTTTACAGCATGTAATTTAAATGAATATCTTAGAAGCTATCAGAGATTTAAAAAGCGGGCGCGGGTGCCGCTTGCGGGTGCCCGCGGGTGTCCCGTCCATCCGTTGGCAGCGGCCGGGTAGTACAGGATAAGTAGGATTGTAATTCATATTACTTTGGCTTCATAGTAATTGCGAATATCATGTGTGTTCATTATACTCAAAATAAACCTAATAGAGAGAGACCGCGAAATGGCTTAGATGTTTAGATTTTTGGATGTTTTTTTCTCAATTATGCAAAGACGGCTAAACGGATTTAGATCGAATTTGGCACAAAGATATATTATATCATGGATACGTAACAGATAGGATACCTACTTTATCCCGGTAGTAGGTTCCCGGGTGATATTTTCCGACAGCTATACGGGCCAAGCCACTGGCAAAAGTACTATTCCTATAATTATGTTCGGTGTCTGGTAAATGATTGAGTGTCTGTATAGGTAAAATAGGAGCGTTAAGAAAAACCAGGAAGACTTATATTCAACTAAACCAAGCCCTATATCGCAGTATTCTTACTTTGAATACTATTACTCTTATTTTAAAAACACCAACACACATGATGTTCTCATAAACTATGAATCCTAAGTACCTAATATGAATCATAATCCTACTGCTACTACTTAATATTAACTTTACTTATATTACTTTTATTGTGAAAGTACGTATGATTGGGTGTTTGTTTCTCAATCACGCAAAAATGGCTGAATGGATCTGGATCGAAAATAGCACACATAGTCTTTATTACCTATATAACCTGGAATAACACATTCTTATCGCGGTAGTACGTCCTTTTGCATTAATTTCCGACATCCACGCGGGCGAAGCCGCGGGCAAAAGCTAGTGAAAAATAAAATGAAAGCTGGACATTGAAATCAGGTTCAATGGCTGAAGATAAAACGTATTAGGTATTTAAAAGGAGAAGACAGTATTTTTGACGTGACAACGTCTTATAAATTGGTTTGCCGGGTGACACTTCAAGAAACTGCGTTACGCTCCGCTCACGTTATGCGCTCACAATGAGAGCGAGTGAGAGGCACGCGTCCCTTCCACTCGGGCATGGTTAGCCCGCCTAAGAGCGAGAGAGACAGACATAAAAAGTGAAAGGCACGCGTCCCTTCCACTCGAGCACAGTTAGCCCGCCTAAGAGCGAGAGAGACAGAGCGAGAGAGAGAGAGTGAGAGAGATAGGCATACACACCGGTTCATGTCTTGCGCTTCTAATATTCACATTAAAATTATTTTACCACTCAAAGTCGTTGTCACGTAAAACTTTCGCCCGTATACCGACTTTACAGGCAACCAATTTTTTTTTAACTATGACATGAGCGACAAATTTAATGTTATAGAAATTCGAGAAAATTCATCGACAGCCAAATTCCAAAGTGCGCTGAATCACGCCTATTTGACGCGAAATAAGAAGCGGCCTACTGAAAATAATATGCAATCTGTTAATCTTCAACTACCAGACAAATTAACACTTTCACAGCCGATCACGTGCTGAGTACGTCCCAGGTTGATTGTACTGTGACGCTGATCACGTTCTCAGTACGTGACTGACTTTCTTAGTGTTTGTTTTAAAACGACGTGCGTAGTCCGTGTTTGGCGTGCATTGATCAAAAAGAGAAGGTGGCAAGAGTCTGTAAAGTTTGTGCAGACATTTCTAAGAAAACACTGGCAAACGAGGACGCAAAGAAACCATATTTTACTGCCCAGACTGCAACGTGCCTTTATGCTACCATCCTTGCTTCAAAATGTTTCACACACGCAAAAATTACACGACTTGAACACGCAAAAGTCCATGTTCGACTTTTTTTTTTTTCCATAAAACCTCTTTTTTTATTCTACATTTTTAAATAAAAAAAACTAATTTACGTCTGTTTTTTATTTTTATCCTAGAAATAAACAAGTCAATAGTATAAATAAAAAAATAATTATAGATTTATCATTGATAGTTCTCATTTTATAAATGTTGCAATATCGGCGAAAATCGCCGGCGAACCATGGAATCCGCGTTTTAAAATCTTCGGCTGTCAAAGTGTTAAACCACCTTTATGAAAAACAGCTGCAAATAAGTGAAACCAAACAAAAGATCTTAGAAAGATCGATCTTAGAAAGAGAGATTAGATCTTAAAAGATAGAATCTTTGTAACGAACAAATTATACCTGCGGAGCTTCACGGTTGGTTCCAAAACTTAAAAACTGACAATGAGATAGCTGATAATTTACCTGAACCAGCAGTTAGTGAAATTGAAAGTGGAGAAGATGAAAAATAATTATATTAAAACTGATTATAATGTGATTAAAAGTAACTAATTAATATAATTGTGCATGTTACCTTTTTTACTCTTTGAAAGTCAATAAATATTTACATATAAAACCAACTAACTTTTTTTCCTTGATGTACTACACAATTAGTACCGGTCTTCATTTAGCATTGTTAATTTCAAATCACATGCAATAATTTAACAAAGCTACCTAACTTTCAACATAAATCATTTAAAACATCTATAGTTTAGCTTCAAGCGCATTTTTGCTATATACATGTAAAACCGACTAACTGTACGACCTTAGCCACGAATTTCCTTATTTCCAGATTTTTATCACACATGTTTACAAATACTACAAATAAATTTAATATTTACTATATTACCTAACACGTGACTAATAAAGTAATTAAAATCTACTGAAATTATAATATTATAATTAGGTATAAACATTTAAAACGGAATAACACAAAACTGACTTGACTGCACTTAGAAGGTTTTCGCAGTAAACCCTCGATTTAGTTTTGTAAGAATGAGATAACAACAATAACAGCGTTTGATGTATCGTTTTGAAAAAAATCGATCGATGAAGATGTTTCACTTTCAAAAAACTAATGCACTTCCCTGTACTTTTAGAATAATTTATGTATCGTTTACAGAAAATTCGTAAAGACCATCGTGTAGCCCTATAGAGATTGAGTACGAAATGACAAAAAAAACAATTTTGAGATTTTGATTGATGTATTGCTTTGTGAAAACGCTTCTCAATTATGTATGACACACACATGTCATATCTGAAGGGAAAACTTTTATGTATTCATTGCCAGCTTATAAAGTTTTTATTGTTTCTAGTTTCCCTTTTCAGGGCTTATTTGTGATAATTTTATAAGTTTTATGCATATTGTAATTAAATAACATTTCAAAAGTAAGAAATAATCAATTGTATTTATTAAATCTTCAAAGAAATATTTACCGGTAAAATTACGATCTTTATTTTTTTCATGCTGCAACATTTACACCAAGTATGATTCGGTTAAGAATTGAATTGAGTGCGATTCCGCTAACATGCAACCATTTTACGAAAATTAGAGGAATTGCTAAGGAATTTCTCTTCAAAGTCTTTAAACCGATTTCTGGGAATTCAGAAAATGAATTGGTTTTAGAGGAATTGCTTAATGTGGTCTTTTTAGACCCCCTGATGTGTTGTAAGAAAAACACCAATATGGAAGCCATTGACTCCATGCTTCTGGATGATTATCTGTTTGAAAACGTAAGAAAGAGCCTAAATGTTTATGAGAATTTTCCAACGCACCAATGCTTTGGTGGTGGTAAGCTGTGGAATTTAAATGAGTAATTTTTAAAAGTTTACAAACCTCTTGAAATATTGTTGACATAAATTCGGATCCTCTGTCTGTTGCTATTTCCTTCGGCAACCCGTAGCGAAGAATAAAAATATTAACTAAAGCTTGAGCCACCTCTTCAGACTTTTTAGAAATTAAAGGATGTGCCACAAAATACTTAGTCAACTCACATTGTATGGTTAGTATGTAAAAATAATTATTAAATAATCTAAAAATATTTTGTCAAATGCCGTTGTAGCCGTAGAAGTAATAATCATCGGCTCCTTTACAAGTCTAGCATATTTTTCCTTTTGGCATTTTGGACATTTTTTCACAAATTCTCGAACGTCTCGTTCTAACCTTGGCCAGTAAAAATACTTCTTAATGTTACTAACCATCCTCCTCATGCCCGCGTGGCCACTGGTAGGCAAGAGATGGAAATGGAAGTCATTAAGAATAACTTTTCTGTCATGTTTATCGTCTATTCTTCGAACATCATTTATTATGTAAACTCGCGGTACGTACCTATCATTTGACGATTTAATCTCACATAATAATTCGTCAATAAATTCTTTTTGTTCTCTATTCTTCATTATACATATTTCGTCGACGTCTATTAATTTGCAAAATCTACCTAAATCCCTCACAAATGCGGCTCACGTCAATTGTGATTGGAATTGGAAGTCGGGATTAATAAAAATTGTTAACCCGGCGAGGATGTGGAGGGGTCTATTTGACCCTGTCCATTTTAAATCGAGTGTAGTTTTATTTTCCGCGGCTGTAGTAGCTTGTACGTGTCAGTAGCTGTTGCTAAGGGACCCGCCCGCACGCCGCACACCGCTACTCAGTCGGTCGCCACCTGCGAAGAGAGCTACACGTGTGCGAAGTCAAAAAGGGTAAATATGACCCTGCCACAACCGCGACGTAGCATTTTTGTGCAATATGTCAGAAGTTTTTGTTATTTATTGTAATTGTGTTTTCAGGTATTTTTGGACGAAATGAATAACCGGGAGCGTCAGGATGAGTTCATACGTCATGCTTTGTTACAACAAGACAGTGAAGACGACTTGATGTCCGACGGTAGTGAATGTGAAGATCATATGAGTGCACGCAGTCAAGATAGTGACACTGAGCAGAATGTAAGCAGTGAATATGACAGCCAGGATGAAGTACCGCTATCTAACTTGTCAACTCAGAATCAACTCCTGCCAGAGGAAGGGGAATCGGATAGCCAGGTAACAAATTCATTTTATGTTGGCAAAGATGGGACTAAATGGTCTAAAAATCATCCTCTACAACAAGTGCGCACCCGGTCTGAAAACATCATCCGGCAAACACCTGGAGTGAGCCCAGTAGCAAAAAAAAATTAAATTAAAAATTAAAACTTTTATTTCGGAACAATAACACAGGACAAGTTTGACAAGTAAAACGATGGTAGCTGCAAAAGTATAAACTGTAGCGCAGCTAACAACGCCCTTCTCCAGATACAGAATGGAATGATGTTCCATGCGAAAAATTCTTAAAAAATTAGATTTATATAATTAATATAGAAACAAAAAAAAAAAAAAATAGTCTAAAATATACAAAATAAAAGGTGTGATTTGGGATGTATTTTGACGTTGAGTTTATGTGGTGAGTGTATGGTGAATGGGTGTGTGGGTGAGTGACAGTGAGGTGTGCGAGGAGTGTTGTGGTTCTGCGTGTGAGGGAGTGATGAGTATTTTACACTTCCACGAGTTTCTCTGTTTCATCATAATTTTGTGATTTTAACCAGGAGTTAAGTTTCATTTTGCATTTGCTCTTTGTTAGTGGGTAGATGTGCAAGCTTTTGTTTAATTTATTGTAGATTTTTGAGCTTATGTGTTTGAAGTGACGACTTGCAGCTACGGTTCTACGAAACTCAGTGTTACAAACCCTATTCGAGCGACGTGTAGAACAATTTTTAGGACTAAACGGAAGTTGGCTGTGTTTGCGAAGGATAGTCTGCAGGATAAATAACTGTCTGACGGTGAGGACCTGGCAGAGGGTGTACAGAGAGGATGTCGAATATCGGATTGGTTTCCTTGCCAGCACCTTGAGGACAGCTCTCTGCGCTCGCTCGACCCGTAGCATTGCTGTTTTACCGGCACCACCCCAGACCGTGAGGCAATACCCCAGAACAGACTGAGCGAGCGCAAAGTAGACTGTTATCAAACAACTGAAATCGGCCGCGCCTCTGAGTTTCTTGAAAATATAAATAAGTTTTCTCACTCGAGCAACAGTTGCAGCAATATGTTGCTTCCATTTCAAATTGCTATCAAGAGTGACTCCAAGATACTTAATAACTGAGGTATTTTCCAATTGTTGACAACCGCAGTCTGCATGTAAGTTTGGGCAGGTGTGAGCACGAATTTCAATCGGTGTAGGGGGCTGACTTGACTTCATAGTAGAGAATGTGACAAATTTGGTCTTATTAACATTTAGAGTGAGAAGATTTGTGGTCAGCCACCTCATGACAGTGGTCAAGGCAAGCTCCGCGTTAAGGCGAGTTTCAGTCCAGTCCCGGCCATGAACAATTAGAGCTGTGTCATCGGCATATGCGATAATTTTGCAGTTGGGTAAGGATAACTGACACAGCTCATTCACGTATATAAGAAAAAGTGGGGGTCCCAGGACACTGCCCTGGGGGACACCAAAAGTAATCGTCTCCGGGTTGCTGAGGAAGTTCTGAAGTTTTATTATTTGCTTACGACCTGTAAGATAACTCCTGAAAAGATTGTAGGCCGGCCCGCGAATACCAAGATGCTGTAGCTTCGAAAGAAGTTTGGGAATTGAGACAGTGTCGAAGGCTTTGGATAGGTCTAAAAAGAGAGCAAGAGCTTTGTGTTTATTTTCCCAATGACCAATAATAGTTTCTGTAAGTTCCAGTACAGCATCTTCGGTGGATTTTCCAGTCCTAAAGCCATACTGATTATTAGAAAGAAGTTTAAATTTATTTAGGTAATTGGTGAGTCTATGGTTAATAACTTTTTCGAATATCTTTGAGAGAGTGCTCAAGACTGAAATGGGTCTGTAGTTAACAACATTGTTCTTGTCACCCGACTTATAAATAGGGTGGACAATTGCAGTTTTAAAAACATCCGGGAAAATTCCTGTTGAAAAGCACAGATTGAAGATGAAAACAAGGATGGGAATAAGAATGCGACGAGTCGCCTTAACGACTGAGGGGGAGATACCGTCAAATCCAACAGCACAATTGTCTTTAAGGCTGAGGATGATGTTTTCCAGCAAGGTCGGCACAGTCAGAACTTGAATGCTGGAGTTTGTTTTGTCCCGAAAATATGCTTTCTATTATCCTGACTCACACAAACTTGCAAATTCGAGAAAGGAATGCTGGTTGCGAACCTATCCCTCACTTCAAGAAAGAAATAGACATGCCTGAATTCAAGGCTTTTATTGGATTGTTATACATCGCCGGATTTTACCGCTCTGGAAGGCAAAATACTGTTGACCTTTGGGCCTCAGACGGTACAGGAGTCGAAGTATTTCGGTTGACAATGTCTCGGCAGCGATTTCATTACATTCAAAGCTGTCTTCGTTTCGATAATAAAGCTACACACGATGAAAGAAAACTATTGGACAATTTAGCACCAATCCGAAAAGTATTTGAAATATTTGTTGAACACTGTAAACAATCATATATCATAGGAGAATACGTAACTATAGATGAAATGTTGTTCGCATTCAGAGGCAGATGCATATTTCGGCAATATATTCCGTCAAAGCCTGCGAAATATGGCATAAAAATATTAGCTATGGTTGACGCAAAAAACTTTTACATTTTCAACCTCGAGATTTACGCAGGAAAGCAGCCAGTGGGACCATATGGAGTAAGCAACAAACCTTTTGATGTCGTGAATCGTCTAGTACTGCCTATTTCGAAAACTGGCCGCAATGTGACTTTCGATAATTGGTTCACCAGTTTTGAACTTGTGTCTCATCTGCTCAATGAGCACAAGCTGACTTCTGTGGGTACAGTACGCAAAAACAAGAGACAAATCCCAAAAGAATTTATCATTACTCGCCGTCGTGATACAAATCTCTATTCATCGCAGTTTGGCTTTCAAAAAGACGTAACACTAGTATCTCATATTCCAAAGAAAAACAAGGTTGTTCTACTCATGTCAAGTCTCCACCACAATGCTGAAATTGATGAATCGGCTGGAGAGAAAAAAAAACCTGAGATAAACACGTTTTATAACTCCACTAAAGGTGGAGTAGACGTTGCAGATGAGTTGTCCGCGACATATGATGTAAGCCGCAACTCAAAAAAATGGCCTCTGACTGTATTCTATGCAATGCTAAATATGGCTGGAATCAACGCATGTATTATACACGGGTCTAATACACAAACTGTTCAGAAACGTCGCAATTTTATAAAAACATTAGGCCGTATGCTTGTTACTGAACACTTGAATGCCCGAAAAGAAATACCCCAATTGCCGAGACTGCTGCGTAAGAGAATCAGAGAATTCAGTGGAGAATCTGTACAAGAACCGCCTGTCAGAGTTCCAGGTGTACGAAAAAGGTGCCAAGTGTGTCCTTATGCCCGACATCGGAAGACTGGTAACGTTTGCGAAGAATGCCATAAATATATTTGTCCAGAACATACTGTTTCGTTCTGCCAAGAATGTGCTACAACAACAGACAGTAATATTGTGTAGTATATAAGACTGACTTATTTAGTGAAACTGATTGATCTCTAAATATATATGTTTACCAAATTATCCTAATTTTAAGAGAAGTTTTACTTATTTTTAGTTTTTTTAATGTTTGGAACGGAAGGCTTTGCAAAAGTTGATTGTTTTAAAGCAATAAAGATATTGAGTATTGAGTTTTTTTAAAAATCAAAATCCATAAAATAATATCCAACTAATCTGCTGTTATTCAATAGTTTGATAAAAAATATAAATTTAGCCTTTAAAAATGCAATAGAAATACAGGGTCAAATATACCCTCCACAACCTCCACGTAACTATTTACACCACATCCTCGCCGGGTTAACTTGCTTTCTACATAACAAAACGCGTTTTTCTCTTCAGTTATTTTATTTTGCTTTCTCAACATATTTAACTCTTTTTTCTCGATTAATCTAAGTTCTATTGCCTCTCTTGGTTTCGCATGACTTCCCACGACACCTGGTTGATCAGGCCAAGTGCTGTCTGATGTCGAACTACTCGGAGGGCTTTGCATTTTTCTCGCCTGTGCTCTAGTTGTTACATTTATAGGTTGGGGAAAAAGTCTTATCGCATTATAGTATGTATGAACTTGTAATAAAATCTCTTTGGCTATACTATTTGTATCGGGCTGGTTTTGGTATCATTGAAAGTTTAAATTTAAAAGAACATAATTCCAAATTCAAATTAGGAAAATGTGTGATTTTCATTTGATTTTCGTACCGTCAAGATGAGTGAATCTAATGAAGAAATTCGATACATTTTAAAATTTTACTACAAAAAAGGAACAAATGCAACGCAAGCCGCGAAAAAAATTTGCGATGTTTATGAACCTAGTGTAGTGTCTGTGTGAGTAGCACAAATTTGGTTTAAGCGTTTTCAATCCGGAAATTTTGATGTCAAAGATGCACGTCGCTCTGGTCGCCCTATTACAGATAAAATGGATGCCATTTTTGAAAAAGTGGAGCAAGATCGGCTTACCAGTAGTTACGACGTAGCTGAAGAACTGGAAATTGACCACAAAACAGTTTTGGCGCATTTGAAAAAAACTGGGTACCTACACAAAAAAGCTCGACATTTGGGTACCTCACGAGCTCACTGAAAGAAACCTAATGAACCGTGTACTCATTTGTGATTCTTTATTACGACGTAATGAAACCGAACCATTTTTGAAGAAGCTGATAACTGGTGATGAAAAGTGGATCACGTATGACAAGAACGTGCGAAAAAGGTCGTGGTCAAAGGCCGGTCAGGCTTTACAGACTGTGGCGAAACCCGGGTTAACTCGCAACAAGGTGATGCTGTGTGTGTGGTGGGATTGGAAGGGCATTATTCATTATGAACTGTTACCACCAGGCAGGACCATCGATTCTGAACTCTACTGCGAACAACTGATGAGATTAAAGCAAGAAGTTGAGAGAAAGCGGCCGGAATTAATCAACAGAAAGGGTGTGGTTTTTCATCATGAGAACGCTAGACCTCACACATCTTTAGCCACCCAACAAAAATTAAGAGAGTTTGACTGGGAGGTGTTAATGAATCCGCCGTATAGTCCTGACCTTGCACCTTCAGATTTCCACCTGTTTCGGTCTCTTCAGAATTCTTTAGGTAGTGTCAGGTTAACATCACGAGAGGACTGCCAAAACCACTTGTCGCGGTATTTTGACCAGAAGTCCCAAAATTTCTATAGCAATGGGATCATGTCCCTACCTACAAGATGGCAAAAAGTTATCGAACAAAATGGTACCTACATACTTTAGTTAAATGTAAATAAACTTTATTAAAAAATGTTTTGAATTTTCTTAAAAATGCGAAGAAACTTTTTCCCCAACCTATTATGATTCACCCATATTCTTTAAGTCTTCATTTGTAAAAGGAATCCGGGTCAATGCATCTGCAGCTGCGTTGCACAGAGTGGTATTAGGCCCTAAAACTTCAAAAATATTTTATGACTCGAACGACGATTATTAGTGTATATGAAGGCAGATGGGTCATATTGTAAAATAAAAGAGGTTCTTTCAATATTAAGGAACTATTTAATCAATAGACCTTATACGAAACTGCACTTAATCAGTTTCCATAATTATTAATTTAACACCTTATTAAAATAGCCATGACACCCAGTAATACAGTTACAGTATTACAGTTCATATAAAAGAGTATCAATGTACAGTGAGGCAGAGTAATAATAATTGAGAGCAATACGACCTGTGCACCGGGCCACGCCTGAACTTAGAATCCCAATTTGCCGCCGTGCGGCGTCTTTTATACGGAAGTATTGGAGGTGGGGCAACGACGTAGCACGCTACGACGTAGCGCGCTCTAACTCCGCCCACCCGCAATGAGGTGGGAGAATGGCGTAGCGTGCTACGACGCTACGGCGCTATCGCGTAGCCCAATGCACGTGCTGCTTACAATGTGACGCCGACACGGCCATACTGACGTGCGGACGTCCTCGTACGCTCAACTGACAATGTCACATCTAGAACTTGAAAAACTGATTAAGTACCGTTTGGTCATCCTGATTGTTTCTGGTCCGGTCTACTTAGACCCTTCAGATATTTAACCACTTGGTCCAGTCTGCTATGACTCTTCAAGGGTTATTCTTGGTCCGGTCAACTTCTGACCCTACAAGATCAGCCTCCTGGTCCGGCAATTGTTTTGCCCATCAGGTGTATCCCTTCAGTTTAAACTGGACCGGATCTAGCTAGGTCGAACAAGGATCGTTCCTTTAGCTTAATTCACAAATAGCTCAATACTTTGGTTGATTTCTTTTTTTTTTCTTTTCTTTCTTCTTTTCTTTCTTTTTCTTTTCTCTTTTTTGAATCTGTTCCCTAGTCTCGTGGACAAGAACATCTATGTTATTCTTCGCCGACACGTCATCCTCATCATAACATTCTGCGAATTCCAGAAAGAATGACTGAACACGGGGTACTTCTTGTAAGTTTTTGTGAGAGTATTTGTAGACTATTCCATTAATGTGTTTCAATTCGTATCTATCATTTCCTTCCAAAATAGCGGTGATTTTAAAGGGGCCTTTATATTCACGGTCCTGTTTCATTTGGTGTCTTTTTTCGAATTTAACAAAGGCAAAATCACGTACTGAAAAGCATTTTACCATAGCTTTATCCTTGTTAAATGATAAATGACTTTATTTTTGCAAGTAGGTTTGTACAAACACTTTTACACGTCAATCATTTTTTTTTTTTTTAACTAGATGTGGTCGGCGTTTCCTATCTGACTAGTCTGAGAAGAAAGGCCGAAACAAACTTAGAGGTCACAGTCTCTTTTAAAGTCCAGACATAATCTTGGTCACATCATGTGAAGACCATGTGGATTGGTGTCTGAAGTGGTATTTTAAAGAAAGAACCACCCAGATTGAGTGGACCTGTCCAATCAGTGCACGCATTTGTCAGTAAATCGACCTGTGTCATATTGGACCATATTTTTTTATACCAACAGAAGAATCGAATAATGGTTTCGAGGTTTAATTCCAAGGGCGTGAGCCCTGTTGCTCTACAACGAGTACTATTGAGACTCTAACTACTAATTGGATATTGTTTACATGATCTTACCATAAGCTACCCGAATATATAACGAGCATACTTTTTAAGGTCCTCATGACACGCTCGACCTGGCCATTGGCCAGGCGAACCAGTGGATATTAATTGTAAATCGATACGAATATCTTTACAGAAATTCTTAAATTCAGTACTGTCATATAACCTACCGCGATTTGCAACTATTCTTTTAGGAGCGCCAAACGAGTTCACTGCATTTTTTTTTTTGTGATTTAATAACTAACAAGACGGATTTTGTAAAGCCATCAATAATCACGGAAAAATACTCCTTGTTTTTTAACACGCTTTTTCCTGTGAGTTTACCAGTTAAATCCAAATGAATTATATGCCATGGAACGGCAAATTTAGGGATTGGATGTTGACCGACCTGCTGGGCATACGGGGGACCTTTGGAAGCCTTACAAGCGACGCATGAACCACCATAGGTTTTAACAAGTTTTGACATATTTTGAAACCAATAAAGATTGTATAATTTATCGAAGTTTTTTTTTTTTTATAACCATGGTGTGTTATTTCGCTGTGTACTCGATTAATCACTTACCATGTTAAAGGGTGTGGCAATATTGGAGACCATTTAGTGGTTTTATAACATTCGATTTTACGATGCCCTGTCTAATATCGATAATGTGCGTGATATTTCAGACAGCAAGTCATTTGAGCGAAATTTGGATATAATGTCTCATATTTCGGAATCACGTTATCTACAGTTAGACAAATTTACAATTTTAGCTGCCTTATGAATAAAATATGTGTCAGCATGATTACGTGAAAGGAAGTCTACATGTGCCATATTTTTTTCCCTCTTTATAGATGATATCAAAGTCATATGACTGCAAAACTGTCCACCTATGTACTCAGGGGTTAGGTCCTTTTTGTACTAAGAGGCTTTTAAGGCGTTACAGTCAATAAAGACCGTAAATTTACGCCCATATAGGTTATATCGAAAATATGTGGCTAGGCCATATAAATTGTTGGTACTGAGCAGCAGTGCTTGGAGGAGGGATATTTTTTAGAGCTTCAATCTTATGGGGATTTGGTCTAATTTTTCCAGGGGATATTCCGAAACCCAGATATTCAATTTTCGGCTTTATACATGAACATTTTTTTAAAGTTATATCTAGCAATCTATTTAAACGAGACAACTTTTTTGAACGGTCTGTAATGCAGAAAGTACGTCCATTTAGATCAGTATTTTATTGTCATTTAGAGGTTTAAGACCAGTATTTATAGCTCTTTGAAAAACCTGTGAAGCATTTCATAAACCAAATGGCATAGTAAGGTACTCAGACTGACCCGTTATGGACGCAAATTTGGTGATCGATTCGATCACTAACTAGTAGTAAAGGATAGCTGTCTAGTCGAGTATTGCTATTGAGTTCCCGGTAATCAACGCACATACGATCGGTACCGACCTTTTTTTTATTAATAATGTAGGACTCGCGCAAGGCGAAGAACTTTCACGAATTATGTTAGCATCTAGTAATTCTTGTACTTTGTCATTAACGATTCGTAATTCGAGATATGAGGAGTATTTAGTGAGTATTTCAATCAAAACCTAATTTTCTTTACCGGTAAGATCTGTGTCAATAGAATTAATGCCAAGAGGCATTTCTAATATAGAGCTAAGATTTGCTTTTTTTTTAAGTTAAGGCAGCTTTATTATCCACAACGGATATTGCCTGTCTAAAATGTCGTGACCTATTAATAAGTTGACGTTTTCATTGAAACATTCGTCAGACAATACTTGATATGTAACGCCGAGAAGAAAGTTTTGTACCACGGTTGGGCATTGTATTTGGATTGAACAATTAACATCATCATCAGGAGAGTCTCGTCTGAGTGACTATCGGGAGTTACCAGCCTGACGGTACATCTAAATGACCATCAACTTAGATCAGCTTGACGAGAACTGACTTCTCTCGAGAACATTGGACCAATTAACATTATTACAATCAATCCCCTTTAAAAGTTCATGAAACTTTTCACGGGTAAGAAGACCACAGTTACCTTCATGAAGATACACTCAGATCCAGAGTCAAATATGAAAGGAATTGCATACCACTTATTTCCAAAACACCACGCGCTGCTCTGCACACAGGTTCACTTGTTTGCTGGTGTTGCTCGGTGTGGGGATCTCTTTTCTTCATCAAGCGTTTAAGGCAAGTGGTGACCACGTGTCTAGCCTCAACACATTTGAAGCAGGTTATTCCAGAGTTCGTCTGTGGAGTTTTTGCTAAAACAGGTACCTTTTGAAGCAACGTGCCGACATTCCTGCCCTTGTTGACAGACCTTCCCGCAGAAATTGCAGTTTCCCCGAAATTGAGTTGATGGACAGGACCTTTTCGTGTCTGATTCGGACGTGCCCGGTTCTTCGTTTCTTTCACGGTGAATTTTATCATCGCACCATAATAGGACAGATAGCAGAACCGGTCCGGTAATTTTGCATCAGGAAACTTTTCAACAAGTTTTCCTAACTCGGCTGGGATTTCTTTGTTATCAATTTATGATTGTGATTGAATTCAAATTCTCCTGCATTGTCATGGGTTTGGAAAATTTAGAGACCAGCATTTTCCTAATAGTATCTCATGAACTATTATCTGGATAAATTCTTGTAAAACACATGGCGGCGCGGGTCTTTAGAGAGTGAGCGAGGGCTAAAATAAGGTCTACACCTTCTGGCTTCTTACTGTAGATTACAATCTCACTTAATGCACACCAGTTGATAATGTTGGTTTCAGTTACATCAGGATCGAAAGGAACCAACATCGATTGCATACTGGGTGTCATGTGGCGAGGTGTCAAAGTATCTGCACTTATTTTTAATTGATAAAGGTGGGAGTGGGTTTCATCCCACTTCTGATGAAGGCAGATGGGTCATATTGTAAAATAAAAGAGGTTCTTTCAATATTAAGGAACTATTTAATCAATAGACCTTATACGAAACTGCACTTAATCAGTTTCCATAATTATTAATTTAACACCTTATTAAAATAGCCATGACACCCAGTAATACAGTTACAGTATTACAGTTCATATAAAAGAGTATCAATGTACAGTGAGGCAGAGTAATAATAATTGAGAGCAATACGACCTGTGCACCGGGCCACGCCTGAACTTAGAATCCCAATTTGCCGCCGTGCGGCGTCTTTTATACGGAAGTATTGGAGGTGGGGCAACGACGTAGCACGCTACGACGTAGCGCGCTCTAACTCCGCCCACCCGCAATGAGGTGGGAGAATGGCGTAGCGTGCTACGACGCTACGGCGCTATCGCGTAGCCCAATGCACGTGCTGCTTACAATGTGACGCCGACATATATATGTTAAAATAAGTATTAAAAAACTTATTATAGTTAGAAAAAAAATTATTCGTCACGAGTTCACGACTGGACACATTTTCATTGGTCAGGTCACTCTCAGTAAGCAAATTTAATACGTCTCCATACAATGTCTTTCTATTTTTCTTAAAATAAATATTTGTTCTCATGCTTGTTAATAGGGGGCCCGAAGTTAGCAAAAGCCTATTTAAAACGTCCATATTACACTATACGCGCGAAATTTTTCTGGAATAATTAAGTCTATAATTATTGCCTTATGTGTTTGTTGCGAGCTTCCGCAGCTTCTTCAGAGAGTTGTCCAATTGGAAGAATTGCGTGTTTTATCACTTCAGCTCCGTCAGGAAGCACTTTATGCAGTGTCGGAGACTTTGGGTAAAACCCATATAAAGCCACGTACATCTCGGCAGTTTCATCGCAGTATTTCTGGAAAGCTTCAGTATTAATTTTATATCCGCAGCACATTGTGTCCAATATTACCTTAAATCGGTAGATAAGTTCTTTATCAATTTTGGTTATTTCTGCCGATATTTCGTAGTTTTCGAAAAATCGGCGACTGGTATTACCGTCATTTGTGCTGCCAAAATTAGCTTTTGGGATATCCACCAATAGTCCAAGGTTTTGCTTAAATTGATCTTGGATCTCTTGTTTTCTGGCATCCACCGCTTGTTTTTCCTCTATCGATAGTCGGACATTCCACTTCTTTACAGGTAGCCTATATGCTACGTGTAGGATTGATTCGAAAAATCGAATACGAGCATGTAGCAATGACAGCCCAAATCTTAAATTTTCCTGTTTAGATGGCCTTTTATTCGATAAGTCGTTAAACTCTGAAGAAGTTGCGTCGCAAATGTAGCATCTCATTGTGAATTTTGTATGTGTTGCCGCATTGCAAACTTTGCCCTCCACCATAGTGAACAACATCTTATGCTTCACTGATAAGTTGTTCCCAATGTCAGTTTTGTCAAGGTCGTTTATTTGTGTTGTGATGTAGTCTATTTCTTCTGTACTTGTACTTCAGCACACGTTTCGGTAACGCGATGAACTTCAGGATAGCATTCTTTCTTAACTTTTTGCAGCACCGAATAACACGGAAAGAAAGGCTTATTTGTTTCTCGTACTCGTTCATATTGTGCTTTTGTTAATCCTGCTTCGGTAAACATAGACAACGCATTTAAAGGTGACAATTGGTGAGGTTGATCTTGTGTGTGAATACTTTTTCTCATTGCCTTCACATATTTTTTCGATCTCTGGGGACTTTTCGTAAGATCTTTTACGACTTTCGAAGCATCAACTTTACCAACTTTTCTTAACTTCATGTGAGTAGCGAAGGTCAATTCCTCCACACCTTTTGATCGAAGATCTGTAGTTTTCCGTCTTTTAGTCCTTTCGCTAGAGTCCAAAAATGATTTCTGTGGGCGACCAGGGCTTTTTTTTTTTTTTTTGGATGGGAAATCATTAAATGACTTCTCCCGCTCTGGGCAGAGCGGGAGGGCGTGTCAGACTTTTACTGACTAAAACCCACCCGTGTTCCTTCAGTTGCCCATGTGCCAGGGTCACGGTATCTCTTTCGAACAATCGCGCGACCCCGGCAGGCATCGGTCCTAGCAGACCCCTTCAGTGTTGCTGACATGTCTTTGAGGCGCGCGTGGAACACTACGCGCCGTCGACCCGAGCCTGGTCCTTACCGGGCGGCGAGCTACCCATTGCTCGCCACCCGCAAGCTCGCGCCTACGGTGGCCGGGAGTCTGCTATCGACTCCCGACGCCCGGGGCGTCTCCTCCTGCGGCGGCTAGGGACGTGAGGGCGCAGAGACTGCCACTCCCTCACGCGCCCCGCCTCCTCCTTCGCGAGCATTACTGCTTCGCAGAAGGAGGTGACGGCTTCCCATGCCCTCTCGCTCCCAACCATGGCTCGCACCAGGGCCGGACGCGAGAGGTCGCCGCCGCCGATCGCCTCCACGAGGACACGGCGGTGCTCCGCCCAAGCAGGGCACACCTCCACCGTATGCTCCACCGTGGGCGACCAGGGCTGATTCCTGTAACAATAAAAAATAATATTCGTATATAAACAAGTTTCAATTTAACAATAAAATATGTAGTTGGTTACAATCATCATAACAAACACCGTATACCTAGCTACCTGCGAGTCAACAAATTCTGGGAAACAGTAAACCCTAATTAACAAAAAATCTATTGTTCAGACGCATACCTGTAGCTGGTAACGAAATGGATCCGGATAGCCATTCTACGTTATTTTATTCGAATCTTGCTCTGGTTTTACGAGCTGCTAACCACTTTTGCTTGAAATTGTGTAGTATATTAGCGATCTTTTGCTTTAAATCATGAATTCTTATATCATCATCAGAGTAGGAACTTAGCAAATGCTGCTTCAAAAAGGTCAATTTTGCATCAAATGTTGACTCGTTAAAACTTTGCATAATAGCATACTACTCATTCCGAGTCATAAACCTCAATCCTGAAGTCCCTGTAACAAAATAAAACGAAATCTTAGGAACGAATATTTATACAAGATTGTAGGGCACAAACGAAAAAAAAATCTAAAAAAAAAGGGGGCGGGTACGGGCGGCTGTGTTTTTTACAGATTTGTTTTGGGCTGTCTACTCTACAAGAAACATTAGGATGTGTAATTAAAGAATGCTAAATAATGTGATAAAAACACTCTTAAACATAGAAAAGTAAGATTTTTTTTATTAGTTTATGACAACTTACTTTTGGACCTATGGATTAAAATTGATTGAGATTTTTGGAGAAAAAAACATGTTCCATACAGTTACATACCTGGCTGAGAGGAATCCATCACAAAAACTACCTACCACAACCGTTTGTTCCTAAAATATCGCGTTTTAAAAACAAGTAAAATTTGAGCGTATCGAACAATCATGATTTGCTTCCCACTCACACGCTTCCTACCCATCAAAGTGGCTCCTGCTTGGACCATATAATACTCAAATCGAATTTCCCTGCTCTTGCCCTTGTAATTAATTCAACAATAACCGATCACAGTGCTTCCCTATTCATTTTAAATTGTAAATTGCCTAAAGTAGTCACTCGCACGATTACTAGATTAAACGTAAATAAACTTGAAGAAGACTTACACAATATCGACTTTGACCCGGTCTACGATTCCGCTGATCCGCAGTTTTATACAATGTACCTAATAAAAAATGTGCAACATGCAATTCAGAAAAACACTGTCAAAACTCGGCTAAATAGCAAAAACTACAATATAAAACCATGGGTCACGGCAGGACTCATACTTTGTATGAAACATAGAGATAAATTGCATATGAAAGCTAAAACTAACCCAGATAATTTAATTCTACAACAGTCGTATAAACGATATCGTAACTTTTGTAATGATCTCCTAAAAAAAGTAAAATGCACCTACGATAAAATTGCACTTGAAAAGGCTGGTACGAATAGCAAAAAAATCTAGAATTTTATTAAAAGTGTAACATACAATTCAAAACAAAATCAGTCATCTTCAAGTTTGTTACAAGCACACTCATCACAGTTAACATCTGCCAACATTGCAAATAATTTCTTTGTAAATGTTGGAAAGTATTTAGCTGAAAAAGTTCAGGGCCAATCACAATATCTAACCAGCACACCATTTCCATGTAGCACTATTTTATCATCCTTTGCGTTGTTAGACACTGACGAGGCTGAGGTAGAAACTATAATTATGAGTTTGAAAGATGACTCTGCAGTAGGCTGGGATAACATACCAAATAAGATGATTAAACAGTTTGGACACATTGTGATACCACCACTTACATATATCTTCCAAACATGTTTATCTACAGGCATTTTTCCTGAGTGCCTAAAAAAAGCTGTTGTTGTCCCTGTTTATAAATCAGGCAATAAAGAACAAGTGACAAATTATAGACCTATTTCCGTACTGCGTTCTATGTCTAAAATATTAGAAAAAAATCTAAATAAAAGGCTTTACAGATACTTGGAGGATAAATTAATTTTATCGAAACGACAGTTTGGATTTAGGCCAAAAATGTCAACAGACGATGCCGTACATCATCTGACTGACTATTTATCCAAAGAACTTGATAATGGTAACCATACAGTAGGAATCTTCCTGGACCTCGCGAAAGCATTTGACACGGTTTCTATTTCTATTCTGTTGCGCAAGCTTGAAGCCATAGGTATAAGAGGGACCCAGCTGAAATTATTTAAGAGCTATTTAGAAGACCGTACCCAATGTGTAAGGATTGGTAATGTTCTCAGTGATGATCAAAAAAACACGTCCTTCGGAATTCCCCAAGGAAGTATTTTGGGACCTACACTTTTTTTGATTTATATAAACGATCTTTGTAATCTAAACTTAGAGCACGGCCAAATTATTTCTTATGCTGACGATACTGCCATACTATTTTCAGCTGACTCAGAAAACAATGTCTACAAATTTGCGCAACACGGTTTTAATGTTGTTAATAAATGGCTTCAATATAATTCACTCACACTAAATGCAGACAAAACAAATTACATTAAGTTTTCGATGCGCAAGCAAACATCAACTTGCCCTACCTCGACAATATATGCTCATTATTGCGCTATGCCTACAGATAACCAATGTGTTTGTCCGGTCATCAAAATGACAAATACAACGAAATACCTTGGTGTTATAATGGATGAATCACTTTCGTTCAAAAAACACATAGAAGCCTTAAATAGCAGAATTCGCAAGTTGATATTTGTTTTTAAAAAGTTACGCCATATTGCTGACCCAAAAATAATTAGACAAGTTTACTTTGCTCTATGCCAATCGATATTAACTTACTGTATTACCACATGGGGTGGAGCGGGTAAAACATTGTTATTAACTATCGAGAGAGCTCAGAGAGCGATACTCAAAGTCTCTACTTCCCGCCCTTTCCTTTTCCCTACTAACCTACTATACAAATCTTGTGAAGTATTAACAGTTCGACAGCTATTTATAATGGGCATTGTATTAAAACAACACACAGCTCTACCCTACAGCACTGAATTTACTAATAAAAGACGTAAAGATATAGTCTGTCCACAAAATAGAACAAAACATGCTTTTATATCCAAATTTTATCTGTACCTCGGCCCTCTCCTCTATAATAGATTAAACTCTATAGCAAAAATTTTTTCACTGAACTATGCAAATTGTAAGAGAACTCTCAATGACGCTCTCCAAAGTATGTCTTACGAAGAAACAGAGAATTTACTAACTGTGTTAAAGTAAGTATTCACTTCTCAACGTAGGTGAATACTTACTTATTTAATTCTATAAAATTTTAGAAACTATTTTATAAGCTACTCAACATTTGTACAATAATTTGTCTATTCACAACTTTTGGTTATTTATTTATTTTATAAGACTATTTAGGCTCTTCTTGCCTGAAACACAGGATTACCTAGTTCAGGCACGTAAATATTAGAATATAATTTACATATAAGCAAACTGTACATATTTTTAAGCCTTTTATTTTTTGAATAAATATTATGTTATGTTATGTATGTTATGTTATGTAATCACACGACCACTATAAGCGAACGGTAACTTTCGACTGAGCCTGCGGCACATGTTGGTGAGCTGGCACGGAGTTCTTCGGGCATTGTTTGGGCCACCTACTTAACTTTTAAAGGATCGGTCATATGGAGTAGTTTACTAATAATAAAAAAAATCATTTTTGGCCAACTTTTAGGGCCTAATACCACTCTGTGCGTTGTCCGAACCCTTTACATACTCTACAAAGTAGTCGTACTCCTCTAATATTAATCTAATTTTCATAACCATACTCGATGGATCCAGCATATTAAAAAAAAAAAAAACAACCGACTTCCTTATAGAAAAAAACACACAAAGTCAAAAATAACTTTAATTTCGGAATTCGGTGTCTTAGGACCTATATTTAAGATTTTTTTTGCCACCGACTTCCGAAATTAAAGTTATTTTTGACTTTGTAGTGTTTTTTTTTAAGAAAGTCGGTTGTTATTTTTTTATAAAAAGTTTTTATTTTTAACTTTTTAGTTATGGTAGATACCCCGCACTAATCTAATTGCGTTATTCGTTCATTTGTTGCGCAAATACTTAATGCAAATTTAAGACCTATATGGTTTTCACATGGATCCCATTGTCCGAATGGAACATTAAAAATGGGACCATTCGGGAAGCACCAGCTTTCAAATAAAAATGAATCATTACAATCGGTTCACTCAGTCAAAAGTTATGAGGTACCTACCAAAAAAAAAAAAAAATACAGACGAATTGATTACCTCCTCCTTTTTTTGAAGTCGGTTAAAAAGATAAATTAATGGACGATGATCCGTCAATATTTTGAATTTCCTACCATAAAGATATGGCCGAAAATACTTTACTGCCCAAACTATTGCCAATAACTCCTCGATTGTTGGGTATCTCCGTTCTGCACTTTTTAAACTTCCACTTGCATACGCAACAGATTTTTTATTTCCATTACTTAAATTAGCGTCAATTGAATAACCTGAAACGTCTGTTTGTACTATAAATTAATTAGTTTCTGTAAAATCCGGATATTGCAAAACTGGTGATGAGACTAAACACGCTGTTTCAAATCTTCAAATGTTTTTTGACACTCTTGGTTCCAAATTACAGTCGCATTTTTCCTACATAATTTGTGTAAAGGATAAGATAAATAGGACAAATAATAGGGATAAATAAATAGGGATAGGATAAATTCGGTATACACTTCCTATAATAATTTACAAAAGCTGTAAAACGCTTGACTTCTTCGACAGTTAAATTTTCTCTGGATCGGGCAAAACACCTTCTCGAGACGCTACATGTCCTAAGTATAACATTTCCTTTTTGAAAAACACACTTTTCGGGATTTAGCTTTAAATTCAATTGCCTTACCCTTTCAAAAACATCTTGTAAATTCTTAACTTTTTCTCCTAAATTACGACCAAATACTATCAAATCGTCTTGGTAAATGAGACACTTATCATAATAATATGAAATACCATATAGTGATGGTGGATCGACTAGAGCGGCGCACAATGATCGTTGACATAACGGTCCCGCATGACGGGAACCTCGTAAAAGCCGAAAAAGAAACAAATAAATTATCTTGACTTGGCTCGCGAGGTTGTCGACATATGGCATGTGGACTCAGCGATCATTGTGCCGATAGTCGTCACAGCCAATGGCTTGATAGCCAAGAACCTCGACCAACAAATTTACACCTGATGAGGCTCTCGGTGGGCAGCTGGATCAAGGGCTTGATTCAGAAAGCGGTACTTCTGGATACGGCTCGCATTGTCAGGAGGTTCCTCAGTTGAAAACCAGCGTCAGGCACTACTAGTCTGGCATTTTGCTGAACTGGGCCTTTTTGGCGCAGCCCCGAGGCGCATTATGGCCAGTTTTTGACTTCACACCTTACACTTTTTAAATTTATTTTTCTCTTTCCTGCTATATTATACTCTCTGAAAGAACAACCAGTAATAATGCCTTGATGTACCGCCACGTAGGTACTGATGATATCTAAGCTGAAATAAATACCTACCATTAACTGTAGATATAAACTTATCAGAATACGATGAAAATAGGCGAAAGCAAATTTAAATCATCAAATGAATTTGTATTTTAATCATTAAACGAAGTTTTTATACTCAAGATTTTTTGTAAGTACAAATATTTTAATAAATACGAAGAAAGGGACAATATCCTGGGGGAATATTATCCTTGGAAACAAATGAAACTTAGTTCAAATAAAGCTCAATCGGACCCGAGATAAAATATTATGACACGCCAGCCGAGCTTTATGGATGTTCGAAATGGTTTACATGAATTTTATTATTTTTAATTACAAAATCTGAACTTCACTTTGGAGTTTTATTTGAAACAAATAACTTATAACCAGAGGTCGGAGTAGGTAGATTGATTTTACGTACTCGCATCATGAGTAGTCATAGAAATCACAACATGGATAAGCCTTTTTTCCGGAATTTCATTTTGGTACATACGGGATTGAATCAAATATTGTGAAAGTAAGGATTTTTAAACTACGTACTACATTAGAAATTTATATGAATGCGATAGATAAACATTTAAAATTGTTTTTTTCTTACTGTAGAAGGCTGATCACCTATATACCTATTATTAAAAAGACAGCAAAAAGTTTATACATTTCTTATTCATATTGATGTGTTCTTTATTCTACACATTACTACATTTGAAATTAATTACAAAATCCCTGAATCCCGGAGGCATATCCATACTAATATATACGTGCCAGTTCATTGATCCCATTTCAATCTACCTACTCCGACCTCTGCTTATAACACAATAGTATCGTTAAACAAGGATGTATGTTCCGATGTCTATAGTCTGATATACTGCACCCTAATTGCGAAACGCACAATTTATCAGAATCTGAATGGGATTTCAGATTATTTCTAAACCATTGCGTCATTTGTTCGAATAAATTGTCGGCTCAGCAACGTAAATAACGCAATGAATGTTGTTCAACTATGAATATTAAACCAATTCCTACCGATAAAAAGTTCCGCAATTACCCCTCTGATCTCACAAAATGTATTGACATGATAAACGAATATTTTTATATGAGATTTTAAGTCGTTCAGAATCCTGCCGGGGTAGCAAAATTGTTTGAAAGAGTTACCGTGGGCCTGGCATAGGCACTGAAGGAACTCGGGTGGGTTTTAGTCAGTTAAAGTCTGACACGCCCTTCCGCTCCACCCAGAGCGGGAGACGTCAGAAAGAGGTCAATCGTCGAATCCGACTCGGCTAGGCATCGTTCGGGAAGCTACATAACATCTTCTCGTTTCACTTACCGCAGTGTCTCAAGACACTTTGATCAGTGTGACCAGTTTTGAGTCTTTGACCAGTGTGTGTTGCCAGTGATGACTTATGGCACTGAGACGTGGTCGCTCACAATGGGCCTCATAAGAAGGCTGAAAGTCACCCAAAGGGCGATGGAGAGGGCTATAATTGTAGTTTCCTTACGCGATCGAATCAGAAATGAAGAGATCCGTAGGAGAACCAAGATAACCGACATAGTCCGAAGAATTGCTAAACTGAAGTGGCAGTGGGCAGAGCACATTGCTTGCAGAACAGATGGCCGATGAGCTCGGAACAGGGAGGCCTATATCCATTAGTGGACGTCTTTCGGCTGAAATGATGATTATGATGATGATGAAAGCGAAACGATTGCGATGAAAAAGACACTAAAACGTATACCGAGTTAAACACATTATTTTCGTTCAAAGGTTAACCATGTGGGTTTCTTACTGTGGACGTGATACCTGATTAAACAGACATATAAACAAACAAACGGACAAAAATGATAGAAATGACATCGGTTGTTTCTCCTACAAAACCCTATTTCTATTTGGAAATATTTTGAACCGAGAGACCGCGCGTTGCTCGCGTAGTCTGTCGTTGGCGCTGTAATACTTGTTCGACGCCAGGCCTCACGTTCCAGGACAGACAGCAAATAGGCCACTTTGGGCGGGTCTTGGGTAAGCGTGGGTCGAACTGTCCGCCGTGCGCGGAGCTGATTAACAAATATTCAATCACTCACCTGGTTGAGGAAAAACTGCCTCCGGAGACTACCCGGATCTATGTATGTAAATGAGTGTATATTGTATTGTGTAGTGAAGTTAGTATTCCAGGAGTAAGGCCGCTTCAATACGCTCGAGATTTCCAAGCATGCGCTTCCACTATAACCTCAAACTATTTCAATCAAATTCCAAAATAAAACCCGTTCAATATCGTCAAAAGGGGTGGCTTACACACAAAACAATCGGATCACAACAAATTGTCCGCAAAACTATAGATTCAAAAAGATTAACAATCAATATTCTCAAAACAAATTTACCAACCAGCCAGCCATTATCAAGATCAAATTCAAGTGTCAAAATCAAACTGACAAGTGACAGTTTTCCCTCTGTTACACGTCACGATGCGCAGGCGCACAGAGTAAACAAAAAACTGTCGTACAGTCGGTTGTCTGTGGTCACGGGATGGAACAATACTATTGGTTCGATGAGGCTTTGAGTTTTGTTTTTCCCAATCGTAAATCTGGCATTTTTCAATTTAGTTTTTTTGATAAATCGTTTGTACATTGTACCAATATAAAATCATTTCACTGCGGGAAAATACCACTTCAAATTTTTACGTGTGGAACTCAATAAAATTGGATCATATATAGTTTTACTATGTTTTATTATATTACTTATACAATCAGGTGTATCAATATTTTATTTGTAATTTTAAAGCAAATATGTCCAGCGTAAAGCGGTCAGCAGCAGTCCTCCAACGCTCGTCGGCAGCAGTCGTACGGTGCATCAGTAGCTCTAGCACGAACAAATTTGACGTTACGTCAACGTGTAAATATAACTGAGTTTTGAATGGTAAATATATGAAACGTGCGCAACTTGTAGTTACCAACTAATTTGATAAATGAAAGACCATATTCATATCTCTGTTCAAACTTGTGTAGATATAGAGCTTCTTCCATTTAAAATATGATGTGGGTGTCACATGAATCATTCCGATACAAAATACACGTACGTCAAACAATGGGTAACGTGATCGGTAGTGGGTGGTAGAGCGCGCTCGGCTCGCGCATTGCTCGGCGCCGCAGTGAGTCAGCTGGTGTCGGGCTGCCGCCGCAGTGAGTCAGTAGGTGTCGGGCTGCAGGCCCAGCGCGCGGCAGAAGGCGATGACGAGCGCCTCTGCGCGCTGGCAGCGCAGCTCAGGCGGCGTGGAGGCCGCCGACTGGGCCATCTCGGGCCCCAGCGCGCCCAGCGCGGCCGCGAAGGCCTCCGCCTGCTCCACGGCGCGCCGCTCTTCCGCCTCAGAGTCTGACTCGTCTGAGCACGCCGAGTCATCAGAGCTCGCGCACGATGAGCCCGCCGATGCCTCTGAAATACAAAAGAAAACATTCGTAACAATTCCATTCTAACATTGTAAAGCTGAAGAGTTTGTTAGTATGTTTAGTTGAAGGCGCTAATCTCAGGAATTACTGGTTGGAATTGAAAATTTCTTTTAGTGTTTGGTAGTCCATTGATCAAGGAGGGCTAGGTTGCGTAATGCGTGAAGTTATATTCACGCTATGACCAATTGGAGCGGAGCATCAATGAAAAATGTTGCTAAAACAGGGAAAAGTTATTCCTTTTGAGAGCTTCCGTTGCGTGCGCTGCGTAAACGGTTAAAGTAACGCAAAAATCATGTATGTCGAAATTTGTCCTCTTATAAAGTTATTAATTGTAATTAAATCTATTTGTTTATTTATTTATCATTAAAGTATTCGCACAAGTAACCCTTTCACAATAAAACAATTGAAGTCTATTAAATTTCGAACTATTTATTCTAACACCATAAAAAAAAAACGTCTCTTCTTAGACTTTATTAAACATGTATCATATTTTTTTATAAACATTTATAACTAAGCAATAAATCAAAAACCAATTTTTATGTCTTAGTTTTTGAGGGACAAACATATTCGCACAGTATTAATTTTTTACACTTAATTATTGCTAATATCTTGTAGGACCGCCTTTTTGCTTGATAACTTCTCTAATACGATCAGGCATAGACTTAACCAATTTTTCAGTACTTTCAGAACTGATTTGATTCCATTTGAGTGTTAATATCCGCTTAAGTTCAGAAATGCTGGTTATATGATGCTGTCTGATGCGTTTGTCTAGTTCTTCCCATAAATTTTCGAAAACATTTAAGTCAGGGGATTTTGGAGGCGTGTGTAAAAAATTAGGAACATTCAATGTGATCCATTGTTTCACGATATGCGCCGTATGTTTGGGGTCGTTATCGTGGTGAAAATAAAAATTCGTTTTCAATTTGAGTTTTTTGGCACTTGCAATTAAATTTTCCTGCAAAATATTCAAATATAAAAAATTTGTCCATAGTCTTCTCAATGAAAACCAAATTTCCAACACCACTAGCAGCCATACATCCCCATACAATCACTGATCCACCCCCATGTTTTATCGTACTTTGTAAATTTTTTAATTCAAGCTTTTCATCAGGTTTTCTCCACACTATAGTTCTACCACTTACCTTAAATAAATTGAGTTTACTTTCATCAGAAAATATTACTTGCTTCCAGAATTTATTACTCTTAGTTACATACTCTTTAGCAAACTCTAATCTTTTTTTTCTATTCATTTGATTGATAAAAGGTTTTCGCCGTGCAACTCTGGCGTGGTACCTAGCGCGGTGAAGTACCCTACGTATTGTTTTTGGATGTACATTTTTTCCTGAATAATCTTTAAGTAATGCTGTTATCTGTGGTGATGACATTTTTGGATCTTTTTTAATTAAACGAAGAATTTGAGATTCATCTCTTACAGTTAATTTTTGACGACCACTTCTGTAGGCATCTGATAAAATGCTTTCATTCTTGAATCGTTTGATCACATATCTAACAGTAGAACGGCTTTGTTTCACTGCGTTAGCAATTTCAGAATAGATTTATTGAGTTTATGTAAATTTAAAATAAATTTCCTTTCACTTTCCGTAGTCTCTTTACGGTTAAATATCATTTATTTCTCAAAGATTTACATAATCACTTAATGAGAAACAAAGTTTTAATAATAACATATATATTAGGTAAACATTAAGAAAGTGCAGAGTGCTTGTTATGCAGTTAGCCAGTAAAACAATTGGTTGTTTTAATAAATCTGATAAGTCTTATGGGTACATCGAAAATTGTCATTAGGCGCGCATCGTTCTACCCATCGAGCGCGCTATCCTTATGTTCGACGCCAATCCAAGACCTTGACCATAGGATTTAAACCGTATTGTGGAAGCGTGATGATCGTCGGCCTTGGGCAAAAGTGGATCGAACTGTCCGCCGTGCGCGGAGCTGATTAACAAATATTCAATCACTCACCTGGTTGAGGAAAAACTGGCTCCGGAGACTACCCGGATTTATGTATGTAAATGAGTGTATATTGTATTGTGTAGTGAAGTTAGTATTCCAGGAGTAAGACCGCTTCAATACGCTAATCAATTGGCAATCTTGACGAGGTTGCGACCGCTCTCTTCACGACCGATCCGTCCACCAAAACCTCTGCAAAACGAGGAACCCCGTCGGTGCCAGCCACCAAATTGAGAATGCGCCCCCGGCGCCAATACCAAGGGTCAAGATTGGCATCCTTAATCAGGACGAGGTCTCCAATTTTGGGCGGGTGCGTTTTATCAGTCCACTTGACGCGCTGCTGGAGGATGTGCAAATACTCCAAGCTCCAACGCTTCCAAAAACTCTGAGCGAGCTGCTGTACCAACTGAAACCGCGATAGCCGATTTTGGCTCACATCGACAAAAGGGTACTCCGGCAGGGCGACAAGTGGCTGTCCAATCAAAAAATGGCCCAGGGTTAGGGCCTCCAAGTCGTTCGGGTCCGAAGACAGCGGGCACAATGGACGCGAGTTCAATACAGCTTCAATGCGGCAAAATACCGTAGCTAACTCCTCAACGGTGTCTCCCAACAATCTGCGACAGCGTCCCTTTGCCGCTTTCACCGCGGCCTCAAAAATACTCCCTAAATGGGGGCAGGCTGGCGGGTCAAACAACCAAGTGACCCCTCGGCGAGCTAATTTGTTACCAATGTCAGCCTGGTTCTCAGCAAGGAAGGCGTATACCTCTTTCAAATAGTTACTTGTACCCTTGTAGTTAGTACCGCAATCAGACCTGATCAAAGTAGGTAACCCACGGCGAGACACAAATCTATCCAAGGTCGCCACAAAAGCCTCCGTCGAGAGGGAGGTTACCAACTCCAAGTGCACTGCCTTAGTTGACAGGCAGACAAACACACACAAATAAGCCTTAACAATTTTACTACTGCGAAGAGTAGACGTCTTCACTAAAATGGGACCAGCAAAGTCTGTTCCGACGCCTGCAAAGGGTCTCGCCTCATTGACACGATCAGCCGGCAAGTCTCCCATCATTGGCTGCATAGTAGAGGCCTTAGTCCGGTAGCACGGCAAACAACGGAAGACGATGCTACGAATAGTACGAAGGGCCGAAAACATCCAAACTCTCGCTGCAGAATGGCCAACAGTACATTGCAACCGGCATGCGAGTTCTTAATGAGACGATCAGTCACCAACAATTTAACCAAATGGCCCTCCTTAGGCAACAAAAGGGGGTGACGGGCCCCATAAGGAAGGCTAGAGTGCCTCAACCGTCCCCCAACACGCAAAAGACCCGTATCGTCCAAAAAGGGGTTCAACTTACTAACGGCTCCCGACAATTTAGCCTTACCAGACTTCAAAGTTTCAATCTCCTTCTCAAAGTGTGCAGCCTGCACGAAGCGGACCCAAAAGAGGAGTGATTCCTGTCGCTCTTGAGGAGAGAGAACCGGTGACAGGCGTTTGTTCCCGGGATTCCTATAATTATGACCAAAACGCCTGATCCACGAGGTAACGTTCAACAATTTGTCGAGGGAGCTGTATCGATTCAACAACAAATCAGGGTCAAACGGAGAGTCCTTCGTTCCAACAGCGAGCACCTTGAGCCCGGGCAAAGGACCCGACATCAAGACTGGCGTTCGAGGCCAATCATCCTCGGGGTGAGTCAGCCAGTCTGGTCCCCACCAACGGGGGTGAGCAATCAGGCGGGGTGCCATGCACCCACGTGAGGCCACGTCGCCTGGGTTCAGATCTCCAGGCACGTGCCTCCAAATCAAAGGCGTTTCAGAATTTTGAATCTGGGACACTCGGTTCGCAACAAAGACCTCCAAAGAGTGGACGGACGTCTTCAACCCACACAAAACAATTTGACTGTCCGTCCAGGCGTAAGAAGCCCGAATGTCCACAGTTCCACCCAAAGTGTGAGCAACGTGGTTCAATAAACGCACAATAAGCGCTGCCCCTGACAACTCTAACTTAGGGATGGTCAGTGCCGTCCGGAGGGGGGCCACCTTGCTCTTGGCCATGACCAGTGACAATTTCACCTGGCCTGTGGCGCTGACGGTGCGCAGATAAACGACAGCTGCATAACCGTGCGAAGACGCATCACAAAACCCATGAAGGGTAGCAGTGTAGCTCCCAGGGGGGAGAATAGCGCGGGGTAACACGACCTCGTTGACTGCAGGGAGTGCGGATACAAATTGGAGCCAATCTTCCAACAGGGTTTCCCGAAGTGGCTCGTCCCAACCAAGTTCCGCAGTCCAAAGGCGCTGAAGAAAACATTTCGACCAAAACAATACCGTGCATACAATAAAATAAAAAATGACACGGACCACAACAAAGTCCCCCGAGGGCCCCCAGACCCTGACCGATGCCGTTGGCAACAAAACCGTATCGATCTGAGGGGGTACCTTATCGGGACAGGCGCCAAGTTCCTAACAATGCCTGGGCGGCGACCAATCGCCGCACCCAGGCCCAAGTCCCCCGCGACGAGGATGGAGGTCAAACACCTCGTCCGCGCGGTGTCCCGAGCCACGCGCCATCGCTGGAAGGGCACATCCCACCGGATGCCCGAATGGCGAAGGGCGTGACTCCAACTGGGGACGTTCCGCCAATGGAGGGGAGGGAAGGCGGTGCTGATCTGGCCAGCGTGCAGCGCTGCCTAGCAACAGCTACGTAATCGCCTTTACGAGGGGAGACCATATGGCGGTCGCGCGGCTCCCGATCAACTTGCGCGGGGGGTGGAGTGCGGCGCTCAAAATTGCGGGCCTCTCCCCGGTTCTGAACCGGCGAGCCAGAAGCCCGGTGACCAACTCCATGGTAACCCCCCGTGCGCGAACCTCCATCAGAGGCTGGTCTGCCAGCGTGGTTCGCGTTAGCGCACAAAATGTCCAAATGGGACCCCCTACAAATTCTACAAGGGCGGGGGTTGGGGCAGTCCCGATGGAAGTGAGCCCTCAAACATGAGAAGCACAGACGGCGTGCATTGGCAATTCGGCGGCGGGCACTCACGTGCAATTTCAAAAAGGCCGCGCAAGTTGCCATGCCATGCCCGGGCGGCGTCCCTACAAAATTCACAAGCAGGACGACTCTGGGTGCCAGCAAAACGGGTGGCGGGGCGACTATCAACAGGCCCGCGAGCCCTAGTCCGTCCCTGGTCTCGTGGCCGGGAAGACGGTTGGCGTGACTCGGTGGCAACGCTAGAGTTATCCACAAACCGGCACTCATCCTCCAAAAATTTGACGAGGTCACCAAATGGGGGGAGATGTGTGACATTATCCCCACCATACTTTTGCTCGAAACGATCAAATCGGCAGGAAGCCGTTGCAGCACAACATGCACCAAAAGGTAAGACCAATGGTCCACCGGAACTCCAATCGCTTTAAAGCGTTGGTCGCTACCACCAACGGGTTCAACAGGTCAGTACGCAATGCTGACAATCTAGTAATGACCGGTAACCCCAAAATCTGTTTAATATGAACGTCAGCCAAACAACGTTTGTTTTGGTACCGCCTTGTGAGTAGTTCCAAAGCGGTAGAGTAGGCTGAGTCAGTCACCGACAAATGCTGTACCAAAGCTCGGGCCTCACCTTCCAGGACAGACAACAAATAGGCCAACTTTTGGGCGGGTCTGAGGTCCGAGCGTGCATCAACCAAACTTTCAAAAAGGTTTTGGAAACCCAACCACTGGTCCAAGCGACCGTCAAAGTGTGGCAGTTCCAAAGTAGGCAGTCTACTCAATAGTCCGGGACCTGAAACAACCGAGGTCTCCGGGTTGACCTGGTCAGGTGTCCGGCTCTCCAATATTTCCTGAGCACGTTGACCAATGACATCCCCCAGGTCTAAGATCTGGTCGCAGTCAGCAAGGACCTTATCGCGTGCTGCTTGGTCCAGCTCTTCCAGATCCACTTCACAAATGAACTCGTTGAAGCGGGTGAGTAGAGCATCAACCTTGCCGATTCTCACGTTCAACTGCTCGAACCGAGCAAGCGTGACCCCTTCAAGATCCGGGCGCTCAGCGGTCGCTGCAGCTGAAGCGAACACCGTAGCTGTGTGGTCAATCCACTGATTGCCTCTCTCACCGCTTTGTATGCCATTGCACAAACAAAACAATTCAAATTAAATAACAAAAGTTCAAACAATAAATAACAAAGGAAATCCAAAGCAAACAACCAAACGGCTAAACTGTTAGTCAACAACTCAAGAAATAACAAAGGGAAACACAAAGCAAACAATCAAACTGGTCCCTACAACTCAAGACAACAACAAAACATTGGTTCCAATCTAATGAACAACAATAAACTTTTATTTCAATTTAAAACAATGCCACTACTACATACATCGCATAATAATAATAACATTAATATATCAGTTTATACTCACAAAGGAACTTCACCCAATTTCACAACTTACACTAACACAAGCACACATACACCCACACACCCACACACACTTATCCTCACCCCCACATACACCCACACCAACGCGCACATGGACGCCATAAACAAAATATTAAAAAAAATTAACTACTCTTCCTTACTTTACTTTAATTATAAACTAAGCAAATTTTTATAATCACTTGGTAGATCGACACAACCCACGAGTTGTATAAATCTTTCTGTTTCAACCCTATAGCCGAACACTGTCTCTTAAGATACAGGTAACCCTAGTTTAAGAGGCAGGGCTCACCAATTGTCTACAGATTTCAACAGCATAGGAAATTCAATTTGTATTTACTTCCTACCACTAGTTGTAAACCATTTTGTGAAACTAATAATTTAAGTCTGTAATCTCTTTTTTGGAAATAAATAAATTATTATTGCGTTTATTTATTTAAATACATATTTGTTACATTTTAAATATTTTTAGAAAAATAAATTTACAACAAAAAAACATTTAAAAATATAAAAAATAGTGGACCTCCGGTAGCGGGAGCAGGGTCCAAGCTACCGGGTGGTTAGGACTCCAGAGACAGGAACCTCCTCACGATACGAGCCGTGTCAAGGAGTACTGCCTTCTGAATCAGGCTCTTGATCCAACCGCCTAACGATAGCCTCGACAGGTGTTGGTCGAGGGTATCGGCCATCAGCCCATTGGCTGATACGACAATCGGCACAATGACAGCCGAGTCAACATTCCACATGTCAACAATCTCGTGTGCTAAGTCGAGATATTTAATCTGTTTCTCTTAGCTTTCACGAGGTTGCCGTCATGCGGAATGGTAACGTCCACTATCATTGTTCGGCGCGCTAACCGGTCTATCACCACTATATCAGACTTATTGGCGACAATAGTCCTGTCAGTAATGATAGACCGATCCCAGTACAACGTGACATGGTCATTTTCGAGAACTGGGTCGGGCACATACTTGTAATAAGGTACCTCAGAGTCCACTAGTTTATATTGCAAAGCAAGTTGCTGGTGAATAATCCTGGCTACTTGGTTATGCCTGTGTAAGTATTCGCCGTTAGCCAGACGAGAACAACCACAGATAATATGTCTGATAGACTCACCCGGATGGTGACATGCCCGACACACGTCAACCGTCCCGTCCTTCATAATATGTCTCCGGTAGTTATTCGTCAAGATAACTTCGTCCATAATTGCACAGACAAAACCTTCAGTTTCCCCGAAAAGGTCACCAAAACGTAGCCAGGATACGGACGCTAAGAAATCTACACTGGGCTCATGAAGAGCCCTGTAGAAGCGCCCGTGAAGCTCCTTGCTTCGCCATACTTCCTTGCGGTCATCAGTAGTAAGTACTACAGGTTTGCGCCAGTTCTCTTTGGCCATGGATAGCGGGGTGAGCCCCTTGTCCACTGCGACCACATCACGGTGCATTCCCACTTCGGCTTTCAAAAAGTATTCCCTGAGACTGCACACCTCACGGTTGTGGAGGGTCTTTGCATTTAAAAAGCCTCGACCCCCGCACTTCCGCGGGATGTACAGCCTCATCACCGACGATCGTGGGTGATGCATCCGGTTTGCGGTCAGCATTGTACGGACCTTCCTATCCAGGGCGTCGAGTTCTGTCTGAGTCCATTTAAGTATGCCGAAAGAGTACATCAAAACCGGCATGACCTAACCGTTGAAGGTGCGCACCTTGTTTCCGTCTGAGAGAAGACTAATTAATACCTTCTTCAGGCGACCAAAGAAGCGTTCCTTCAACGATTGCTTCATGTCAGCATCGTTGATGTCTAACACTTCCGACATACCCAAATACTTATAGCTTTCGGATGAGGAAAGGGATCTGAGGTGTATGGAATCCGAAAGTTGGATTCCCTCGGATTCCATAACCTCACCTCGCTTTACATGCATGACTGCACATTTGTCCACACCAAACAAAATCTCGTAGATACACACTCGATCCTGTATTGCGCGGCTGTTGCGGCATGTCGTCTAGCTAACGTCAAATTATTATTATTAATAATGTTCAAAAATGTTGATTTTAAACGTTAACTTTCACAAACAACTATGTCAATGGTACAACAATCCTATATTTTAATGTCTTCCAGACATCCAATACAACAGGTCAGAACTCACAACAAGGGGTTGGTAACATAGTCTAATCCAATCAACTTTATTAGTATTGTGTAACCCGGCTGACTTCGGTAACATAAGTTTACTTGTCTAAACAATTTAAACAAATTATTTCAATACACAAATAATTACAGTTAACAAATATTTACAGTGAATTACTATTTCCCTAAAGAGACTGCCAAGTAATTAGCTTACTGTAAATTACTACTTTTGTTGGTTGCATTTCTTACAACCACGCTCTGCTACCAGAATGTTCGACGCGAATCCAAGACCTTGACCATAGGATTTAAACCGTATTGTGTGTATATTGTATTGTGTAGTGAAGTTAGTATTCCAGGAGTAAGGCCGCTTCAATACGCTCGAGATTTACAGCACGCGGTTTTCTTACGGTCACACTATCTCAATCAAATTCCAAAATAAAACCCGTTCAATATCGTCAAAAGGGGTGGCTTACACACAAAACAATCGGATCACAACAAATTGTCCGCAAAACTATAGATTCAACAAGATTAATTAACAACAAGGCTCTCAAGACAAATTACCAACCAGCCAACCATTTTCAAGATCAAACTCAAGTGTCAAAATCAAACTGACAAGTGACAATTTTCACTCTGTTACACGTAATGATGCGTAGGCGCATAGAGTAAACAAAAAAACTGTCGTACGATCGGTTGTCTGTGCTCACGGGACGAAACACCTTATCAGTTACTGTTATAAAGAACCGTGCCCACTATGGAATACCAGACAATAATAATTTAATATTTTATTTATTTACGTTTTTCTAACCATGGAAGCCTTATTATAAAAAAAAACTGGCCAAGTGCGAGTCGGACTCGCGCACCGAGGGTTCCGTATAAACCTGCAGGTATTCACGGTTTATGCATAAGGTTTATGTTTATGAAATTAAATGTTTTTTTTTTTTAATTTTTGTGTTCGAGTTGACTGAATGAAAGGTAAATTGTGGTTTACGATTTATGACGTATTAAAAAAAACTACTTACTAGATCTCGTTCAAACCAATTTGCGGTGGAAGTTTACATGGTAATGTACATCATATATTATTTTTTTAGTTTTATCATTCGCTTATTTTAGAAGTTACGGGGGGGGGGGGGAACACATTTTCCCACTTTGGAAGTGTCTCTCGCGCAAACTATTCAGTTTAGAACAAAATGATATTAGAAGCCTCAATATCATTTTTGAAGACCTATCCATAGATACCCCACACGTATGGGTTTGATGATTATTTTTTTTTGAATTTCAGTTCTATGTATGGGGAACCCCAAATATTGTTGTTTTTTTTTCTATTTTTGTGTAAAAATCTTAATGCGGTTTACAGAATACATCTACTTACCAAGTTTCAACAGCATAGCTCTTGTAGTTTCGGAAAAAAATGGCTGTGACATACACGGACAGACAGACAGACATGACGAATCTATAAGGGTTCCGTTTTTTGCCATTTGGCAACGGAACCCTAAAAATAACAAAAACACAACCGGTTCCTTCTATTAAAACACAACAACTGAGGCCTTTCTATTTCTACGCTATTCAACTGCGCTTTACATCGTGCGGACAAGTTTAAACACGTTCACTAGACTTATAAAATACTGTGCGAATACTTTTGTCCGGCAAAATTAAAATATCAGTTACTCGTCTCAAAATAATATAAGGATGCCAAAGGATATATTTAAATTATGTAATGCGGTATTAATCTATAAAATTAACTAGACAGTTTTTATATTAGAGTTAACTTGATTTCTTGAACACAAAGACATTAAATCAATAGACGGGACATAACGAACAAACTCGTAATCCAATACTTATGGCCTAGTGGTCATATGGCGTTTAGTATAGGATGGCATGTCTGCATGTCAACACGCATTTGTGTCCGTTTGACAAGAAAAGAAAAACATTTCTTAAAGAAATATGCCGACTTGCGCTTTACGCTATTGCAAATCACGCTATGGTAAAACGGCTGGACCTAACTTCGGTTTATTTTCGCAAGTATTTTTTAATATTTCTTAGTAATTATAATTAAATAATATTCATGGATAGTTCTAGAACATACGATAATATTGTAATAAACGCCCTCTATTGCTGAGTAGCTTTACTGCTGCCTTGCAGAGATGTTATGATGTTTATCGACTTTGTTATCGATAATATTTAATTAGGTTAGTAAAATTCAAAACTATTTGAACGTAAGTAATTTAAATAAAATATCATTTTAGCAACAATAGTGCTGTTCGCTCACGTAGATATTTATTTTAAAACTCTGTATGTATATATGTTATATTTGTTTTTATGTACCTATGTAAGTAATATTCTCATATTATTTGTTTTAGTTTCTTAATACGTTGAGTGCCAAACACACATTGATGGTTAATCCCATATGGCCACAGATTTAGAGCGCATACAAAATTGTTAGTAGCAACCACGCGATATCGCGTGATCGGCCATATTATACAGAGCCGACGAATCAATAGTCACTTTTCAATATTATCGATACATTGTATCGATAGAGAATTGATGAAATTACATCCTTAATAAGTTTTTATATTTGAATGTTTGCTATACAAAGCTAGATGGCGTTACTGACGCTGGAGAATAAAATTTTGTACAAAAATGTTTTTCACAGCCGTTCTAATTTTGCTATACTATGCTAGATGGCATCACTGAGTCATGGGATCACAATTTTTCTAAGACATTTCTTCAGATGGCCTCTCTATTTGTCTTAAATCTCTTTGCTTGAACATGAGCCGACAGGCAGGAAATATTATTTTTTAAGTAGACTGTGCGAGTACTTTTGTCCACCCCTGTATGTAATTATTGTAGTAGCATCGGTTTTCGATAAGTCTACAAAGTTTAAATGAAATCTGACCGTTTGAAGTGGGTTAAAATCAAGTCCAAAGGAGTCGGTTACAAACATAGTTACATACAAACAAACATACATACAGGTGAAGCTAATAAAAGCGTTTAAAAGTCAATCAAGTTTTTAATCTATAAATTGGCTAACTGGTGAAATGTTGGTGTACTATAGGTACACTCTCTCTGTTGTGCTATAAAACCTCTTTACTTATCATTATGTTACATAATACTGGCATAGCTCCTGTAAATACATTAAGTTTATATGGTTGACGTTGCCTGGTATTACAGTTTTTATGTTTAATAGTCCTCCAGCACTCTAATTGCGTCAGACACTGTTTATTAGAATTTGAATAATTTTTAAGCTTATTGCTAATCCATTCTTTCATCATCATGTGCCCAGCCTTTTCCCAAATATGTTGGAGACGTCTTCCAGTCTTACCGGATGCAGCTGAGTTTCTGTATTTTACATGAAGCGTCTGCCTATCTGACCTCTACAACCTAGTAACTGGGTAATATATCCCCTTGGTAAGACTGGTGATCAGAGTTTCGGACTTCTGACGTCCCTTAACGACTGTCAAAGATGTGCAAATAACAGCCGTGACCAACGACTTAACGTGCTTTCACGGAGGTGTCTTGGTATGTAAATATGATGGCCCATCCATGGACCAACCGCGGCAAGCATAGCTTAACCTATATAAAATTACTATTCCTTAAATAAGTACTGTAGTGGTCGAATGAGATGTGATCAACACCCTTACTCGCCCTGGGTCTTCTCACGTTTTTGACGTGCTTCCCTACTCGACCATGTTCGCTGGTAGTACACGCCACCACGCACCCCTGAATGCGTAATGAGCGGTAGGTACGGTCGACCAAGAACTCGGGGGACTAAACGTTTTTGTCGATATTCCAAGAGAAACGAAATAAAACACTTTTCTTCCAGTTCCACTTGTTAGTAGATTTCGGCTTGTTTCTTCCTTGTTACCTCTTCAACGTCTGAGCTGCGACTGGTCTGGGTATCACGTGGTCGTCTCTACGTCCCCGAAGGATGCGCAAGGAGTCGGTTTGGGGGCTTTTGGCCCCATGACCGAGAGATGTTTCTCTCGGCCTCCAGAATTGGAGGCCCGTCTTTGGATTTTTCTTCCCCCTCCCAAGAGAGGGGTGGAGTGCTTTTCGATGCACACCTACGCATCGAGGGGTATGCCTCCCCTCTGTGCGCTGAAGTGTGTATCTGGTGGTGGCACTGTAGGAGCGCCCTAAGTGTTTCTCGATGCCCGTGCGACCAGGCCCCTGCCGGGTGAGATCCCTAGTTACCTAGGGAACGCCCAGCAAAGGCCGATCAAGCAACAAGGGCGCCGGTTTTGTTTGTCGCTCCCTTCAGTGGGTGCTGTCCCCAACCCCAGCAGCGTGAACCAGAGCTAGCCGGAGGCGCTGCGGGGTGCGGGGCGTTGTAGAGTGTGTCGAGCGACTTGAGGTGTGTGTGCGTCGCTCGTGTGGTTCTCTGTGTTTACTCGTGAGTGGGGAGTGGCGTATGTGTGTGGGCCGCGCCCTCGGCGCCTTTATTAACTTAGGCGCTCCGTGCGCGGTAGATGTCGTGTACGAGTGTGGAGTCTTTTGTTTGGGTAAGTCGCGTTGGGTGTGGGCGACTTACCCAGGCGTCTAGTCCGGTGGTGGGGCGACGTCTGCAACGAGGTCGCGCGGGAAGCGCTTGTAGTCAGGGAGGCGCGCATGCCAGGGAGCGATCTGCCGGATGTGGTGTACCCCTGCACGTGCGTACATCCCCTTGGCTAGTCGGGTGCTGAAATCGTCGATGCTCTCGACACCATGTCCCTGTGGATGACAGAGTTCCTCACGTACCGAGGGGCCTTGACTATATGACGCAGCGAGAGGTTCCGCTGCGTCCAAAGCTTCTTCCCGTGCGCCTCGGCCGTGAGGGCGAGTCAGGCTGGGGCAGCGTAGGTGACTGGTCTGGGCCGGGCCATCGCACGTCTTTTATAGCCGCCACCCTTTACTTCACAGAGGACCGCGATTGTTGAGCCCATTTTACTGTTAACTTTGACCAAGCCGAAATCTTTGAACCCTTTATTTGCAATCAATTTTCACAAAATCTCTTACGATCTATATATATTTACATTCGTTATGTGGTCTTTTTTTATACTTAAACACAATATTATATGTACATAGTCACAATAAAAACTTTCTAGAACAAAAACCTTACAAAACATAGCTTAGGACAATTTTCACTATCTCTAATCTACAATATCTCCGAATCCTGTGGTCCGATTTCAATGATTTATACGCTAAAAGTGGTTTACATCTAATTCTATCGTTTACAATAAAAATCACAACAATCGGATCATAAACAAAAAACCTACTTTACAAGTTACGTAATTATAGATCATCCTTACGAAATTTACGACGGGCCTGTTAGTCTAGTGGTTAGTGACCCTGCCTGCTAAGACAGGTCGTGGGTTCGATTCCCACCCAGGACAAATCTTTGTGTGATGAGCACAATCATTTGTTCTGTGTCTGGGTGTAATTTATCTATAATACGTATGTATTTAGACATATATAAGTATGTTTATCAGTTGTCTGGTTACCATAGTAATGGCTCTGCCTAGTTTAGGATCAGATAACGTTGTGTTGGTTGTCCAAAGATATATTATATAAATTTTCTTACAATTTCTTATAAGATCCACTCAAATTAAATCTAATTTGACTCTAATAAGAAAACTAGCCATGAAATCTATAATTTAAAACTAGTTAGAATATTAAATATAAAATTAAAAACAAAACTTTTTAAAATTATCAAATTCCTTACTAACTACAAAAATATTCCTTTTATTCTTATTTTATTATCAAGGCGCTCTCTGCGCTACTTGCACCCACTTGCCCAGAGGGGGTCTAATTTTTTGCATTTTTACGAACTATCTAAATCTTTGCTAATTTAAAAATGCTTTCTAATTTACAAAATTGTCGTCAAGGCGCCCCCGGCGCTACTTGCGCCTACATGCTCAGATAGGGTGTCGTCGCCGACATTCTTCCCCTCGTGCGTCGCACCATCCTCCAGACTCGGCGACACTCGCGGCATCAACAACACCACTCTCGGACTGGATCTTCGTAGGACTCCTCCTCTCGTCTCGACGTCGACGATCCTGATTCGCTCATCTGGTCCCGGATACACTTACTGGATTCTGCCGCGTGGCCAGGTACATCTTAGTAGGCTGTGGTCGACGATGAGCACGTCTCCGACTCATAGATCTGTGGCACTGGTTCTTCCCTTGGTCTTCCTCGGCAGCAGGGTTGGTACGTATTCTCGCAGCCAGCGTTGCCAAAAAAAATGGTCGGCAAGCCGCTGCGTGGCCTTCCAGGTGAGCCTGCCCACCAGCTCGCTGTCCTCGAAGTTGCCGACTCTTGGTGCGCCACATGATCGCCCAATTAAGAAATGATTAGGCGTTAGCGCTTCTTCTTCAGGATTCTCGGAGAGGTGAGTGAGAGGTCGAGAGTTAACTATGTGTGAGGAGGGTGTGGAGTATCTCATCTCATGGGTGTTTCTCTTTCAGGGTGGTGTCCAGAGCGGTTTTGATTGATCGCACTAGACGCTCCCATGCACCACCCATATTTGGTGCACCAGGAGGGATGAATATGATATATGATTATCAGTTGTCTGGTTACCATAGTACAGGCTCTGCCTAGTTTGGGATCAGATAATGTTGTGTTGGTTGTCCTAAGATATATTATATAAATTTTCTTATAAGATCCACTCAAATTAAATCTAGCTGGACTCTAAAAAGAAAACTTGCCATGAAATCTATAAACTAAAACTAATTAGAATCTAAAATCTTAACTAAAAATTATCAAATTCCTTACTAACTACAAAAATATTCCTTTAATTCTTATTTTATTATCAAGGCGCTCTTTGCGCTACTTGCACCCACTTGCCCAGAGGGGGTCTCATTTTTAGCATTTTTTCAAACTATCAAAATCTTTGCTAATTTAAAAATGCTTTCTAACTTACAAAATTGTCGTCAAGGCGCCCCCGGCGCTACTTGCACCTTCATGGTCAGAAAGGGTCTCGTCGCGAACAAGTACTGACACTATAAATGCGAAAGTAACTCTGTCTCTCTCCCTGCCTGAGGTCCTTGGTTCGGTTTAGTACCGTAAAACGGTCATTTTATGAACCAATCTTCTCATTAAGAGGCCTATTACAAAAATGCGCGTGGATGCATGATTTCCACGTTGAAAGTTTTGGTAAAAATAGTTCATTTTCTCTTCTACAATAATAATAAAACGATTTCTTTATTATTCATTTATTTATTTAGAAATACTCATTCTCCTGAAGCAGGTTTAGGCAAAACTCATGCGAGAGCTGATTTGAGAGCTCTAATTTGCAGATTCTGCTGAATAAAATCAATCAAAACATTTTTTTTCGTATTTTAAATATCCTATACTTTAATAATAGCAGAATACTTTTTCGTTATATGAATTCTATATAAATAAAAAACGACTGGACGTAATTCAATTTTCTACTGAAAAGATCTGTTTTCAAGTCTGAATATCTCCGAAGTTCTGCATAATTTTGACATAGTATTTATACAAAAATAATGTCCAACATTTGCTTAAAATAGAACAATAATGTTTTAATTTTTAATTGCTACTTTTATTTTTTTATGAATAAAATAAAACTGCTATATATTTCATCGCACCGGCGATGGGCGCTCAGGGATTGGCTCGTCGGCCAAACAGGACGGTTGCTATCACAGACGTAACCGTTTCTGTGAATCCTGCGCGGACCGCACCCAGTGTTGTGTAACACCCAGTGTTATTTTTAACCTCTTCCGTGTGTGTCGTCCCAGGGACCAGCCGGCACCTGGGGTGACACGGACGGGAGTCTGCTGCCCGGTGGCAAGCCACCGCAGCGGTCGCGGGAGGCCTTCGCCCCCGTGATGTCCAAGCCCGGCAAGCGGGCCGCGAAGCCGGGACAACTGAAGAGGAGGATCGTCCGACGTTGGACCGGGCGACGTCGATGCCTAATATAGGCGTTGCGTCGTCCGGTGCGCCGCCGGCCGCACCCAGAAGAGGGGGGGAAGACCCCAGAAGAAAAGAAGGGAAGAAGAAAGGAGTAAGTGGAACGGGAGGGGCTGCGTCGAGCACCGCTGCGACTGCGGGCACGTCGATGTCACTGGCGCCTGCGCGCGTTGCGCCGGCGCCGTCGTCGAGCCGGCAGCACGCGGTGGCCATCCGCCCCGCGGCGTTTCGGCCGGTGCCAATCCAGGCCCCGGGCCCTGTCGCGAGTGTGGGCCGTGACCCAGCGCGCCCCGCGGCGCCGCCCGCTCGCGCATCCGCTCCCGTGCGCTCCGCTGCGCCGGGTGGGCGCTCGCCCCGCCGCGCCGGCCGCGCAGCCCGCGTCTACCGGGCGCCCCGCCGCGTCGCCCACGCACCCAGCGCCCATGGCGCACCCAGTCGCGCCTTCCGCGCGCACTAGCGCGCCACCAGCGCAGCCTGCGCCCGGTGTTCGCGCTGCTGTGCCACCGGCGCACACGGTGGCACCCGCGCGCCACCTATGCGCTCCGCTGCGCCGCCGCCACGCTTCGCGTCGCCGCCGGCATGCACCGGAGCCCCGCCAGTACCCGCACCGACGCCGTCCCGTGCTGGCCCAGCTCCTCGCACCTCCGCGTTGGATCCCCGCTTCTTGCCAGCGGGTCCAAGCGCGTTGAGGGAGCAGGAGCGTCCGGCTAGCACGGGGCCACACCGCCGCCCGGCGAGAGCGGTGCCGCTGGCACCAGCATCGCCCGCACCCCCGCGCGCCTCCGCGTAGGACTCGCCCGCGGTGATGTCGGTGTGCTCGTCCCGCGAGGGATCGAGCATGTCGATCGCATCCGTGGGCTCGGCCGGGTCTGGTCGCGAGGACGTCTATTATGAGACGACCCCGCGATCCGGACGGCGGCCTACGCCGAGAGACGCGGAGGCCGATGCGGCCCGCCCGGCCTATTCGCCGACACCATCGCTGGGGTTCGGCTACGAGTCTGAGCTCGAGCCCCAACCCCAGCGACACCGGAGACGACGGAGCTCGGGTGACCAGACGGAGGAGGCGAAGCGCTACTGCCTCGACCCGCCGCGACCACAGCGCGACAGCGCGCCGCGGGGTCGGGGTACGCCGACGTCGCCGACGTTTGCGGAGGCGGCGCGCCACACGCCTTCTCCGACGGACTCCACCCGGAGCAGAGGAAGAGCTGGGTCCAGCGCTGCTGCGCGGCTCCCCCCTGCCACCCCTGCCACCTGCTGCCGCCACCGCTGCCCCTGGGGCCGCGACCACGACGGCTCCAGCAGGTAAGAAGGTGAAAAAGTTACGATACCCTCCGCTGGTAGTGGAGAAGTTGCCGAACTGGGCGACGCACTTCAGGGCCATCGCCGCCAAACTGGGCCGGCCTCCAAACGCTCGTCCTTATGGAGGGGGGGTCCGTTTCACCCCCGACTCTGAGGAGAAAAAATTAAAATATTCGTCGTTTTGAATGAAAAACTTATGGGGTCGCCTTTTTTTGGCTCCAAATGTAATTTGTATGGAGTTTTCGGCTTCAGCACCTTCGAAAATCTTGAAAACGACACCCATGATGAAAATTTTGAAAATTTTCGTAACCACCATTTTTGATTTTGAATCAGATTCAGCACCCTTGTTTACCCCTACCGCAAGCTACATTAAAGAATTTCGTTCCAAACATGGACGACACTTGCATAATTTAATTACCACGTTGAAAATATAACTTTTTATTGAATAATTATCCGCCATTTTGAATTCTTGAAAATGAATACATAGTCATAATTACCCTACCTCAATAATCCCAATAGAATTTGAGTTATTTATTTCTAAATCAAGTTCTGATAATAAGTTTGGTACTCATCGTTTTGGTCCGAAAAGTATCAACATTTTTCAACCACAGTATACAGCACGGCACTCACATTATTATTATTTTGATCGTATTTATTTTGTACAAAAAAGCGATACGCCCGTGCTTCCTAGGGCGCGTCTGAGCGCGGAATGAGAAGCCGCGAGTTTAAAATGTATGAAGAAAGTTGAGAACGTTCTTTATTTATCTCATAAATAAAAAAGTTATGTATTTAATTACAAAATATTTAGGCAAAACGTAGAAGATTATACTAGCCACAATTTGTTGTCATTTTTAAGTTAAAATATGCAGTTGATCTCACTATACAGGTACCATTCCAGACCCCATTATTTTTCATTTTCTTCGATTATTGCGGTGGGGAAAACGTATTTTTGTGAAAATATTGTATGGGACTATATAATTTTTATGGTACCATAATGGAGATGAATAAATTATCTTTAATTAAAGACCATAATTGACGTCGCAGTTGTGATTCCTCTTGATGTAATTGGTACTGGAAAACCACCGATATTTGTAGAAAAATGTTATAGCGTCCTTAAAATATATTCTCAAATACGACCTCGATGGATGACTAAAGGAATAAGAAAATGCTGTGTACGTAAACAACAATTATTATGGAAGTATCGTAAAAATCGAAATAACGTAAATAAATCCAATTTTAAAATATTTGCGAGTAGATTGCATCGTGTAATTAAACTGACAAAAAAGTCACAGAATAATTACTTTATCCATACAGCTCAAAACAAATGCAGGGCCACCTGGAACGTTATTAATAAAACAGTGAGTAATGTGCCAAAAAACCAAATCAATCAAATTAATTTAGACGATAAACATTTAACGGATGATCCGCAGACCATTGCAGACTGCTTCAATAACTTTTTTATAGACCAAATAAAAGGGAATACAAGTTGTGCTAATAGAACAGAGACCTTACCCAATCACTCGAAAACGTTATTTATGTATCCAACTACACCGCAAGAGATACATAGATTAATTTTAAACTTAAAAAATACCAACAGTACTGGATATGATAGTATTTCGACTAAAATTTTGAAACAATCACCATTTAAAATTTCTTACATTTTAAGTCATGTCATCCAATTGTCGATCCAACATGGCTACTTTCCAGACAAACTTAAACTAACAATCATTAAGCCACTTTTCAAGAAAGATGACTGCCACAATATGAATTGTTATAGGCCCATAGCACTAGTTCCGGTACTCTCTAAGATATATGAAAGAGTTATTTATGTCCGTTTAAATGACTTTTTTGAAAAATTCAACTTATTTGCTAAAGAGCAGATAGGTTTTAGGAAAAATAAAACGATCAATATGGCCGTTTATGATTTTTTGACCACAGTTATGACTAGCTTAGACAACAAAATTCCGGCGTGCGCATTATATATGGATCTAAGTAAAGCGTTTGATTACGTGGATCACAAAATTTTGTTAAACAAATTATACAGGTACGGAATTCGGGGTACTTCGTTAGAGCTTATAGCTTCTTACCTGACCAACAGAAAACAGTCCACTTTGATTACTCGTGTTTGCACTAAATCGAGGAAAGAAATTAAATACTCATCAGAATATAGAGAAATTAAACAAGGCGTCCCGCAAGGAAGTGTTTTAGGTCCTCTGCTATTTATTATTTATATAAATGACCTTCCTAAAATAACAAATCATCCCACTATACTTTTTGCTGATGACAGTACTGTCGTTTTTACAGGTAAGGACAAGGTATCCCTTGAACAAGATATAAACAGCACTCTTAGTAATATTATAAAATGGTTAAATGATAACAATTTAAAAATGATTTTTTGACAAAACTAAAATTATGATATTTCGCAATCGTAAAGCCCAATTTACTGACATTAATATACATTATACAGGGAACAAAATAAATGAGACAGCAACTACAAAATTCTTAGGCATGTCAATTGATTATAATTTGAATTGGAAGAAGCATTTTGACAAAAATTAAATAAGCAGTCATACGCCCTACATATGCTAGCAAAAACAGTAAACACTTCTGCTGTACTTGCAGCATACCATGGCTACGTGGGATCCTTGATAAAGTATGGTATTGTGTTCTGGGGTCATTCCACCAATAGGGATATGGCATTTAAGGCGCAAAAGCGGTGTATTAGAGGTATGTTTAATATCGACCAGACTGATAGCTGCCGGCCGTATTTTGTAAAGCACAATATATTAACATTGCCGTGTGTTTATATTTATGAGATTGCTAGCTTTGCGAGAACTAACAAACATCTTTTTTATAAGTATAGAAGTAAGCGGCATAGTGATAAAATTTGTGGCAAATCTAGTAAGACGGCCTTATATTCTAAAAGCATTTTCAGTATGGCGCCGCGTATATACAATCACTTGCCAAAGTCCATTCTAGAAACTCAATCTATCGCTGAATTCAAAAAGAAATTAAAAAGATTTTTGCTAAGTAAATGTTATTATAGTGTTCAGGATTATTTAAAGGAGGATGTAAGGACATATTGTTGATGTGACTCACTAATTTATTTTATTATTAATATCATTACTTTGACATTTACTCTGACATCTATTTACAAATATATCTTGACATTCTCATTTAATACATGACATTTTTAATTATTATTTGCTTCATGATTATTAAGTTACATTATTATTTGCCATGATGAAATTACCAAATAATGTATCAATTTAAATTATATTCTTACTTAACATTTAATCACAAATATTATTTTGACATTATTACTTAATATATGACATTTTAAATTTGAAATTTTTTTTGATGACATTAATATTAACTTCATGAATTGTTTCACTGATAAATAATAAAGCTTGTGATTTGCATGCCTTAAGGTGTAATATGGTTGGACTGTGCTATATATATATATTTTAACAACTTTATGTAATTTACCCATATTAGCAAATAAATGATTATGAATTATGTTATTTTAATTTACTCTAAAATTATGAACGTTTTATTGATATTTTTTTCTAGTTACATGATTAGGAAAATTTTTAAGTAAAGAAAGGTAGTTGAATGAATTGAAAGTCAGATAAATTAATTACGTTATTTATGATTTTTATTTTTGACATAAAAATAAATAAAATATAAAAATAAATAAAATATAAAAATAATATTATCGAATTAATGCATAATTCATTATCATCATTATTCTCGCTATCATTATCATCAACAGTACATAGGTGTGGATGGTAACTGTCATAAAAACAATTAAAACAATACACTTGATTACACTAAGTACACTTAATAAAACCAACTTGTTTACAGTTACAAGGTTTTTTAAGAATACTTGCAGGAAAACATAAATCATTTAAATTTTTAAAAAACATCTCGATCTGTAATTAATTTTGAAGCAAACCATGCATACTTTAACATTGGTTTGTATTTAGGGGACATTTATATTTTAGTTGATTCCTTTTTGCTAATTATTCACTTACTCAAACACAACAACATATATAAAAATCATTGAAATCGGAGGCGGACAATCTTGGCGGTCTCCTTGTTGGTAAACAGTTTTTTTTTTAAATTTCTAACATGAAAATTGGGTTATTTCAAATAAAAGAATGATGAACTTACACATGTATGTTTTATTAATTTCAAACAGGTAGCAGGTAGTGATCTTTTACTTAAACTAAATAGAAGCTAAATTATCTCTTAATAATTTTCTTCGCAAAAGTTTACTATGTAAGAAATAAAATATTTACGTATCCTTCCAATTATTTTATAACATATTGACATTAACATTATTGAGTAACAAAAGTGAAACATATTGAAACAAACAACTTTTCATTTACCGCCTAAAGTTAATACGATAATGTATACTGCGGTGGATCAAGCACGTTTAGTCGCCACACTCCGACATCATGGTGCGAGCGAGTGAGAAGATGTGAAAGATGGTATCGCTCGCGTAACTCGCCGCGCACTTGGTGCGTAAAAATACCTAAATTAGCGCTGCGCCGAAATGTAACAGGGCTCTTAACGGCTTGGTTTGAAGATTTGAAAAAATAAAAATATTTTAGCTATAGATTCATGTACATAATTTTTACAAGAGTACTTTTTTTGTAGGGTACCTTTGCTGTAAAAAAATATTTACGAAAACCCAATTTTTCGGCTTATGTTTCATACTCCTACTAAACAGCTTTGTTATTTGGACATATTTTTACACAGAAAAATAAACGGTTATAGGTCCTACGATTCCACAATTAAATATTGTAAATTAATCAAAATTTTGCAAAGAAATACCCCCATTTTAAGCTGTCAAGGGTAGAGGGACTCTGCGGTGTTTATAGACTAGCTCCTTGCAGAGGAGTCGATTTGATTGTGCGCGTGGACGCTTTATTAGTGGTGCCATTTCTAAATACTTTTTTGTTTATATTGGTTATTGCGTGAACTGTAAGATAAGTGTCTCTTCACCAAAACTGTGCGTTACAAAAACATTTTTTTTTTAAATTATGTTAATATTTCTCATGTAAGTGAAATTGGTTTTTTATGGGAAATAAAGATATCTCTAACCCGAAAAGTTTAGAAAAAAGAAGAAATAAATCAAGAAATATGTCCAGTCCATCAAATAGTTGCGACTTTTTAAAGTATCAGCCTTTGATCCACCATTCGGTACCTTTTACAGTCGTAGGCAAAAATACCGACGTTCGTCCGTCTCTGCATAATCTTTGGTCGTCGGTTTAGTTTAGCGCGCCGCCGCCACTCGTTACGTGTGTGCGGGAGTATTGAGCTTAGCAGTCTGACACGCCCTCCCGCTCTGCCCAGAGCGGGAGAAGTCATTTGAAAATTTCCAATCCAGAAAAAAAAAATGGGACTTACTGGAACAATGTATCAAACTCCTCAAACCGTTCGCAAAACAAAAAATTCTTATAGATGCTCTGAAAAACAGTTGTGATGAATCTAGTAGCACTGATGATGATTCATCACCACTTCGAAAGAAAATGAAAATGATAAAACGATTGAGACGCATGATAGTTTCTGTATTTGTTTTGACGAAGTCGCTGCAGGAAATGTACGTTCAGATGAAGGTGTGGAACAGAAAAGATGGGTTGCAAATGAACTTGCTTTTTACATGGCATCTGTTCGCCAAGATCGCCCTGCAGACCCTTACAAGTGGTTGTCAGCAAACGCAAAACAATATCCAACTCTTTCACAATTTGCTGAGATTTATTTATCATCTCCCGGTAGCAGAGTATATTGTGAGCGGCTGTTTTTGGAAGCAGGTATAATTTATGAGGAAAAACGCAATTGTCTGCTATCGATGATGAAAAAATTATCTTCATTCATCATAACTGTGAACTGGTAGATTTTAAATATTCATATATTAATTTATTAATTAAATAAACATCTATATGAGTAATATTTGCGTTTTTTTATTTCATGATTTGCTATTAGGTATTCGGCCGAATAGTTTGCAATATGCATCAGTCGCGCGCGACACGCTAACGAGCGGACGTGTTTTGTTGTGCGAAATGGCCACTAATGTAGTGAAATGTAAAAACTGTAACATCGTGATTAATGAAGTTCTGGCGTTTATTCATAACAAAATTAAAGTTATGGACGAGGAAACTTTGGTTCGATTATGTTCAACTGCGTTCCTGGTAGCAGATACCCATCAAAAACATAAATGTGAAATGAGAGCCAAGTTTAATGCTATGATCAGAGGTCGGAGTAGGTAGATTGAAATGGGATCAATGAACTGGCACGTATATATTAGTATGGATATGCCTCCGGGATTCAGGGATTTTGTAATTAATTTCAAATGTAGTAATGTGTAGAATAAAGAATACATCAATATGAATAAGAAATGTATAACCTTTTTGCTGTATTTTAATAATATATAGGTGATCGGCCTTCTACAGTAAGAAAAAAACAATTTTAAATGTTTATCTATCGCATTCATATAAATTTCTAATGTAGTACCTAGTTTAAAAATCCTTACTTTCACAATATTTGATTCAATCCCGTATGTACTAAAATGAAATTCCGGAAAACAGGCTTATCCATGTTGTAATTTCTATGACTATTCATGATGCGAGTACGTAAAATCAATCTACCTACTCCGACCTCTGGTTATGATATATGCCTTGGTTGTTGATTTCAACGACAAAAGAAGTGAGATCTAAATGGGTGCCAAGTTATTAATATTGTAGCCTAAGGTCTGACTTGGCTAGTTCTCATATACGAATTATTATGTTCGATGGCTAGTTTATATCAGCAAGCCAAATTTTCGGAATAATAAAATTAAGACAAAATACAGATGGCGCTGCCGTCATCATAACATTGAGTTCATGTTAGAAATCTAAATAATATTGTTTTTAATTCAAAATTTATGTAAATAGTAGTGAATTGTGCGTCTAAGTGAACATATATAGTTACAAAACCACATCAAGTGTTATCCACGGAAACAATGAAGAGAATTATTTGATATTCTTCAAAGACCCAGGACCAGTGAAAGTGCAAAACAAACAGTTTATAAGTGCAATAAATATCATACTGGTGAGCAAACTATCTTAAACTAACTTTAAGAAACAAAGTTTACCTAAATCAGAGAAGAAAAATACAAAACCCAAACAATCAACACTGACTGTATACAAATTTTGACCAGTGACCGTTTTTTTTCCTATCAATATTCGAAAAGTGTACTTTATGACAGCACCTCTTTGCGGACAGCGGAAACAATAACGATTCTGTAATGCCCTCTAGCGGCAAGTGGATTAACTAATAAGCATTCAGGATATCGATCTGTCATACTACTTGCACACGATACCAACAGAGGGCGCGTTCATAAAATATTGTCAAAGTGACAAGAAATTAAATAATTTGCCTACTTACCTAACAAGATAAAATTTTAAAAATGGAAGAAGAAAATGTAACAATTCGTTGGCATAAAACTACTGCAAATAACTCACTAGATATTTCATTTGGGTCAACAAATTCTGAAATGATTAGAAGATATAGCTTACCGGACTTGTCAACTGCTTATGACAGTGACATGGAAGATTTAAAAGGAAAAATAATCCAGCTTAAAAAGGAGTTAGAAAGTGCACACATGGAAATAGAAAAACTGAATATAGATAATATGACGCTAAACATTGCTTTGAACAAAGAAAGGAATAAATCTAAAAAATTACAAGAAATATGCTCAGAAACCAAAATTAAAGGAATAAATAGCAAAAAGAGTGAAATCAAAAGAAATAAAAGAATCTCAAGAAACCTAAATCAATCTATTAATGAGGCAATAAACAGTAGTTGCATTGATCTTGGGCTAAATGAAACTAGTGAAGCGATACTAGATGGCACCACCAGCAACATATCAACATTTCGTAGACTACCGGATAAATATTGCGGTGACATTCCTACTTACAAGGAACTTGAAGAGGAAATCGAGCAAATAGATGGCGTTACCAGTACCTTACCAGAACCCACTTTATCGGTACGACAGCAACCTAGACTTTATCTAATAAGTAGTAATAAAACAAATAAGGTATTAGCTATAGCACAGAGTACATTCCCAAATCATAGTATTTTTCATTCTTTATCAACAAACTGTGGAATTATACAGTTGATAAATCATCTGGATCAAAAATTGGTAAACTACACAAAGGATGACTATTGTTTAGTTTTTATAGGCGACAAAGATTTTAGAAAAACAGACAACTACTTTAAATTAATTACAAGTATAAGAAATATTTTAAAGACAATAAAACACACTAACATTTTGCTCTGTTTACCGACCTACAAATTTGATGGATGTTGTTCTTTGTTTAACTCCAGAATAGAAACGTTTAGTAATTTATTATACCATGATATTTCTGCTCATGACTATGCGATGATATTTGATTCTAATTTAAATCTGACATACGATGAGACAATGTTTTATAAGCGCCGTGGAGTTCTCAATAACTATGGTATGAAGAACATTTTTGACAATCTTAAGTGCTATCTTGACATTTATGTAGACCTTATAAATATTGACGTTCCAAGTTCAGCAAATTGTACTAATTTAAGAAAGGAACAGTTTTTTCGTTCCTAGAACAGAGCGCGGTAAGAGAGATCAAAATAGTAGGGTTGAAACTCCTAACCATAACATACGGCTATTGCACCAAAATATTGCAGGGTTGTTGAATAAACTTTCTATGATTGAAATATGTTTGACTGAATTTAAGGACAGTCATAAACAGGTAGACATTTATGTTTTTCAGAAACATTTATTAGTAAGAACAATGAATTAAATATATGTATTAATGAATTCGTAGTTGCAACTTCATATTCAAGGAAAACGGAAAAGAGGGGTGGGGTGTGTATTTTAATTAAACAGCTCTTAGAATACAAAATAATTCAATTATGTAAAGATATTGCAGTAGATAAAATTTTTGAGTGTTGTGGCATAGAAATACCACTTTATAACTGTATTATTATATGTGTTTATAGAACACCCAATTCAAACATCGCTATATTTTTCTATAAACTCGAGTCGCTTTTGCATAATATAAGTAATGGAAAAAATAAAAAAATTATATTGGTCGGAGATCTAAACATAAATACCCTATCTACGAACAAAAATGCCACTACACTAAAAGAAATACTTTTAAACTACAACTTAACTTTAAAGATAAATACTCCGACTCGACAGTCTTCTTGCATTGACCACATCATCACTAATATACCAGACTCGTCAGGGGAAACATGTGAATTACATCTATCGGACCACAATACTGCTCAGATATTGACATTTACATCGAAAACATCACCGAACAAGCCGGCTCCATCGCATTGTTTTATGTATAAGAGGAATTATAACGAAGAGTACATTGGAAAATTTAGAGAATGTCTCTTGAGCCTGAAATGGCAAGATGTTTATGATGAAATGGATCCTAATACGGCTTTTAACAATTTTCATGAAACTTTTTGCCTATTATTTAAATTAAATTTCCCCTTACAAAGAATAAAAGTAAGCGATCAAACACCTACTTTAAGATGGTTAACTAAAGGTATAAAAAAATCTTCCCTCTCTAAAAGATATCTAAAATCGAAATATCATGAAAATAAATCGAAGGAAAATAAATTGGTTTATAATAAATTCGCTAAAATATTAAAAAAGTGTATCAGCTTATCTAGAAAACAATCTTCTAACAAATTTATTTTAAAAGCAAAAAACAAATGTAAAGCAACATGGAAATTAATTAAAAATAAACCTAAATCTACAAATTCCCAGTATATAGAGGCCATTAAACTGAATGGTTCTACGATAGAAAATCCTGAAGAGATAGCGGAAGCTTTTAATAATCATTTCATTGATACCACAAATATTGACATAACCAATAACAAAAACAAATTCACAAAAATTAATAACAAGGGAAGTAATAGTTTATATCTCGAACCTTGCACGCCCAATGAAATCAATAAAATAATTACGTCACTAAACAATACCAACGCAGTGGGATATGATGACATTCCCACCCACATAATAAAATCATGTGCCGATATATTATGTCCTATTATTGCACATCTTCTTAATTTAAGTTTCTGTGAAGGAAAGTACCCGAACAAGTTAAAGTTCTCCATTGTAAAACCATTATATAAAAAAATAATAAACATGATTTAAACAATTATCGCCCAGTGACCTTAATACCTATAATTTCAAAAATATACGAAAAAGCAATGTATAATCGAATTCTCTCATTTATATCCAAATACAATATAATACGTCCGGAACAAAATGGCTTTCAAAGAGGCAAGTCCACCGCACTAGCTTGTTTTCATCTAATAAAATTGATTACAGACAATATAGATAAGAAGATACCGGTCACTGCAATATTTTTCGACATGAGCAAAGCATTTGACTTTGTAAAACATGATATACTGTTAGAAAAATGTGAGAGCTACGGGATAAGAGGAAATGCGTTAAATTGGCTAAAAGATTACCTAACTGACAGACAACAACGGGTTGACATCTTAGGCGTTAATAAAGATAGAGAAGTGATAAAGTATAAATCTAAATACAGGACCAATACATACGGCGTGCCTCAAGGTAGTATTTTGGGGCCATTGCTTTTTCTTCTATACATAAATGATTTGCCAACAGTGACGAAGAATAAATGCGTCTTGTTCGCAGACGACATCTCATTGATCATAAATAAGGATAATAAAGATGAGCGATTCGAAGATAAAATAAATGCTGCCGTAGAAACTATAATAAAATGGCTTGAACAAAATAACTTATGTGTGAATGTTTCCAAAACAAAATATATTAAATTCTCTAATTACAAAATGATAAATGATGCATTAAACATTTTTGGACGTAACAATGAAATTGAAGAAGTTGACCATACGAAATTTTTAGGCATAGTAATTGATAAAAACTGTAATTGGAAAAAACACATTGAAAATATGTGTAATAGGCTAAACAGCTTTGCATTTGGACTAAGAAATCTCAGGAAAACTGTTGGACGTAATGCCGCTCTACTGGCTTATCATGGATATGTCTCATCTGTGCTAAGATATGGTTTAATTATATGGGGTAATTCCACTGACAGCAATAAGGCATTTATTGTGCAAAAAAAGTGTGTACGAGCTGTGTTTGGTGCAGACCCACTAGAATCGTGCAAGCCTATTTTTAAAAGACATAAACTCTTAACATTAGCATGCTTATATATATTGGAAATGGGAGTATTTGTAAAAAAACATCCTCATTTATTCAGTACAGCTGATAGCGAAAATATTTATAAGGTGGGCAAAATGTCAAGGGATCCAACTAAATTGGCAATACCAAGATGTAGGACAGCATACAGCCGTAAAAACAGTAATCGAATGGCAATTAACATATTTAATAATATACCGAAGGTTATTAGAGAACTGCGAACTAGTTTATTTCAAAAGCATCTCAGAGCATGGCTCATCGAAAATTGTTTCTACACTGTTAGGGAATTTCTAGATTTTAAGACAAATGGGAAGTTACATGAGATGAAAATTAAATGTGACAATTTGTAATTTTATTATTTTTCTTTGGCTTGTGTAATTTCTTTTGACATTTGTAATTGTAATTATTTTTCTTTGAAATTTTGTATTTTAATTAGTATTCTTTGACATTGGTAACTTATTTATTTTTCTTTGAAATTTGTAATTTATTTCTTTTTTTTTTGACAATTGTAATTTATATAATAGTAGTAATAGTGGAATATCACAAGTGTATAGTAGATACAGGACCGGGCCTAGTACACTTCCTTGGGGTACGCCAGCTTTTATCTGCCTAAGGTTTGAGTAGGCATTTCCTTGTCTTATTCTAAACAATCTGTTTGATATATAGGACTCTATGATATCTGAAAACTGTTGAGGCAGCATTGTTCTTAACTTATAGTTGAGGCCTTCGTGCCACACTTTATCGAACGCCTGTGCAACATCAAGGAAAACCGTGGAGCACACCTTCTTCTCCTCTAGTGTCCTTTCAATAATATCAGTGATTCTGTGTACTTGGTCGAGCGTAGAGTGTTGTTCTCTAAATCCGAACTGATAATCGGGGATTAGATTTGCAGCTTCAATAAGAGGCTTCAATCTCTTTAGAAAAAGTTTCTCAAATATTTTTGACAACATTGGTAACAGTGAGATTGGTCTGTAAGATGTGGTTTCATAAGGTGGCTTCCCAGGCTTGGCTATCATAATGACCTCAGCAACTTTCCACATGTCAGGAACGTGTTTCAACCGAAATACAGCATTAATGAGCGTGGTATAGCTTTACGTGGGAGGTTCTGTAAAACCTCGCCTGTAATTAGGTCGTACCCAGGGGATTTTCTTCGATTAAAATTACACTTAATTTCTCTAGATACTTCTTTTGGGGTAACTAACTTAATGTCTGAACTAATTTGTACTCCCTGGATTATCATCTCATCAGTCTGGGCTTCATTTGGTTGGAATATTTGCTCTAAATGCTCAGCGAACCTTAGGGCTTTTTGTTCGTCGGTCACTGCCCATTTTCCATTTACTTCCTTGATAGGAGGAATTTGGACGATCGGTCGTTTTATGTGCTTTGTAGCTTTCCAAAGCAAGTAGCCGGTTTTAATGTCACTCGTTAATTGGCTAAGGTACCTGTTTGTTAAGGAGTCATTGTGGTGTTGAATTTCTTTCGTAAGGCGCTTAGTGAGGTTGTTCAACAGTCTTTTATCTTGTGGACATCTAGTCTGATGCCATTTGTTTCTTTGTTTGCGCTTTTCGGTTATAAGACACCTAATTCTTGCAGGGTAGGCGGTTGCTTTGACCCGGTGTGTTTTTTCAGGTGTATTTTTCCAGGCGGCTTTCTGAATACTAGTTGTAAAATTACTCAATTCCAATTCACCAATGCAAATAAAATGATTTGATTTGATTGAGCCATAGGGCTCAACAGATATTCTTTTGTGGCTGAGATTCGTACAGACAAGGTCGATCAATGTTTCACTATGGTCTGTGAAATGGGTGGGTGAACTTACTAGTTGTTTTAGGCTCAGGCTATTATGTTGATATTTACCTTCAAATATCTCGGTAACGTGATACTTTGGGGTACCATGTTACTGACATTTTTTGTTCGTCTATGTGTTCTCTACCCATATATTTTTCATCGTACGCCACGATTTCGAAAAAAAAAATATATGGCGGCAGGTCGATATGCCAGATCGGTTCTATTCTAAGCCCTTTCCCAGAAACAGGCGTGATCTAAGTCAGATCTGTCTGCATAGTAGTAGGACTGCACTTATGCGCAAAAGTGTTTTTTGCATGGCCCCCATAATTTAAAATAAGTTACAGAAGAGTTGCAGGGAGCTTAATAATTTACACATGTAAATACAACTTAAAAAAAGAATGCTGTTTCATACATTTGACCCCGTTTATTTTGATAAGGTGAGGTGCGGGGAAATCCGCGGGGCACCTCCCGCGCGTCCTTGTCGAACACGTTAGCGTGCCAAAAGTTCGGGCGGCGCGGCGGCTGCGGCGGGCGTAGCACAGACAGGTCATAGTGTAGCGACATCAGTATGTCCACAGTATTAGAAACCACCAATGATATTATATACAAAAGCATGCGAAAATTGTTGCCGACAAATTACACCAATTGGTGTGATTTGATTTAGTCGGCTAATAGCAGCGAGCGACGCAAAGCGTGTCCGTGGCGTAAAGTATTATATCGAAAATGCCAAGTTGTGTTTTAAGAAAGTGTAAAAACGATGGTTCCAAAATAAGTAAGAGTGAAGGAATTTCATAAGCATAGTAAAATAATGAATATTTGTATAATATCACGATTATATTTCACATTTAGAAATAAATTTCGATTTATTAACATGGTGGTTGGAAAAGGATAGAGAATATGATAGCAAATGCAGCGCGACAATGTCAAATAGCATGCGTCATAGATGGTCATAGATAAAATTAACCAGAAGCGAACTCGTAGCCACAATTTATATCATTCGTTAGCCGCTTGAATACCCAACGTGAGTTTTGTTGTTAGTTAGTGAGCGTCTTTCTAATAATAATATTATGATGATCATAATAAGTTGTAGCTTTCAACGTTTTATAATTGAGAATTTGATTAGTGATAACGGGTTATTAGATGTTTTATTAGTAAAATTAAAATGTATGTATGTATATCAAATATTTATTTTCTCATCATCTTTTATTATTTGTCAGATTTCCGAGTGATGATTACACAAAAAGTAAATGGGTCAGCATAGTTCAAGGGGAAAGAAGTCAACATGACTGGATTCCTACAAAAAGAAGTACAATATCATATACTCACTAAGTAGGTACATATCGAAAATCCGGTCTGCAGACCTAAAATTATTTAGAATTTGTGAGTAAATAGATAACAATTGTGTTTTTGTTTTATTTAATACATTATTATCAGTGTACTGCCCTGGTAATCGATATAGCAGTAAGTCGAAAAAGGCGGTTTCGAGAAAACAGCGCGCAAATATTTTAGTTACAACTATACACTCCATTTTTATGTTCTATTTGTCGTAAGGAAGTACGTAGAAATATAAAACCTACATAGGAAGAAAGCTCTTTTGACGTAAGTACATTCAAATCGATAATAACAAAAAAAAAACTGGCCAAGTGTGAGTCGCACCAAGGGTTCCGTACAAACCTGCAGGTATTCACGGTTTATGCATAAGGTTAATGTTTATGAAATTAAAAGTTTATTTTTTATATTTGAGTTGACTGAATGAAAGGTAAATTGTGGTTTACGATTTATGACGTATTAAAAAAAAATACTTACTAGATCTCGTTCAAACCAATTTTCGGTGGAAGTTTTCATGGTAATGTACATCATATATTTTTTTTTAGTTTTATCATTCCCTTATTTTAGAAGTTACGGGGGGGGGGGGGGGACACACACATTTTGCCACTTCGGAAGTGTCTCTCGTGCAAACTATTCAATTTAGAAAAAAAATATATTAGAAACCTCAATATCATTTTTGAAGACCTATCCAGTGGCGTGCGGTCCATAAAGGCATAAAGACACTGCAGACCCTAGACCTAGTCGAACAAGATCTAGACCAGTTACTGATATTTCAAGAACAAAAAAAATACACTAAGTAATAAAATTATTCAAAAAATTCAAAATCCTAATGTTGAGGTCGATAAGTTTGTTATGGTTTGTAGATATTTTTGGGAGACTTGATAAATAAAATGACGCGACTGTTTGCTAGCTCTGTATTGTGGCAACTAAACTTAAAACGATCGGACATACCGCCCACCAAAAGGACCCTGTGTCCTTTTACAAACATTATTACTGCTAGTTACTTATTGTTTTCTACATCTTATCAACTAATCAAAACAATATTTAAAAAAAACTTACAAGTGGACTGTATTTAACAAAAAAAAAATGGATAAAGATATATACAATATTAAATAGGTAAGTGGTAACCTACATGCCAGTTTATTTAATGTTTTATGGCAGTGTAAGCAGCATGAAACATTATGGTAAGTACCTATCCATTTGTTTGACAACATCATTAGTAATTAGTTGTACATAGTTATAAGCAACAGCATGCAGATGGGACGTTACGTAATCGTAAACTAGTGTAACTTGAAACATTCAATGGTAAGTACATATCCATTTGTTTGACAACATCATTAGTAATTAGTTGTACATAGTTATAAGCAACAGCATGCAGATGGGACGTTACGTAATCGTAAACTAGTGTAACTTGAAACATTCAATGGTAAGTACCTATCCATTTGTTTGACAACATCATTAGTAATTAGTTGTACATAGTTATAAGCAACAGCATGCAGATGGGACGTTACGTAATCGTAAACTAGTGTAACTTGAAACATTCAATGGTAAGTACATATGTATGCGTAGGCATACATCTCAGTAGTAATTAAGTATTTTATGTAGTTAGTGTTATAAACTTTCTTTGACAATTGAATTAATAACAATACTTAACATTATGCAAACTTAACATACTAGAAAAAATACATAGGAACAGGTAAGTAAAGTAACAAACGTCGTTTCATTTAATAATTATGCATTTTTAGGTAGGAATATTAACTTAGATAAAGGTCTTTTTAATTCACTTTGTCCTTTACACTGCACTGTAACCACTCTAACTAAATTGTCTTTTCCAGGATGCAGCGTTTTTATCTTCCCCATGAGCCATCTCGTGGGTGGCAGGTTGTCCTCCTTGATGACCACAATATCTCCTACGGTAGGTGACTGGGTGGCTGACTGCCACTTCGTGCGTTGTTGCAGAGTGTTCAGATATTCTGAATGCCACCTTCGCCAGAAGTCTTGTGTCATTCGCTGTACTAGTTGCCATCTAGTTAATAGGTTGACGTTGGACTTTTCATAGTCGTCATCAGGCACACTGAGTAATGGCTCACCTATCAAAAAGTGCCCAGGTGTGAGTGGTGATATCGTCTCAATAGTGTTATCCAACTGACATAATGGACGGGAGTTAAGACATGCTTCTATTTGTGTAAGCAATGTTGCCATCTCTTCATATGTAAGTTTCGTGTCTTTACTGACCCTCACGAGATGTTTCTTTGCAGATTGCACTCCCGCTTCCCAGAGGCCTCCACAATTTGGCATTCGCGGTGGGATAAAATGCCACGTAGTTCCATCGGTTGCCAAGTGTTCGGAAATTTCTTGAGAAATGTTTTGTGTGCCTGCTTTAAAAAGGTCTTTGAGTTCCTTTGCAGCACCAACGAAATTGGTGCCGTTATCGCTGTACAGATTAACACATCGACCTCGACGTGCGACAAATCTCCGAAATGCAGCCAGGAACGCTTGAGAAGTTAAGTCTGTCACGGCTTCTAGGTGTATGGCACGTGTAGCCATACAAACAAATAGACAGATGTACCCTTTAGTGGCATGATGCCCTCGTCCCTTCGATGTTCTTAACATTACTGGACCTGCATAATCGACTCCAGTGTTCAAAAAGGCCCGCTGTAAGCGTACCCTTATGGCTGGTAATTCACCCATTAATTGGTTGTTTGTCTTGCCCTTATTTATAATGCAAACCTTGCAACTTCTTATGCATTTTCTAACTGCTGATTTTAAGTTAATTATCCAATAATTACTTCGTAGGTACGTCATTGTAACTTGTATACCACCGTGTAACGTTTGTTTGTGTGCTTCGTTGATCAGCAAAGTAGTGATATGTTGATTACTCGGTATTATTATTGGATGTTTGGTTGTGACTGGCAACTTTGCGTTTTGTAAACGACCTCCTACTCTCAGCAGATTGTTTTTATCTAAAAATGGTGTCAAGCTAATTAGTGAACTTGATTTTCTCACATTGCCATTTTTCTTAATGTACTCTATATCTTTTTCATACGCTGTCTGCTGATAGTATTTTATGCAATGTAAGAAATAGTAATTGATAAAAACTGTAATTGGAAAAAACACATTGAAAATATGTGTAATAGGCTAAACAGCTTTGCATTTGGACTAAGAAATCTCAGGAAAACTGTTGGACGTAATGCCGCTCTACTGGCTTATCATGGATATGTCTCATCTGTGCTAAGATATGGTTTAATTATATGGGGTAATTCCACTGACAGCAATAAGGCATTTATTGTGCAAAAAAAGTGTGTACGAGCTGTGTTTGGTGCAGACCCACTAGAATCGTGCAAGCCTATTTTTAAAAGACATAAACTCTTAACATTAGCATGCTTATATATATTGGAAATGGGAGTATTTGTAAAAAAACATCCTCATTTATTCAGTACAGCTGATAGCGAAAATATTTATAAGGTGGGCAAAATGTCAAGGGATCCAACTAAATTGGCAATACCAAGATGTAGGACAGCATACAGCCGTAAAAACAGTAATCGAATGGCAATTAACATATTTAATAATATACCGAAGGTTATTAGAGAACTGCGAACTAGTTTATTTCAAAAGCATCTCAGAGCATGGCTCATCGAAAATTGTTTCTACACTGTTAGGGAATTTCTAGATTTTAAGACAAATGGGAAGTTACATGAGATGAAAATTAAATGTGACAATTTGTAATTTTATTATTTTTCTTTGGCTTGTGTAATTTCTTTTGACATTTGTAATTGTAATTATTTTTCTTTGAAATTTTGTATTTTAATTAGTATTCTTTGACATTGGTAACTTATTTATTTTTCTTTGAAATTTGTAATTTATTTCTTTTTTTTTTGACAATTGTAATTTATATAATAGTAGTAATAGTGGAATATCACAAGTGTATAGTAGATACAGGACCGGGCCTAGTACACTTCCTTGGGGTACGCCAGCTTTTATCTGCCTAAGGTTTGAGTAGGCATTTCCTTGTCTTATTCTAAACAATCTGTTTGATATATAGGACTCTATGATATCTGAAAACTGTTGAGGCAGCATTGTTCTTAACTTATAGTTGAGGCCTTCGTGCCACACTTTATCGAACGCCTGTGCAACATCAAGGAAAACCGTGGAGCACACCTTCTTCTCCTCTAGTGTCCTTTCAATAATATCAGTGATTCTGTGTACTTGGTCGAGCGTAGAGTGTTGTTCTCTAAATCCGAACTGATAATCGGGGATTAGATTTGCAGCTTCAATAAGAGGCTTCAATCTCTTTAGAAAAAGTTTCTCAAATATTTTTGACAACATTGGTAACAGTGAGATTGGTCTGTAAGATGTGGTTTCATAAGGTGGCTTCCCAGGCTTGGCTATCATAATGACCTCAGCAACTTTCCACATGTCAGGAACGTGTTTCAACCGAAATACAGCATTAATGAGCGTGGTATAGCTTTACGTGGGAGGTTCTGTAAAACCTCGCCTGTAATTAGGTCGTACCCAGGGGATTTTCTTCGATTAAAATTACACTTAATTTCTCTAGATACTTCTTTTGGGGTAACTAACTTAATGTCTGAACTAATTTGTACTCCCTGGATTATCATCTCATCAGTCTGGGCTTCATTTGGTTGGAATATTTGCTCTAAATGCTCAGCGAACCTTAGGGCTTTTTGTTCGTCGGTCACTGCCCATTTTCCATTTACTTCCTTGATAGGAGGAATTTGGACGATCGGTCGTTTTATGTGCTTTGTAGCTTTCCAAAGCAAGTAGCCGGTTTTAATGTCACTCGTTAATTGGCTAAGGTACCTGTTTGTTAAGGAGTCATTGTGGTGTTGAATTTCTTTCGTAAGGCGCTTAGTGAGGTTGTTCAACAGTCTTTTATCTTGTGGACATCTAGTCTGATGCCATTTGTTTCTTTGTTTGCGCTTTTCGGTTATAAGACACCTAATTCTTGCAGGGTAGGCGGTTGCTTTGACCCGGTGTGTTTTTTCAGGTGTATTTTTCCAGGCGGCTTTCTGAATACTAGTTGTAAAATTACTCAATTCCAATTCACCAATGCAAATAAAATGATTTGATTTGATTGAGCCATAGGGCTCAACAGATATTCTTTTGTGGCTGAGATTCGTACAGACAAGGTCGATCAATGTTTCACTATGGTCTGTGAAATGGGTGGGTGAACTTACTAGTTGTTTTAGGCTCAGGCTATTATGTTGATATTTACCTTCAAATATCTCGGTAACGTGATACTTTGGGGTACCATGTTACTGACATTTTTTGTTCGTCTATGTGTTCTCTACCCATATATTTTTCATCGTACGCCACGATTTCGAAAAAAAAAATATATGGCGGCAGGTCGATATGCCAGATCGGTTCTATTCTAAGCCCTTTCCCAGAAACAGGCGTGATCTAAGTCAGATCTGTCTGCATAGTAGTAGGACTGCACTTATGCGCAAAAGTGTTTTTTGCATGGCCCCCATAATTTAAAATAAGTTACAGAAGAGTTGCAGGGAGCTTAATAATTTACACATGTAAATACAACTTAAAAAAAGAATGCTGTTTCATACATTTGACCCCGTTTATTTTGATAAGGTGAGGTGCGGGGAAATCCGCGGGGCACCTCCCGCGCGTCCTTGTCGAACACGTTAGCGTGCCAAAAGTTCGGGCGGCGCGGCGGCTGCGGCGGGCGTAGCACAGACAGGTCATAGTGTAGCGACATCAGTATGTCCACAGTATTAGAAACCACCAATGATATTATATACAAAAGCATGCGAAAATTGTTGCCGACAAATTACACCAATTGGTGTGATTTGATTTAGTCGGCTAATAGCAGCGAGCGACGCAAAGCGTGTCCGTGGCGTAAAGTATTATATCGAAAATGCCAAGTTGTGTTTTAAGAAAGTGTAAAAACGATGGTTCCAAAATAAGTAAGAGTGAAGGAATTTCATAAGCATAGTAAAATAATGAATATTTGTATAATATCACGATTATATTTCACATTTAGAAATAAATTTCGATTTATTAACATGGTGGTTGGAAAAGGATAGAGAATATGATAGCAAATGCAGCGCGACAATGTCAAATAGCATGCGTCATAGATGGTCATAGATAAAATTAACCAGAAGCGAACTCGTAGCCACAATTTATATCATTCGTTAGCCGCTTGAATACCCAACGTGAGTTTTGTTGTTAGTTAGTGAGCGTCTTTCTAATAATAATATTATGATGATCATAATAAGTTGTAGCTTTCAACGTTTTATAATTGAGAATTTGATTAGTGATAACGGGTTATTAGATGTTTTATTAGTAAAATTAAAATGTATGTATGTATATCAAATATTTATTTTCTCATCATCTTTTATTATTTGTCAGATTTCCGAGTGATGATTACACAAAAAGTAAATGGGTCAGCATAGTTCAAGGGGAAAGAAGTCAACATGACTGGATTCCTACAAAAAGAAGTACAATATCATATACTCACTAAGTAGGTACATATCGAAAATCCGGTCTGCAGACCTAAAATTATTTAGAATTTGTGAGTAAATAGATAACAATTGTGTTTTTGTTTTATTTAATACATTATTATCAGTGTACTGCCCTGGTAATCGATATAGCAGTAAGTCGAAAAAGGCGGTTTCGAGAAAACAGCGCGCAAATATTTTAGTTACAACTATACACTCCATTTTTATGTTCTATTTGTCGTAAGGAAGTACGTAGAAATATAAAACCTACATAGGAAGAAAGCTCTTTTGACGTAAGTACATTCAAATCGATAATAACAAAAAAAAAACTGGCCAAGTGTGAGTCGCACCAAGGGTTCCGTACAAACCTGCAGGTATTCACGGTTTATGCATAAGGTTAATGTTTATGAAATTAAAAGTTTATTTTTTATATTTGAGTTGACTGAATGAAAGGTAAATTGTGGTTTACGATTTATGACGTATTAAAAAAAAATACTTACTAGATCTCGTTCAAACCAATTTTCGGTGGAAGTTTTCATGGTAATGTACATCATATATTTTTTTTTAGTTTTATCATTCCCTTATTTTAGAAGTTACGGGGGGGGGGGGGGGACACACACATTTTGCCACTTCGGAAGTGTCTCTCGTGCAAACTATTCAATTTAGAAAAAAAATATATTAGAAACCTCAATATCATTTTTGAAGACCTATCCAGTGGCGTGCGGTCCATAAAGGCATAAAGACACTGCAGACCCTAGACCTAGTCGAACAAGATCTAGACCAGTTACTGATATTTCAAGAACAAAAAAAATACACTAAGTAATAAAATTATTCAAAAAATTCAAAATCCTAATGTTGAGGTCGATAAGTTTGTTATGGTTTGTAGATATTTTTGGGAGACTTGATAAATAAAATGACGCGACTGTTTGCTAGCTCTGTATTGTGGCAACTAAACTTAAAACGATCGGACATACCGCCCACCAAAAGGACCCTGTGTCCTTTTACAAACATTATTACTGCTAGTTACTTATTGTTTTCTACATCTTATCAACTAATCAAAACAATATTTAAAAAAAACTTACAAGTGGACTGTATTTAACAAAAAAAAAATGGATAAAGATATATACAATATTAAATAGGTAAGTGGTAACCTACATGCCAGTTTATTTAATGTTTTATGGCAGTGTAAGCAGCATGAAACATTATGGTAAGTACCTATCCATTTGTTTGACAACATCATTAGTAATTAGTTGTACATAGTTATAAGCAACAGCATGCAGATGGGACGTTACGTAATCGTAAACTAGTGTAACTTGAAACATTCAATGGTAAGTACATATCCATTTGTTTGACAACATCATTAGTAATTAGTTGTACATAGTTATAAGCAACAGCATGCAGATGGGACGTTACGTAATCGTAAACTAGTGTAACTTGAAACATTCAATGGTAAGTACCTATCCATTTGTTTGACAACATCATTAGTAATTAGTTGTACATAGTTATAAGCAACAGCATGCAGATGGGACGTTACGTAATCGTAAACTAGTGTAACTTGAAACATTCAATGGTAAGTACATATGTATGCGTAGGCATACATCTCAGTAGTAATTAAGTATTTTATGTAGTTAGTGTTATAAACTTTCTTTGACAATTGAATTAATAACAATACTTAACATTATGCAAACTTAACATACTAGAAAAAATACATAGGAACAGGTAAGTAAAGTAACAAACGTCGTTTCATTTAATAATTATGCATTTTTAGGTAGGAATATTAACTTAGATAAAGGTCTTTTTAATTCACTTTGTCCTTTACACTGCACTGTAACCACTCTAACTAAATTGTCTTTTCCAGGATGCAGCGTTTTTATCTTCCCCATGAGCCATCTCGTGGGTGGCAGGTTGTCCTCCTTGATGACCACAATATCTCCTACGGTAGGTGACTGGGTGGCTGACTGCCACTTCGTGCGTTGTTGCAGAGTGTTCAGATATTCTGAATGCCACCTTCGCCAGAAGTCTTGTGTCATTCGCTGTACTAGTTGCCATCTAGTTAATAGGTTGACGTTGGACTTTTCATAGTCGTCATCAGGCACACTGAGTAATGGCTCACCTATCAAAAAGTGCCCAGGTGTGAGTGGTGATATCGTCTCAATAGTGTTATCCAACTGACATAATGGACGGGAGTTAAGACATGCTTCTATTTGTGTAAGCAATGTTGCCATCTCTTCATATGTAAGTTTCGTGTCTTTACTGACCCTCACGAGATGTTTCTTTGCAGATTGCACTCCCGCTTCCCAGAGGCCTCCACAATTTGGCATTCGCGGTGGGATAAAATGCCACGTAGTTCCATCGGTTGCCAAGTGTTCGGAAATTTCTTGAGAAATGTTTTGTGTGCCTGCTTTAAAAAGGTCTTTGAGTTCCTTTGCAGCACCAACGAAATTGGTGCCGTTATCGCTGTACAGATTAACACATCGACCTCGACGTGCGACAAATCTCCGAAATGCAGCCAGGAACGCTTGAGAAGTTAAGTCTGTCACGGCTTCTAGGTGTATGGCACGTGTAGCCATACAAACAAATAGACAGATGTACCCTTTAGTGGCATGATGCCCTCGTCCCTTCGATGTTCTTAACATTACTGGACCTGCATAATCGACTCCAGTGTTCAAAAAGGCCCGCTGTAAGCGTACCCTTATGGCTGGTAATTCACCCATTAATTGGTTGTTTGTCTTGCCCTTATTTATAATGCAAACCTTGCAACTTCTTATGCATTTTCTAACTGCTGATTTTAAGTTAATTATCCAATAATTACTTCGTAGGTACGTCATTGTAACTTGTATACCACCGTGTAACGTTTGTTTGTGTGCTTCGTTGATCAGCAAAGTAGTGATATGTTGATTACTCGGTATTATTATTGGATGTTTGGTTGTGACTGGCAACTTTGCGTTTTGTAAACGACCTCCTACTCTCAGCAGATTGTTTTTATCTAAAAATGGTGTCAAGCTAATTAGTGAACTTGATTTTCTCACATTGCCATTTTTCTTAATGTACTCTATATCTTTTTCATACGCTGTCTGCTGATAGTATTTTATGCAATGTTGCAAAATTGTGTTTATTTCACCGGTAGTTAAGTACTTTTCATTGTTTTTATGATTTAATAATCTTCGGCAATAAGCGAGTACCCTTTTCATTCTAGTCAGATTAGAAAATCTTTCCCAAATTGGTTTTTCTTCATTTTCTTTGTTTTTTGTTGTAAAAGTACATGTTAATTTTAACTCTAAGTCCGTCTCTGTATTTTCTGATCTTCTTAAATGAACTTCCCTTTTTGATAGCCATTCTGGCCCCTTCCACCACATCTTCTCCTTCTTCAGATCTGTTAGGAACATTCCTCTGGATGCTATATCAGCAGGATTTTCTTGTGATACAACATGGTGCCACTGTGTGTTGTTTGTATTATCTTTAATTTCCACCACTCGATTTGCTACAAAGGTCTTCCATCTTTGAGGTTCCCCATGAAGCCACGCCAGCACAATCGTTGAGTCTGTCCAGCAGTAGATTTGATTATAAGGAATTTTCATGGCTAATGTGACTTGTTTTAGAAGCCTTGACAACAATAAAGCTCCACACAGCTCAAGACGAGGAAGTGATATTGTTTTTAATGGAGCCACCTTTGTTCTCGATGCAATTAAATTTGTGGATACAGTACCATCCTGTTGTTCCACTCTGCAGTATACAACGGCTGCATAAGCCCGAGTTGAGGCATCGCTAAAGCCGTGTAGCTGTATGGCTTTTATGTTGCTGCTGTATGAGTGTAACCATCGTTCTAGAGAAATCTGGTTGACATTCTCGTAATCTTTTCTAATCTTCAACCAATCTGAGGTTAATTCATCGGATAATGGTTGATCCCATTGTGTGCCAACTAACCATAGTTTTTGGATTAGCATCTTAGCGAGCACAATGCTTGGCGATATCCATCCTAATGGATCGTAAAGTTTTTGTACATCTGACAAAACGTTTCTTTTCGTAATGGTAGATGGAGGTGCAGAGAGACTGACTTTGTAAAGAAATTGATCAGTACCAATGTTCCATGCGATACCCAACGCCTTCACAGTGCCATCTAAGTTTATGTCGAGTTGAATGTTTGAAGAAATGTTGCTTGGCTCCATCGACTTCATCAACTCGATGTTGTTTGATGACCACTTTTTCAACTCAAAACCGCCCTTGCTTAACATAGCTTTGAGTTGATGACTAGCTTCTATGGCCTCTTCAACAGAATCACAACCCGACATTACGTCATCGACATAGAAATCTGACAAAGTAATGTCAGCGGCTACTGGATAGCTATCTCGTTCTTCATGTGCGAGTTGGATCAAGGTCTTCACAGCTAGATAAGGTGCTGAAGTAGTCCCAAAGGTCACGGTGAGTAACCTATAATCTTTTATTTCTTCATTGCTATCATTTCTCCATAGTATTCTTTGAAAATCGGCATCTTCCTTGGATACCATGACCATTCTGTACATCTTTTGTATGTCTGCAGCGAAACAGATGGCGTGCATTCTCCAGCGCATCATTATGCTACGTAGGTCTTCCTGGAGCACTGAACCAGGTAAGAGTTCATCATTTAATGATATACCATTTGTTCCCTTACAGGATGCATCGAACACTATGCGGGTTTTCGTGGTTTCTTTATCTTCACGCAGGACTGGATGATGGGGTAAGTAAACTGATTTTCTTGAATATATTTCTTTTTCAGGTACTTCTTCTATATGACCTAAGTTTTTGTAGTCTTCTATGACCTTTTCATATTCCACTTTCAACTTAGGCTGTTTTTTAAATCTTCTCTCCAATTGTATCAATCTTGTTTTAGCTATATCTCTTGTATTTCCTTCAGTTGATTGAACACAATTTGTTTTAAACGGTAGTTTCACTGTAAACCTTCCTTGTTCATTTCTTGAGTATGTTTTGTGATAAATGTCTTCACAGATTTGTTCATCCTTTGTATTCTTTCGCCTTGTAGTTGTGTTTATCTCCCAGAGAGATTTTAACATCTCATTGACGTCTACTTGGTGATGCATGACAAGAAATGAATGTTCTTTGAGAGTTGTGTTTATTTCTCCAAATAATATCCATCCTAGGGTTGTTTTCTGTGCACATGGAGACCCTGGTGGACCCTTAATTAACTCTTGTTCGACTATTCGTGCATACTCCTTAACACCAAGCAGCAGATCTATCGGGCCTGGGTTGTTGTACTCTGGATCCGCAAGATCTAGACCCTCTAGGTGCCGCCAGTTGTGAACAGTTATTGTGTGGTGTGGTATTCTCGTGGTCAGCTGCTTGGACATGACGTAAGCTTCAACGTGCATGTTGTATTCTGGTTTCCTTCTCGATAATATATTTAGCTGAACCACGTGTTTAATTGGTGCTTCCATAGAACCCACACCTGTTACAGTGCCTTCAATTGATTTTCTTTGTAGTTTCAATAATTGAGTTGCCCTTTCACTTATGAAACTCGCTTGTGAGCCTTGGTCAACAAGAACCCTTAACAGTGTCGCATGTCCATCCCTTCCCCTGGCTTTGACTAGTGCAGTTGCTAATAATGCTCTTCCAGATGCTCCGATATCAACGTGAAAAGTTGTTACTGCCTCTTTGTTAGCTTCTTGTTGAGATGTCGATGGTTGTATTGTTTCTGTCTCTGTGGTATCCTTCGACTTCTCTGATTTGTGAAGCAAGGAATGATGACGTCTTCTACATACGCGGCAAGTAACTGGTATCTTGCATTTGTAAACTGAATGACCCGGAAGCAGGCAGTTGAAACAAAGCTGTTTTTCTTTCACATAATTGTTACGTTGTGTAAGGTCCATTTTTATAAATTGTTTGCAATGACATAAGGTATGCTTTTCATTACAAAGTAAACAGCTTTTATCTTTAACAACATTTACGGCATGGTATGATCGCTCCTTGATAGTACGATCTTTATTTGTTACAGGTTGAATCATTTCCAATGTTCTGAATTTTGATTCCAAAAAACTTTTTAACTCTTCCCAAGATGGCACTTCTTCTGACTTTTCTTTATAAGCAAAGGTTTCCCACTCTTTATGTGACTCCTGGTCCAACTTCTGAATCACCAGAAATATAATTAAAGGATCCCAGGAATCGGTATTAATTTTTAAGTTTTTTAGGTTATTTATGCACTCTGTCGTAGTATCTAATAAGGTCTTCAAACTGCTAGCTGTTTGTGTTGTGATTTTCTTTTGATTAAAAAGCCTTTTCAAAACAGAGAACACAATAACACGTTTGTTGCCGTATCTGGATTTTAACAATTGCCATGCTTGATCATAATTGTTGTCCGTAACTTGAATGTGCCGTAATATTACTTCTGCTTCACCGGTAACACTCGACTTTAGGTAATGCAGTTTTTGAACGTCACTAATTGAAGTGTTTTTATGCACAAGTGATGTAAACATGTCCTGGTATGCGGGCCACTCCTCATATTGTCCCGAGAATGTGGGTAATTGTATGCGAGGCAGTTTTACAATCGAACATTGCCCTTGACCACTAAATAATGAAGAATTTGAGTGTTCCATTGCTGCTGTTTGCTGTTTGCTCAACATATCTGTCAAGTCCGCTTGTAGGCAAAGGTACAGATCTTCAATGACAAAATAATCTTCATTGAGAAAGTACGAAACTTCTCCACGCTTGTCTCTCGGAGTACACTGAGTCAACATCTCATGAGCTTGCTTAAAAGAACTCCAATACTCTTCAATGCACTTCACTCTAGCCCTTATGTAACCGTCTGTAAGTCTCACTTTAGGGCATTTTTTTAAGTTCGTTTGTGTTTTTTGTATTAATTTTGCCACGTCTTCTAGGGTATTTAAATATTTTTGTTGTTCTGAAGTTAACGTAGCCATTGTAACTTTCTTTTATATTATTACGTATCACTTGTGCTATAAATTGTCAACCACACTATTCACACTTAGTTAAAATATCTAAGTACATAAAAAACTGCACGATTTTGCGTAAACAAGTCGTCTTATCTCTGGAATGCGGCTGCCTTTTGTTCTCAGCTCGCTCGGACACCGATTCACTAATGACCCACAGGTAGGCAAGTAATAAATATGCGGCTCGATTTGCGACCATATGTTGAGGTCGATAAGTTTGTTATGGTTTGTAGATATTTTTGGGAGACTTGATAAATAAAATGACGCGACTGTTTGCTAGCTCTGTATTGTGGCAACTAAACTTAAAACGATCGGACACCTAATATAAAATGATAGCAAAGTTCATACCGTAATTTACTACGGCAACGCGTTCTCAGATCACAACGCAAGGCAGCGAACGATAATGTCTTTATTTCATTCATAAATGTACGCATGTAGTAGACATTTTCGTGTCTATACATTGCACACAAAGGAGTGATAACAATGGGAGCTCCTGCGGCAGGATCTGGCAATAGCCAATCACGGGCCACACGCGCGTCATCGCGACTTTAATGGCGAGTATCATGCGACCAAATTGAATATGTACGAAAGTTAACGAAAATTCCGCTTGACAATGATGCAATTTTATTTGTCAACGTTTTACTTATCCAAAATTTAGAAATTGTTTATCTGTGAAGTTCGCTGTTTATGTTTTTCTTGTGATTAATTCATTTTGAAACGTAAATATTTAGGTCGATTTGTTGCTAATTTCAGTTATTATAGTTTATTGAATTGATTTTACAATTGGATTTTGTTTTATTCTTCAAAATGTTGGTCGATTGTGACGTTTGTGTTAAAAATGTGTGTGTAAGGTTATAAAATAAATGGGAACTTTTCGCATTTGCCGTTTAATGAAAAGGAGGCTAAAGGGAGATGTGTACCTCAGTTTGCAAGATTTAACCCAGCAAAGAGTTAATGCAACACGTAAGTTTCATACTAATAATTAAGAAAAATATATACAGAACGTTCATTTTTACACGTATTTAAGAAACACACAAAGTCGACAACCACTACACGTCTTCCCATGCTTTCAACCGAAGAAGAATTATTGGTCGCACCAAGTCTTTAAGGCGACGATTTAAAATCATATCTAAATAAAAAAGGATAGGCGCGTAGATTTAATTTATACCTACTTGAGTTGGTTTACTTTATTACTTTTACTGTTATCAGTACTTAATTTACTTATTAAATATATTTACATATGCGAATCACATGAAGGGCCTTTTTCAAGGCCACATCAAATATCTTTCAAGTGACGTGTTCTGTAACAATCGCTCACTTAGATTCGTTATTTGAGCTGACCGAAATCTTTTATTAGCATCATCAGAAAATCGTCATTTCAACCTTTTAAACCACCTTGTGAGTTTTTTCTTCACCAACTTGTGCAAATGCAAAAGATGTTTTTTTTTTTTAAACTGCCTACCCGGTCATAAAACCCTGTGCACGCCACTGGACCTATCCATAGATACCCTACACGTATGGGTTTGATGATTTTTTTTTTGAGTTTCAGTTCTATGTATGGGCCAAACCCCAAATTTTATTGTTTTTACACCCTAAAAAATAGAAAATAAATAATAGTTTCAAAAACTAAAAAAACGAAAACAAGCGTGGGGCGCATTTTAAGATATTTTTTTTATTGATATCAGGCACCCCACGCTTTTTTACACGCTTTATATTAGCTTCACTTGTATGCTTGTATATTTGTATGTTTGTATATTTGTATGTTTGTTTGTAACCGACTCCTTATAGTGCGATTTTGACCCACTTTAAACGACCAGATTTCATTCAAACTTTGCACACCTGTCAAGGACTGATGACAATGCAATAATTTCATAAATTTGTGCCATTATCCTTGCCAGGGTTACCAGGACAGCAAAAAAACTGTCACAAACTACGCTGACATACGTCTCAAAATTCGAAATACCCTAAAAAATAGAAAATAAATAATAGTTTACAAAAAACTAAAAAACACGCTTCCATGGAAAACCAAACTAAAAAGTACAAAATAATGGAAAAAAAGCGTGGGGTGCCTGATATCAATAAAAAAATACCTTAAAAGCACTCTCTCTCACTCTCTGGACTCAACTAAAGCAAAGTATACCATCTTAAGTTGGGCCAAAGTGAGCTCGTCCCTCAGGCTTCTGATTACGTAGCATGCAGAGCTAACAGTCTTGGTTAGTGACAATGTCTCAACCTTCCAGTTTAATAACGCGTCAATGTGGAAACCCAAGAATTTAACGTTATCAACTACTTCGACATTACTACCACCAGACACAACCTTAAGACTAGTGTTATTTCGTACCGTTGTCTTGAATAACAAACACTTAGTTTTACTTACATTAAGTTTCAAATTATGTGGACTAAACCAGTTTTCAAAAGTTTTTAAGGCAGCATTAATCTTAGATTCTAAATTACTTTTATTATCTGCCGAAACTATAGCGTTAGTGTCATCAGCAAAAATAATAATTGTAGTGTCAGTTACTCGTTTTCTCATTTACTCAATTAAGTCATTTAAGAATAGGATGAAGAAAATTGGGCCCAGAACGGATCCTTGAGGGACACCACGGGATACAGTCACAAGGTTGGATCTATGTATTTTTTCTTCTCCATCCACAACCGACTTAATCTCAATGTACTGACGTCTGTTACGCAAATAGGAGCTGAATAGCTTCAATACATTCTCCCGTATACCATAATGTTCTAACTTGGCCAAAAGAATTTCATGATCTACTGTGTCGAAGGCAGAACTAAGGTCCAGAAAAATGCCTGCCACTTTAAGCTTTTTATTTAAATTACAGACAACATCGTCAATTAATGCCTCAATAGCATCGGTGGTTCCTACAGATTTTTGGTATCCGAATTGCTAACTGTTTAAAATACTGTGCGTCCGTAAGTGGCTCATGAGCCTATTTTTCATAATTTTTTCGAAAATCTTTGATAATACAGGCAAAAGGGAAATCGGTCTGTAGTTTGCAGGATTTGTTTTTGAACCTTTTTAAAAAATTGGAAGCATACGTGCAATTTTAAGGTGATCCGGGAACAGGCCTGCCTCTATGCATTCATTATAAAAATATGCTAATGGAGTTGCCAATAGGTCAATATTATCCTTAATAATAGTCAGGGGGATTTCGTCATAACCAGTACTGGATTTACTGGGCATGTTTTTAACCAAATTAAAAATGTCAAAAGGTGTGACTGCGTCAAAACTCATGTTTGAATCTACTCTGCTAACACTCTCAGTTAAATATGTCATTGCTAATTAACCGACGAAAAAAACGGAGGAGGTTATCAATTCGACGCGTATATTTTTTTTTTGTTCGTTTTTTTTTTATTTATGACCACGCATTACTTTTTACATAGTAGTGCGATTGTGATAATTCTTTTTTTATTGGAAAGGGTATACTCCGAGGGTGGTTCCATATAAATTTGAAAAACAAAATCAAACCCTAAGGGTCAGAAAACAGGGGATGATTGATTGTTCACTCACTGATTGTTATGTTTAACCATGCATAACTTTATACAGAGTAGTCCGATTTTGATAATTCTTTATTCATTGTATAGGGTATACCTTGCCAAGTATTATAAGTATATTAAAGCCACAAAAAATTATAAAATAAAAACTTTTTACCAAAAAATTTAACCGCCGAAAAAACTGAAAAGCAAAAAATAATAAACCTTAAAATTATGAGTCGGCGCTGGAAAATCAATGAACAAAGATCACTCAAAGCGCCGCCGACTCATAATTTTAAGGTTTATTATTTCTTGCTATTCAGTTTTTTCGGCGGTTAAATTTTTTGGTAAAAAGTTTTATTAGTTACTTTTGCGTTTGGTCACGTGATCGCACGGAAAGCACTGTCGCGTCATGCCACAGCATCCCACGGCACGTCGCGGCAACGTGGTATCGAAATAAAGTAACATGAACTCTAAACTCATTGAGATAAGATTAAAAATAACTTGATTAGTAATAAAATCCTTTGCCATGCAATGCCGTGCCGTGCCGGCTGTGAGCGCCGGCCCTTAGGGAGTCTAGGATCATGTGCTGAATGCATGGTGCTAGTTTGCGCATCTATATCCCAGTCATTGTATATGTGTAGTTGATGTGGAAGTTACAGCACTTACCGGCTGGAGGTGGGCGCGCGGCGCCGTCGGTGCGCACGAGTCCGCGCCACACGTGCGCGTGCAGCGCTGCGCGCGCACGCTGCAGCCCGCCGCCCTCCGCGAAGGGCACGCCTGCGTCGCCAGAGCTGCGCAGCGCCACAACGTCGGCGCGCTGGTGGCCCGCCCACGCGGCCAGCGCGGCCGGCTCGTGCGCGCACTCGGCCAGCAGGAGGCGCACGCCGGCGCGCCGCCACGCGCCGCCACCACCCGCAGCGCGTGCCTCTGCGCGCGCCACCGCGAGCGGAGTGTCCGACAGCTGTAAACGCATTCACATGTATTATTGCCATCCCCATCCACCATCCGCGACATCGTGAACGTGTATTTAACAACATTCGTCAGCTATAAATAATTAAAGGGGTACTGGGCGAGTTTGTGTGTACACTCTAATTTTCTAGCGAAATGAAACCGTAGTAAGAAGGAGAATATAACACATGAGTTTGGAAATGATGGGGAAAATGGAAGATAGCGAAGTGGAAGAGGAATATATTAACACGCTAAGAACACCTTCCTCGAAAGTGACGTGGCTGAGCTACACATACTACACATGGACAACCAAGCCAACTGGCACAGTCAATTACAACATCAAGTGCAAGTAGTAGTGGTAGTAGTAGTGTTTCAAGAGTGCAGTGACACCCACGAACTGGTTTTGACCCATATTTCTGAACTTAAACTTATGTGAAGCCTATAAGGCCCTGTCAGTCAGTCAAGTTCAGTAATCAGGTTGCTTGTCAGAAGCTGTTCGTGACTTAACATCATACTACCTCGCAAACTCTATCAAACCAAATCCGAGCAAAACGCAGTCTTGCGTATTCCATCTTCGCAACAGAGAAGCGGATCGCAAACTTTATATAGTTTAGGGTGGGGTGCCCATTGAGCACAGCAACTTCCCAAACTGTCTTGGCGTTACTCTGGACAAGTCTTTAAAATTCAGTAAAAACTGCAAGAACATCTCGCAGAGGTACACTCTCGCAACAATCTCAGAGTCGGGTACTTCGCCTGACGTTTGACTACTGGGCTGGCGCTACTTTTTTCTGCAGGTGAATTCACGTGTGCTGTGTGGAGTCGTTCAGGCCTTGCAAAGTTAGTAGAGCTGCCTCAAACCGACCCCGGTGAAAATGCTGTATCTACTGGCTGGAATAGCGCCACCATAAATTCGCAGAGCAATGACAAGCTCATTTGAAAGAGCCAAGATGGTTTCTGACACACGACACCCTATGCATAACAACATCCTCGTGTCAAAGGCTGAAAATCCGCAACAGCTTTTTGAAGTGTGTTCTCCCACTTACTGGCGAACGGTCTAAGGAAAGACTAGGCTTGTGGCGACAAAGCGCTTCCCTACCAAACCCATTCGTTTCACCTGCTGAAAATCTCGCAACTGGATACGAGTTGCCTTGGCTTGCCTGGAAGTCTTTAAATAGACTCCGGACTCAGGTAGGCCGGAGTAAAGAAAACCTGTACCTGTGGAGATTCATAGATAACTCAGCCCTGGAGTGTAAATGTGGTGCTGTCCCACAAACGATGAGGCACTTGATATCTTGTCCAGCATGTCCTGCTGTTTACACGCCACAGGAGTTGATGAACGCTACTGAAAATGCTAAGCTCGTAGCCAAATTCTGGGTTAACTCTATTTAGATTGCTATCGACACGCTAAGAAGAAGAAAGAACAGGTTGCCTACACCAATAACTTATTCATTGTTTGGCAGTAATCTAAAGTCACGTGTGTGAACCAGCTGTGACAATAGATTTGACTGGTGACGATACAATACCATTGTGAACTATTATGAGTCATAATAAATTAAAAAAAAAAAAAACATATTAGAATTAAGACAAATTAAGCGGCCAGAGAGAGCAATTAAAAACAAATTTCAAGGGCTCTAACTAATAATCTCTCATGCAGCTGTGCCATCCAACCACCACCACCTACTCAGCCTCAGCTTGTTTAGTAATGGTTTTTTTTTGTGACGAATTAGGTTCTCAAAAATCAAAATCAAAAGTCATTTATTCAAATTAGGCTGAGGATCAGCACTTTTCGAACGTCAAAATTATAAAAGACAGTCCCCCCCAAAACGCCCACCCGTCGCGCACTTCCTAGTGCTTTAGCTGGGAAGAAGAATTGGCCAACAAACTCCCCAGCAGCACAGCTATACAATGGAATATAGTAAAACATTAAGAGACACAAATTAAATTAAATGATTTGCTATATGCCAGCTAGCCAACCCAATATACCAACAAATAAAATGAAAACTATGCTCAAGCATAAGCAAAAAAATATGTATAATGTAAACATGGCTGCAAAAATAAAAGCCTGGCATAAAGGGCGTGACAGCTTACATATGCAATGCTGAATGTTCACATAGCTGTTGCGACCTGAGTAGGGATTGCAAAATCCGGATTATTTTCAAATCCGGATTTACAAAGTATAATCGCACACAAATCCGGACTATCCGGATTTTTCGAAGTTTTTATTTTATTCATAAAAATATTCATAAGCATCAGATTCAAAAAGTGTTTCTGAACTAGACTTCATGTTCGTTGATGAAGTTGCGTAATTATAACTATCCATAGCTGCAGCTTGACATATCACGTGCTTGATTTCTTCGTATATAGGTTTTTAAATGTATCCTCGTTCAAAAACTGATTAGGGGAGTTGTATGAATATTGTAAAGCTCCGACTACCACATTGAGGCGTTTCTCTTTAATTCTCCTTTTCAAAGAATTTGCCAGTTCCTTACCAGTAAAAGTGTCTTAGCCCTCTAATGATTTTACTAAAAATATTAGAGCTGTATCGGCCGTTAAAATAGTGGCATTTCTATAGCAGAGTACTTCTACCGTAGTTTTGATCATGTCTAAACAGGTCTGCAGATTTTGAAGACCTATTTCAGAATCTGAGTAAGATATATTAGATTTAATATCGATCAAGGCTTTCTGTATGCATGATTTTATATTTAAAAAATGTTCTAACATAGTGACTAGACTATTCCATCGCGTTTTGCAGTCTAGGAGAAGCTGTAACTCTTTGCTAAATTCAGCTTTGACATATTTTTGGAGTCGTCGTCATCGTTCTTAGTCGGTGAATTTAAAAATTTCTTCACCACTGCCCGGACTTTTTAAATTATTTATTTATTTATTTGGAAACTCAACAGCTTATTAATAAATTACATGCGTTATGATGAATGTTCACCTCAATATCAATGAACAGCCCAATGCAATTGCGTCAAAGTTACTAGCATGCACTGCACATTGACAGTGAGATGATAACAATTATCTCTTAAACCATTTACAGAGTTTCACGGCATTCATAAGGCTAGGTTAAGTAGAAAGTGGCAAATAAAGAGAAGAAAAAAAGAAAGAAAGTTCTACAAGTACATCAATACAGCAATTATATGCGACTGTGGACAAATATAAAATCAAAGTTAAAGTTAAAAATTTGTACCTAAATACTACGGCAATATTAGTAAAAAACAAACAAAATAAAATAAAACAAAACATTAAAATAAAAAAAATAAAAAATAAAAATACATTGTGAATATTTTTACACTAAGTAATTGGAACGTGTTTTGGTTGAGATATAATCTTTATTAGATTTCTCCTTTAAGGATGAGTTATGGCACAATTTGTTTACTAAACAATATCTGCTTGACTTGTTTCCGATATGATTGTTTGGATAAATGAAATATATCGACATTTTCAAAACCCTCACAATAGATGCGAGGTAGTCGGGTCAGAACATTATTTTTACCGTATTTTGTACGACAGCCAGGTATACTGAATAATTTCGTATGTCTGGTACGTGTTTTTGGGGTACAGAAATCTATACATGATAGCAAATCACTGCTGTCCAAACGACCCGACCCCGCAGGATATCAAAGAGCAAAAGCATATCCAACATCTTACGCCTATCCAGAAGGGGAAGCATATTATAGTGTTTGCAGTCTTGGGCATAGGAATCATGACGTTTCCGGGATTTGAAGTTTAAAAATTTTACGAACTTTTTCTGTAGATTTTCTATTCTTTTAGAATAGAATTTATTATAAATTAGAATTATATTTTGATAATCATCGATCAACAGTCCGTGTTGTCTTATTCTTTCAATAACAAACCCGTCATCAATATCTTCTTCCGTCTGTGAGTCTGTCGACGTCATCACGTCAGCGCCGGCTGTCACTGAAAACCAGCGCTGGGACTCTGTCTGTGTATAGGGTCACAGCATTATGCTGAGTGATGGCCGTTTTGCGTGGATGTGACGCATGTTTTCCCACACTTTATTTTTATGTCTGTATATAACTCTGATCTTTCTGTGCGTCATGTTTGCCGCAAATAAACATATTTTCTTTCTTTCTTTTTCTAACGATTCTCCGCTTCACCACGTGTGATTGGTTGGTAGCTTTTCTATATAAAACATCGAGTACAGCCAGCTGCACAGCATGTGCAAGACATTATTGATGATATAGGACAGGCAGAATACGTCCAACTTTCACCATTACAGCCGCACTATCGGTGGTCAGTCCAATAATATATTTGTTAAAACAAAGGTCGAAAGAATTTAATCTTATATCTATGAGGGCTACACAAGCCTCGGCGTCCATAAATCCTAAAATCCTTACTAGTCCCAGACTTCTGAAAACATTTTCGCCATCATCATTTCGGAAATGAATATTTAAATTCATATATCGATGGGATTTCACTGATGTCCACTCATCGAAAGTCACTGAAAATTTGGTCTCTTTAGACTTAAGATATTTTATCTTCTCTGCAATAAGATTAGATTTTTCTCTGTTATAAACGTCCATTACCATATTATTTATGGAGTTTGGTGACTTCGGAATGTTTTCTTTATATTTTTTTTTTGTAACATTTTTCTGAGATCAGCCGATGTATAAAATACTTTCAGTAGTAACCCATCAAGAACCACCATTCTTGTTATTACGCTGTGCACTAGAACTAAAGACGGGGATGGAAGAGACAATAGACGCGCAACTGAGCGCGGGCGGGTGGGGAGCGGTTAGAGTAGCAACACTGCAATGCAACATAGCAACGCTTTATTGAAATTCGAAAAAACCGGATTTTAAAATTAAAATTCGAATTTATATAAGGACGGAAAATTCGAATTTTTTGTTATTTTCGAATTTCGAACTATCCGGATTGCAATCTCTAGACCTGAGTTACAACTCGAGGCCACAAATGATAAACCAGGACCATCGACGTAAAATAAATTAAACAGGTAAGTAATATTAATAATAATATCAACATCAAAGTCAGCAAGACGACCAGTCACCACAAGCAGCACCCGTTCATGAGCATAACGCAAAGATCAGCCATTTTTGCGCCATTTTCTCGCCATATTTGAGGGAAGGGGGCAACCCGACTCCCGACGCTACCGCAAGCATTGACATCTAAGGGCGCATGACGAACTTGCTGCCGGTTGCTCAAGCAAGAATTGAATGATTACTTGTCGAGGTCGCTAGCTAACCACATTATGCAATACTAATAAAATAAAATTGGCATAAACAGGAAAAAAAAATATGGAAACAATTATATTGAACCTATTACTAGGTACGCTAATACTGGAGAAAGAACATAAACATTGTCTTGAGTTAATCACAGCGACCAACTATTCTTATCATTTAAATAATCGTTGATGGAATAGTACGCCTTTTGACAAAGGTTGGATTTTACTTGAGCTATAAACGCATTAAAAGGTAATTCTAGTAAAGAAGGTGTAGCTTGTTGTAAAATGTTATACCAAGCCTAACAAATGAGTTATGCACCTTATGAAGCCGGTGAAAGGGAACACGTAGTTTGTCCTTACTTCTAGTGTTAACAGTGTGAATATCACTGTTCTTAGCGTATAAGTGTATATTTTGCCTAATATATAAGATGTTGACGAAAATGAATTGTGATGACACCGTAAGAATACCAATATCTTTAAAAAAGTCCCTTAGGGAAACTCTGGCACCTAGCTGGTAAATTGCTCGAACAGCTCGTTTCTGAAGGACAAAAATATTTGAATATCAGCTGCTGTACCCCACAGTAGAATACCGTAAGACATAACGCTGTGGAAATAACTAAAATAGACTAACCGAGCTGTATCAACGTCAGTATATTATCTTACTTTTCTGACGGGGCGTAGGCAGCTGAACTGAGCCTTCCCGCTAGGCTTGAAATATGAGGGCCACACTGAAGTTTGCCATCCACTGTTATGCCCAGAAAAACTGCCGAGTCTACAGTTTTAAGCACCTCTTTATCTAAGACGAGATGTTGGGACCTAGATTTCTAACTATCGGTAAGGCGAACTTTACACATTTGGTTTTCTTGGCATTGAGAACTAGGTTATCAGTACGGTCGTAGGCCCTATCGTTTACGGTCGTGTTTAGTTAAACCTGCTAACGATTTCTAAAGCTTGAACAGTGTTTCTCAAAATTTTAATAATAATAAACTGTTACGTATATACATACTGAAGCAAAATGGAGGGAATGCGAATGTGTGGAGCCTGTTATGAAGCCATGTCAGATGGGGTGCCTTGCACGGTGTGTGGACGCGAGTTGCATTTTCAATGTGCAGGCATTACGGAGGCCGGTTACCGTAAACTTGGCGATAGAAGACTCACCTGGCGATGCATGAACTGTAAGCAGACTGGCACTGTTCGTCCACCTGGCGTTTTGGCAGTTACTGTCAATCCACCCGGCTCACCTATATCGCCAATGGGATAAGATCCAGAATTGCCACGACTAGGCTCAGAATCCGTAGTCTTACAAGAGATACGTGCGTTGGCTGCAAAACTTGCTCCTTTGGATGGTCTAAAAGAAGAGATCTCAGCACTAAGAACCGAATTCGCAGAACTGAAATCGTCCATACACCAGCAGTTCGAGGAGACGATCAATGAGTTCAGACACAAAATCAGCGAAATGGAGCAGCGTATTGTTGTGATGGAAACGGTCAAGGAGCAAGTGAATCAACTTCGGGATCGCCTGAACAAGAATCTGACACTAAGGATCAATGGTCAAAATTAAATAACGTTGAAATAAAAGGGTTGCCGCAAGTAAATAATGAAAACCTGTTTGAAATTATCACAAGAATTGGCGCCAAAATTAATTATCCCATTACCAAGACCCAAATCAACTTTGTTACTAGGGTGCCAGCAAGAGATAAAGATCGCACAAAACCCATAATAATTAGTTTCCTCAGTCGCTACGTGAAGGAAGATTTTGTTGCTGCTGCGAGATACGTTCTCAAAACTTCCCCTATAACGGCCAGTCAATTTTGGTCTCTCTGGGAATCAAAGAATATTTATTAATGACCACCTAACTATGAAAAATAAGATCCTGTTATCAAAGGCCAAAAAAATGGCGTCAGAAACGGGTTTTCAATACGTTTGGGTCAAGCATGCAAAAATCCACGCAAGAAAAATGGACACTTCTCCAGTATTATTTGTAAAATCGGAAAAGGATCTTACGAAAATTGTGTAATTTTGCTAAGAAACTCCATTAACAACTTAATATTAATATCCTTACATGCGAAGTTTGAGAACCACACACAGCAGTGTGCTACTAGCGTTTTCCAAATGACATTGTGTCATTTCACGGTGCTAAAAAGTAAGTCTTGTTACCCATATAATTTGTGTCAATTTAATTACAATCTTTTGCGTACGGTTTCACAGGATAAATTAGAATGCATCATTGTGTCTGTTAAAACCATCTACCCCGAGTGTTTCTTATCTTGTTTTCGTCCGTCACCTTTTGTTTCTATTCATAAGTCTTCTTGCGTACATTTTTTAAAGATAATATTTGCCGGACACTGTGCATTACTATGCCTATTTAGTTATTGAGAGTTATTAACTTCTACCTTCAAAGTGTGCTTATTTCTCATAGAACCAAACGTATCGCGCTTTTTGCTATACAACGTAATTTTAATCGAGAATAGTAGTTGTTTACATTATCAAATTATAGTTGGATTTAGAGATGGCTACTCTTAAGACCCCACCTTGAAAATAAATGATAGTTGGATTGTTTCCCCCGCACGCGGGGAGTGGCGGATCTATCTTCATTGGTCGGCCGACACGTCATCGTTACAAACTTTAATGACTTATTTTTCCAGTGGCCAAAAGTGGAACGAAGGAATTATCACTGACCGAGATTTAAAAACGTTACTTAGCATGGCCTTTCGCTAAGAATTATTCTTGTCACCGTCGCACAACTGTTTAAATAAAAGTGCAAGATAAAGACGGCAACATATTTAAAAAAAAATTAGCATGCCAAGTGACGTTAATTTGTCTCGGTCTTTGAAATTTTTGCGCATAGTAAACTATGGAGTAGACAACTAATACAAAATATTTACAAACCTGAAACTTAAATTTTGATTAATGATATGCATGGGTAAAATTAATTGAAATCGAATAATGGTTTCTTATATAATCAGGACCTTCACCTGGAAATCAGGACCTCAAAAATAAAGAAAAAATTCCATCACGTAAGGTTTTGTAGAAATCTTCATAAATGCTACCATAGTACAGATATGATAGGATAACAATTATTATTGGGCTTGTGGCTAATTTAAAACAGCTGCACGGGTCAGTCATTCAGGTTAAGCTACGCTTGCCGCGGTTGGTCCGTGGATGGGTGACTATCTTTACAAACCCTTCCATGCGTCGGAAAGCACGTTAAGCCGTTGGTCCGCCTGCCAGCGTCGCGAGATTAGTTCAAAAGAGGTACCGTGGCCCTGGCATATGGGCAACTGAAGGAACACGGGTGGGTTTTAGTCAGTAAAAGTCTGACACGCCCTTCCGCTGCATCTACAGCGGGACAGGTCATTTGATGATCCACCATCCAAAAAAAAAGCAGTTGGGCCCGACTGTCTTTCGTAGATCTTAGACAGTCGTTACGGGTCGTCAAAAGTCTGACAACCAGTCTTACCAAGGGGTATCGTATTACCCAGGAACAGGGTTGTGGAAGTCAGATAGGCAGTCGCTCCATGTAAAATACCGGTACTCAACTACATCCGGTTAGACTGGAAGCCGACCCCAAAATAGTTGGGAAAAGGCTAGGCAGATGATGAACAATTATTATTTTCGACTGTTATTTTACTTGTTGGTAGTTATTAAAAATATTTAGTAAATGTGATTGACTGTCGACTGATTGATTTCTCTATCGACAAAACCGAGCCACAGCTATTTACAGAACCAGAATTAAACAACTTAGTGCGTAAATCAGATCTTTCTAAAATTGCAGCAGAACTTTTAGGATCTCGACTCAGAGAAAAAAAAAATGGCTACGGGCACTACTTTTCCATATTATATAGAGAAATAGATGTAGAGAAAAAGCTTTTGTCCCAATTTTTGCTCAAAACGGTGATTCAGTTTTACTGTAAAGGTATAAACGGGCTAATGAAAATGTTTAATGTCAAATATGATAAAGAAGCTTCAGGGACAAGCAAATAAGGTATTACAAGGATTTATAATAGTTTATTTTGTGAGTCAAGTTAATGCTAAACGTCATGAAAATCGAAATGTGTAAGTAGTACCTTTGTTTGTAATTTTCAAAAAGGTAAATTTTGCATACCTTTGTTATTTACGACATGAAATTAAAAATATCGAACTAATCTTCTAGAGGTATATAAATAAAATGGATGTTGGTATATACGAGATTGACTCCAACTTCGTTTCACCGATCACCATACATTTGCGTGGTAAAATCATTACCCTCCTTTGAGCCGCAGTCAGTTATAAAACCTCACCTTTTTCACACTTGTAATGCTACTCTATTCCTTCGTTGTGCTCTTGTATTTATAGTGTCAGTACTTGACATAAAGATATATTGTTGACGTACTTCAAACCTAAAAACTAATCATATATTTTAATTTATTTCTAAATGAACGATCATTATAAGTTTTTGGGATAAAACAGACGTTCTGCTCTAAAAAAATAGGGTGTTAACTCAATATTACTTTACAAAGTGAGAATAGATTGTTGCTGTAATGCTTTAGTGAAGGTGGTGAATTCCTCTTACTATTATCATCATCTTATTGGTATTGAATTCCTGCAAAATGAATTAATTAATTGCCCTGTGCAAAAAAAATAATTAAACAGTATCTTCAAGGTTAGAAGTACCTACTTCTAACCTTGAAGATACTGTTTAATTTTGGTTTATGGTTCTTCCCATTGTCATACATAATTTAGGTCGTCACTAAATAGTAATAGAAAAAGAATGTTATTTTATTCACAGTCACAAAAATAGACACATACGAGTATACAGTCTAAATATAAAGTTTTTGGAAAGCCAACATTTATTATATTAGGTTGGGGAAAAAGTCTTTTCGCATTATAGTATGTATGAACTTGTAATAAAATCTCTTGGCTATACTATTTGTATCTGGCTGGTTTTGGTATCATTGAAAGTTTAAATTTTAAAGAACATAATTCCAAATTCAAATTAGGAAAATGGGTGATTTTCATTTGTTTTTCGTACCGTCAAGATGAGTGAATCTAATGAAGAAATTCGATACATTTTAAAATTTTACTACAAAAAAGGTAAAAATGCAACGCAAGCCGCGAAAAAAATTTGCGATGTTTATGGGCCTAGTGTAGTGTCTGTGAGTGTAGCACAAATTTGGTTTAAGCGTTTTCAATCCGGAAATTTTGATGTCAAAGACGCACGTCGCTCTGGTCGCCCTATTACGGATAAAATGGATGCCATTTTTGAAAAAGTGGAGCAAGATCGGCATACCAGTAGTTACGACGTAGCTGAAGAACTGGAAATTGACCACAAAACAGTTTAGGCGCATTTGAAAAAAACTGGGTACACAAAAAAGCTCGACATTTGGGTACCTCACGAGCTCACTGAAAGAAACCTAATGAACCGTGTACTCATTTGTAATTCTTTATTACAACGTAATGAAACCGAACCATTTTTGAAGAAGCTGATAACTGGTGATGAAAAGTGGATTACGTATGACAAGAACGTGCGAAAAAGGTCGTGGTCAAAGGCCGGTCAGGCTTCACAGACTGTGGCGAAACACGGGTTAACTCGCAACAAGGTGATGCTGTGTGTGTGGTGGGATTGGAAGGGCATTATTCATTATGAGCTGTTACCACCAGGCAGGGCCATCGATTCTGAACTCTACTGCGAACAACTGATGAGATTAAAGCAAGAAGTTGAGAGAAAGCGCAAAAACACACACTGTCCTTGAGCGTATTGTGTATGAGAATGTATACGCTGCAATGGAAAGCAACTTCGGGGATGAACAACACGGATTTATTAAAAAACGATCCACCACGTCTAACTTGGTGTTATCGCATGAGTTTATATCGGGGGGTATGGAACAGCGTGCTCAGGTGGACGTCATCTACACCGACTACAGCAAGTGCTTCGACCGTATTGACCATCGGCTGCTTCTGGAAAAGTTGCTTAAGGCTGGAATACACGGGGACCTGTATAGATGGTTTTCGTCTTATATCGAGAATCGTAGTCAGGCTGTGGTTCTCCAGGGGTACACTTCGGGTTGGACTTCGGTTCCCTCAGGTGTACCGCAGGGTTCAGTATTGGGGACTCTACTTTTCACTCTGTTTATTGCATACATACATAGAATCACGCCTTTTTCCCATGGGGGTAGGCAGAAACCACGGAACGCCACCTGCTACGATCTCTACACACTTCTTTTGCCTCGTTTAGGTTCATACAATTGGTCATACACACACGCCGGTTACGAGTACTACGCACCTGACCTTTCTGAAGAACATCACCAATAAGGTCCCTGTATGTCCTCCTAGGGCGTCCCCTCTCGGTGTTTCCACTCACATCTGCCTTGTAAATACCTTTTGTGAGCCGACCTTCATTCATCCTCTCAACATGACCAAACCATCTAAGCATACTTTTTCAATTTTTGTCACTACATCTTCTTTTACACCACACCGTTTTCTTATCACATAATTCCTCAGCCTATCATTCATAGTCACACCACACATGCTTCGCAAGGAACGCATTTCCACAGCATTTATTCTACTTTCATGCTTCTTTTGCCATACCCAACATTCACTTCCATACATAAGCGTAGGCACCAGTACACCATTGTGAACAGCCAGTCGAGCCTTATCGGACATCAACTGGTTGGTCACAATCGCATGTAAAGCACCGTTTACTTTATTTCCCACATTCACTCTTTTTTCCACATCTTTATCAATCTTTCCATCCCTTGTAAGCAAACTCCCCAAATATACGAACTCACTTACTTGCTCCACACTCTTATCATTTATTTTTACATCACATACCGATACGTTCTCTTCTCTTTCAAACACCATGACTTTCGTCTTATTCACATTTATATTCATCCCCTTCATCTTAAATGATTCATCCATTACAGTCACCATGTCTTGCAACTGTTCTGCTGACGATGCAAGTAGAACTTGAACGTCTGCGTAAAGAAGGCATTTGACAGGCAACTCACTCATTGTCAATCCACACTCACCCTCTTTCAAATCTGTCAGACAACTATCCATGTACAAGTTGAACAGCCACGGTGACGCTACACAGCCCTGCCTAACACCCCTCGAGATGCAAAACCAGTTCGTGTATGCCCCATTTATCCTAACACAAGCACTGGAATCCTTGTATAAAGATTTCAGTGCCCGTACCAAGCGTCAGTCCACACCGTACATGGATAGTGTTGACCACAGTTTTTCTCTGCACACACTGTCATAGGCCTTCTCCAAGTCAAGGAAAGCGCAGTAGACTTTCTTGTGCCTTGCCAGATGTTTTTCGGCTATGCACCTTAGGGAGAAGATCTGGTCCATACAGCCCATCCCCTCTCTAAATCCTGCCTGCACATCCCATATTTTCTCACCGGTCACTCCTATCACTCTATTTATCAAAACCTTCGCATACAGTTTGCCGACAACACTCAAAAGACTAATGCCGCGGTAGTTTTTACACTCCTGCTGTGAGCCTTTTCCTTTATACAACGCGGAGAGGACTATATGACTTTTAATTAAACTTCGTATAAGTTATTATATTATCAACCTGCACACAAAAAAATCAATCAAATATATCCAGTAGTTTAGCCACAGGACATTCTTTTTCATTTTAAGCATTTTCTACATGATGTATTGTTAATAGGAGAGCACGCGACAAGTTAACAACCCCCAGGGACATCGGTATTCCACACGTTGCCAGCTCGCTATGAGGTAGGGCGCCGGCGGGCGCGTGACGCGCCGCATGTTGCGGGTGCGCTATTGGTTCGTCACTCGACCGAAGCTTGCCGTGCTGTGTTCACGTTACATTCGTTCTCAAAATACCGTCGCGCACAAAAGTGTTTAATTCTGAAATGGTTTTACATAGAAAATTGAGAAAAATAATGAAGAGAGAGGCTCATAATAATTCAATTGATAATTAAAAACAATGTATGAGTTTACAGTGAGACGAATTGTAAAAAGTTCCAAAGATTCGGAATTTTTTATTGTCTTCCGAACTCCTGGCAAAAAATAAAATAGTCAAACAAAAACCAATAACAGACATTGACAGCTTTGACCAGGGTGTTACAAAAAGAATCCACCCGGATGGAACGAAGTTCCTTTCGATTAATTAGTGAAGGAATTGTAATTTATTTTTTTAAAGAATTTTCAACGGATGATTATTTTATTATTTATTATGTACAAAAAACCCGTATACACCACACTGTTCAATGCGAAATAGAAAGACGAAACGAAAATGACTGGCTTGCGCACGCCGCACGGCTTACAACTAAAAAGTTTCGTTACAACTTTTGGTGTTATTTTTTTCCGTCTAGCCCTTTCGCAACGCGCGATAAGGAACTTCGTTCCAATAATTGCCTACCATAGGCAAGTTGCAAAGGAAGTTACAGAATAAACGAAACGACGAGCGAAAGGCTAGTTCAAAAATAAAATAACAGGCATAGTACTTTCGTGCGCGAGTGCACCCAAGGCGAACGCGGGGCGCCGCCACGCGGGTATACGGGAGGGGTAGCCATATTGTCTGGCCACGGTCACTCGGTCAGTGTGTCACCGGACGTGCTTCCTTCCGCTGTGGAATTTTGATGCGCCCGCGCTCTTCGGAAGTCGCCGCTCGAAAGTTTTCGTATCTTTTTTTAAGACGCTTAAGTGAGTGAATTGTGCGAAATTTGACGCTTTGTTGTAATAGTGACAGGACACATACGTAGAATAGGTACTTAGTTTAATTGATAAGTGAACTTTGCGAAATTAGACGCTTAATACTGACTGTGTTTGAAGTTTTTGTTGCATTATAATTATAAATCATCATGCCTCGTTATAATTACTCAGCTTCGGAGTACACCGATATGATTTTAATTTATGGGGAGTGTCACGGAAATGCCGCTTTAGCAATACGGACATACCGAGAGAGGTATGGGAACAACCGGATGTGTCCGACTCACGGGCGGACTATTGTACAGGCTGTCCAGAGGATACGGGAAAATCGATCCCTAACCCCGCATGTAGATGGTGCTCCTTAGCGTGCAATTGTCATCCCAGACGAAAGGATTTTAAATTATTTTGATCGCAACCCGACGTCTAGTCTGCGTAAAGCAGGTCGACATTTTCGTGTAAATCACAGAACGATTCAAAAAGTTTTAAAACGAGACAAACGCAGGCCTTATAAGTACAAGAAAGTTCAAGCGTTATTACGGAGAGACAAGCCAGTAAGAGAAACTTTCTGTCGCTGAATGGAACCCAAACATCTAGAGAATCCTGACTTCCTGTGCAATGTGATGTGGACTGACGAACGTACATTCACAAGGAATGGTTTATGGAATCGACAGAACCTTCGGTACTGGAGCTGCGAGAAACCGCATCTAGTACGGGAGACTTCGCATCAGTACAGATTTGCTGTCAATGTGTGGGCTGGCATACACAGAAATACCATAATTGGTCCAGTATTTATTAATGGCAATTTAAATGCTGTGAAGTTCTTAGAACTCCTCAATGGACCCGTTTCCGAATACACGGATGAACTTTCGCTAGACGTGTACAGGCAGATGTGGTACTAGTTAGACGGAGCACTAGCTCATTCAGTTGTGTCTGCAAGAGAGCGTTTGTCTCAAATGTTCGGACAGCAGTGGGTTGGCCGTTATGGACCAGTGCGGTGGCCAGCGAGGTCACCAGATCTCACGCCACTGGATTTCTTCTTGTGGGGTCACATCAAAAATGAGGTATACTCCACAGAAGTTAAAAATAGGATTATAATATCTTTTAATAAATTGAAAGACATGGCTGCTCCTGGTGACCTATTATCAAGAGTGAAAAATAACATTATTCGTCGGTGTACACTGTGTATTCAAGAACACGGCGGACATGTTGAAAATAAAAAATAATAATACTGACTTCTTAGTTATGTGATCGAAAAGTGATTGTGATTAATAAATTGATTAGTGAATAACTCGCTGGTGAATGGTGCCTGACTATTTCGTTAATAATCTGTGATTTAATGTAGGTATTGTAATGGAGCATTAATAATATTATTAATCGTAGCAACGATTCGTTACGCGGGTTCGTCGCCGGCCGGGCGCCGCCGCGCTGCGCGGCGCCCGAGCTCGGGCGCTTTATAATGAAACCACGCTGGTTGCCGCTCTTATCGCAGGTCAGTGAACCAATATTTCTACATGATGTTCTATTTTGTGGACAGTTTTATGCTATTTAGTTTGTTAGAAAAAATCGTTTTTTTTTAATTTCGATGTTAGGATAGGTATATTTGATAATTTATGAATGTTTCTATGAACCAGCAATGCCAGTGCTTTCAATTAAAGTCATATTATCTTCACCACGTTGTATAATACATTATACCTTTTCCTGTAACGTATAACAATAAAATCAATTTAAAAGTGATGAAGTGAACGGGCCTGACATGGACGTCCGTCAAAACTATAAAGTTTGTGGTGTTGTAAAAAAATCATTTCATTTAATATTTATAATTTTTTGATATTATAGTCTAGTTTGGTCCTTAAACTACTGAGTAAAATAAAAAAAGCATGCCAGTAGCGACATTGACAAAAACCATTTTTAATCAGCAGTTGTTCTACGATTTTCCATAGTGCGTCGGCCAAGCTGAGTGGTCGTTATCACAGACGCGACCACTAGCTAGTTCTAACCGCGCGGACCGCGTTCTAGTGTTGGTTTAGTGTTAAGGGGATTACCTCGCTCAAATCTTGAAAATACGGTGTGTTTAAAGAAGTTTGTAGATGAATACTTTTGTGCGTTTTCAATAAAAAAAAATATATGTTAAACTAAAGGTCATCACAAATACATTGTATTGTTTAAAATTTTAATAAACTTACTCAAATTTTATCAAAAAATAGTAACAAATAGGCCCTTTTTCAACCTAAATTGAAAATTTTCTCTGTAACGGCTCAATAACTCGGCATGAATGTTATACCAAAAAATACGTAATGATGTATTTAACTATTTGTATTGATTTTTTTTCTCTTATTTCTTTTAATATTTTAAAATACTCTCCCGCACTCGTCCCTCTCTCTCTCGTCGTTTCGTCGTAAGTTAGTACGGGGCAGCATGCTCAAGGTCATTGGGCAATGTAATGCCCTTAACCAGTGCTTTTTAACCACTTTCGTTTGTGTCGACCCAGGGACCAGCCGGCACCTGGGGTGACACGAACGGGAGCACGCTGCCCGGTGGCAACCCACCGCAGCGGTCGCGGGAGGCCTTCGCCCCCGTGATGCCGAAGCCCGGCAAGCGCGGCTCTCTGGGCCGCGATGCCGGGGCTGCTGCTGAAGAAGAGGAGGACCGTCCGGATTTGGACCGGGCGACGTCACTGCCGAATATAGGCGTCGCGTCGACCGGTGTGCCGCCGGCCGCACCTGGAAGAGGGGGGGAGACCCCCGAAGAAGAGGAAGAGGAGGAAGAAGAGAGGAAGATGCGTCGAGCGACGCTGCGACTGCTGGCCCGTCGACGACGTTGGCGCCTTCGCGCGTTGCGCCGGCGCCGTCGTCAAGCCGGCAGCATGCTGTGGCCGTACGCCCCGCGGCGTTCCGGCCGGTGCCTATACAGGCCCCGGGACCCGCCGCGAGTATGGGCCGCGACCCAGCGCGCGCCGCAGCGCCGCCCGTGTGCGTATCCGTACCCGTGCGCTCCGCTGCGCCGGGTGAGCGCTCCGCTGCGCCGACCGCGACTTCCGCCGCGCGTTCCGTGGCGCCGACCGCGCGGCCCACGCATGTCGGGCGCTCCGCCGCACACCCCGCGTACCCTGCGCCCGTGACGCAGACAACCGCGTCCGTACCGCGTGCTGGCGCGCCGCCCGCGCGGCCTGCGCCTTCTGGGCGCTCCGCCGCGTTGCCCGCGCGCTCTGCACACCCGGATGCACCCACCGCGCGCCCCAGTGCGCCGCCCGCGCAGTTCGCGCCCGGTGCACGCGCTGTCACACCGCCAGCGCACCACACGACAGCCGCGCGCCACCACGCGCCACACGCAAGCTCCGCTGCGCCGCCGCCAAGGTTTACCTCGCCGCCGGCGCACTCCGGAGCCCCACATGGAGCTACACCAACGTCGTCCCGTGCTGGCCCAGCTTCACGCCCCTCCACGTCAGACCCCCGCCACTTGCCGGCGGGACCGAGCGTGTCGCAGGGGCTGGAGCGCCCGGCTAGCGCGGGGCCACACCGCCCGGTGCGAGCGGCGCCGCTGGCGTCCGCATCGCCTGCACCACCGCGCGCCTCCGCATACGATTCGCCCGCGATGATGTCGGCATGGTCGTCCCAAGCGGGATCGAGTATGTCACTCGCGTCCGCGGGCTCGGCCGCCTCCGGTCAAGAGTACGTGTCGTATGATACGACTCCGCGACCCGGATGGCGGCCCACCGAGGGAGATGCGGAGGCCGACGCTACCACCCCGGCCTTCTCACCGACGCCGTCGCTGGGATTTGGGTACGAATTTTAACTCGATCCCAAGCCCCAGCGGCACAGGAGGAGACGCAGCTCGGGTGACCAACAGGAGGAGGCGAAGAGATACTGCCTAGACCCGCCGCAGCCACAGCGCGATAGCGCACCGCGGGGTCGGGGAGCGCCCGCGTCGCCCACCTTCGCAGACGCGGCGCGCCACACGCCTTCTCCGACTGCGTCCGCCCGAGGCAGAGCCACAACAGGGTCCAGCGCCGCCGCGCAGCCCCCTGCCACCCCTGCCGCCACACCCGCTGCCGCCACTGCTGCCCCGGGAGCCGCGACGACGACGGCTTCCACAACAACAGCGGGTAAGCAATCCGAAATTAAGGTACACTACTACCACCACTACCAGCGGAGGGTCCGCTGGTAGTGGAGAAGCTGCCAAACTGGGCCGCGCATTTTAGGGCCATCGGCGCCAAGCTGGGCCGGCCTCCAAACGCTCGGCCATACGGGGGTGGTGTCAGATTCACCCCCGACAGCGAAGAAGAATACAGGCTGGTCCAGCGCTACCTGACTGGCCTGGAAAAAGACAGCGGCGTTTCATGGTTCGCTTATTCACTCCCAGCGGAGAAGAATATGAAAGTGGCCATCAGGGGGTTGCCGGCGGACACACCCCCTCAGGAGATCTAGGAAGAGCTGCGAGCGCTGGGATAACAGCCGGAGTACGTGCGCCACATTAAGGGCGCACAAGGAAGACCCGGCTGCGTGTTCCACGCGATACTCAAGAAGACCCCGGACGTCCGGGCCATTTTTGACACCTCAGTGTTTATGTTGATGCGGGGCGCCAAAATCGAGGTCTGGCGCGGGAAGCGTGGGCCCGCTCAGTGTCACCGGTGCCAACGCTTCAGACATAGCTCGCACCAGTGCCACCGTCCGCTCGCCTGTGTAAGGTGCGGGGGGCGAGCACACAGCCAAGGACTGCCCACGCCCGCGGGAGGAGCCGGCCACCTTTTTTTTTTTTTTTTGATCACGAGGTGGAAATCCTCATGGATGTCCTCCGCCCTGGGGTGGGCGGTGGGTCTGTCAAACTCTTACTGACTAAAACCACCCCGGTGTTCCGTCCCACACCTACGTCGGGGACCACGGGAACCAATATGTCTTCCGCGATCCCCGACTGCATCAACTGCGGTGGCCCGCACCCCGCGTGCAACATTAAGTGCCCGGTCTACCAGGCGTAAACCAGAAACAGGCGGGCGGGGACCGCCGCCATTACCGCCACTACACGTCGGCCCACACTGGCCACTGAGACACGTGGAGCCAGAAGGGCCCCAGAGCGCGTCGTTGATGGCGGCGGCCAACGGGCCCACAAACAGGAACTCGCAGCCTCCCTCCTCACGACGGAGGAAGAAGAGACGCGGGGGGAAAGGGAGAGGCAAGAAGCCCAAACCCCCCGCGGCGACCGCAACGACCACAATAACGGACGCTGTCCCGAGGGCAGGCCCTGCCACAAGCGGAGCGCAGGCCGTGAAAGTGGTTGCTACCACTAGCGCCGGCACAGCGCCGCGACCGGTTTCAAAGAAAGTGAAAAAACCTAACAAGTACCCCGAGCCCAAACTGAGTGGCGGCGCTGCCGGCGCCTCAACACTCAAGACGCCACACGCGCAGCGTAAAGATTTCACGGCCTGCGCGATACAATTACTAATGGACTTGATAAAGGCCATTAGGCAGGGCCAAGACGTCGAGACTGTAATCCTCGACGGCCTGGCCACATTACTGACGCTGTACCATGGCTAGGCTGCTGAGGATGATACATTACTCGTCATAGTGATGAGTTAATATAATGGACTGACGAAATATATTATTGTAAACTGATATATGGAAAGCAGCCCCTTTAATCGCAGCGCGATGATAAGACGGAGCCCACCACCTACTCCGACCCCGTTACCAATACCGGCAAGGACACCGCCCAAAGAACAAGCACAGGACCAAGATGAGGCAGTTGAAGTGGTGTCCACTCCAGAAATTCAGAACTGGATGGGGTCTATAGAGCAGTGTCTGAATGAGGTTGTTGTTATTGCTTCTGAGGGAAAGCTGAACGCCGATCAGAAGCTGAAAATTAGCAATCTCTGCCGGAAAGTTGGACATGGAGTTTCGCAAATGGCCGTTCAGTACCAATCGCTGAAACAAAAAGCAATTCAAACCCATACCTCCCTTAAAACCATGACCGAAGCCCGAGACCTATCCGATTGTTTAATGGAGATGAACCGGACGATTCAGGAGTCCTGTACGAAGCGGGATGAAACCTCTACATCTTTTGCAGATATGGTTAAGAAGGCGTCCAACACCTTTGTTCGTCCTAATACTTATAGTTCCGTGGCCATTTATCCCAGTGATAACTCTAAGACCAGTGACGACACCAAGAACATGGTCCAACAAATAATATGCCCTGGAGAAATGAAGTTGAAAGTGCGAGGCGTACGCAAAATTGGAAAAGGAGGCCTTATAATAAGCACGGAGACTAAAGATGACCTAGATAGACTCAAACAAACTGTCCAACTTGCTTCGTCAGGGCTTACCGTTGACGAACCTAAAAAGCGCAAACCTCGCATTATAGTTATCGGAGTCTCTACATCAATGACTGAAAATGAGGTTTATAAATGTATTTATGAACAGAACTTAGCCGACAAACTGCCCACTTTATCCCTAGATACATTTTTGACCGCAATAAAGCTAAGCCACAAATCAGGCAGAAAAGATGCTGAGAACTGTAACTATATTCTAGAAGTTCCAGCCGTCGTACGCAAGGCCCTCATTAATCAAGACCGTGTATTCATCAATTGGACGTCCTGCCCAGTACGGGATTTCACACTGGTAACGAGATGTTACAAGTGTCAGCAGTACGGTCATGCAGCCAAAACTTGCAAAATTGCTATTCCTACATGTGGACATTGCGGTGAAGAAGGACACGCTATACAAGACTGTACAAAAAAATCCGAAGCACCTAAATGTGCTACATGTTTGCGTTTTAAAAAACAAGCCGACCACAAGACGGGAGACGTAGATTGTCCGGCCAAAAAAGCAGCCGAAAACAGGTACATCAACTCAATTGATTATGTAGGCGCCTAAGAGCGCCACACCCTTCTTTATATTTTAGACGTAATTTTCATTGTTATTTCCTTTAGTTTTAGTATGGATAATAACTTATTTACCGATATAGATAACTCATTTGTAACAGTTTCAAAAACATGTGACGTGGAGGATTGCAGACAATGGTACCGATTCCCTTATTCACAAACTAAACTAAATTTAAGTTCAGTGCATCTTTTTCTTTCTATTTCATTAAGAAAAGGACAGAAGATAAATTTTAGTTTAGTCCTGTCAAATTAATCAGCGCTTGACGTAAATTGACGTAATTTTAGTAGGCAAGTTTTTAATCACGTCTAAACTTGTATGGAGTAGTGACAGGCGCTGATTAATTTGACAAGACTAAACTAAAATTTATCTTCTGTCCTTTTCTTAATGAAATAGAAAGAAAAAGATGCACTGAACTTAAATTTAGTTCAGTTTGTGAACAAGGGAATCGGTACCACTATCTCTCCGATCATCAAAAGTCACTAACTATACTAACCCAAAACATTCGTAGTATTTTTAAGAACATAGATAGCTTTAAAATTTTCCTGCATAGACTTAATTTTGATTGTGATATAATTGTACTAACTGAGTGTTGGCTAGCTAACCGCTTAGATAACCTCCCAGCAATACCTGGGTATAACTTATTGCATACCACAATAAACCGCAATCAAAATGATGGTGTAGTCGTTTTTGCTAAAGAATGTTTAAAGGTCACAGTCGAGGAACCTACTCTACCGGACTGTATAAGTAATTACTTGCTCATCAAATTTGGTGCAACTACAGCGGTAATCGCTATGTATAGGTCTCCTTCCGCTAGAAATATGGATATCTTTCTCAACAGACTCCTTAAACCAGATTTTTAAAACGCTAAGCTCGTTTAGGAATGTGATATTAACAGGTGATTTAAATATAAATATTGGCGCCGAAAACTGCGATGCAGGGACCCAAAATTACCTTAATATCTGCTCATACCATGGTTTTCTCCCTGCTCACACATTGCCTACTCATCAAAGCGGTTCCTGTCTCGATCATATGATGATCAAATCCAGCTTATCATATATTACGCTTGTTACTAACGCAACAATTACTGACCATCACGCTGTCCTACTTTCGATAAATTTAACGCTGCCTAAGCTAAATCGTCCCCTGACCAAAAGCAAATTAAACACAAATAAACTTGAATATGACTTATCTAACCTCGATTTTTGCTTTGTTTACAATACTGCTGACGCTAATTTGGCTTTATCGTACTTAATAAAACATGTCCAACAAGCAATTTTACGTAACACCACTGTTTCTATAGTGGATAAGAAACGTTATAATATTAAACCTTGGATTACGCCTGGACTAATTCGATGTATAAGACACAGAGATAAACTCCATCAGAGAACAAAAAGATATCCTGATAATCTTATAATTCAAACCACCTATAAAAGATACAGGAATTTCTGCAACAATCTGCTTAAGAAATTAAAAAATAATTACGATAAAAATGAATTGAGCAAAGCAGGTAACAATAGCAAGCAACTTTGGAAACATATTAAAAACGTCACCAATATGTCGAAGCGATGTGAATCAAATTCGAGTTTACTGCTTACTAATCGTTCGCCACTCTTGTCAGCTAACAACGTTAATAACTTTTTTGTCAATGTTGGGAAAACTCTTGCCGAACAGTTTCCGAAACATTATTGTGACCAACCTTTCCAAAAATTAAGCAAAATATGTAGCCTGAAATCTTTTGCTATGCTCGACACCGACGAAGATGAGATAACCCGAATTATTTCTGGGGGTCTAAAAAGGCCACATTAAGCATTTCCTCTAAAACCAATTCACTTTCTGAATTCCCAGCAATACCTTAGCAATTCCTCTAATTTTCGTAAAATGGTGACACATATTAGCAGTATCGCACTCAATTCCATTCATATCTGAATCATATTTGGTGTAAATGTTGCAGCATGAAAAAAATAAATACCGTAATTTTACCGGTAAATATTTCTTTAAAGATTGAATAAATACAATTGATTATTTCTAACTGTTGAAATGTTATTTAATTACAATATGCATAAAACTTATAAAATTATCACAAATAAGCCCTGAAAAGGGAAACTAGAAACAATAAAAACTTTATAAGCTGGCAATGAATACATAAAAGTTTTCCCTTCAGATATGACATGTCATGTGTATGTCATAATTACTCTGTGGTCATAATAATCTGTGGTTATGTCAACAATAAGCATCAACAAAATAAAACTTAATTATTTCATGCAAATTGGGTCATTTTTAATACAGAGTAAGTAAAATACTTGTTTATCTTGAATCAATATTTAATTGTATCACTGTGCAAAGGTATTTAATTGGACGTAATAATTTTTCAGGTATGGAATGGCGTGCACCTGGAGTATCCGAAACATAATGGAATATTCTGCTCGTCTTTTTGTATTGATAGTTGGAGTTCTGTCGTTGTTGAATCCTTTATCGAGATCACTGCAGTGTCTAGTTCTGGCCAGACTCGTGTGCCAGTACCAAGCTCTACCCCGGCCGATGTTACAACAGCGGCTTTGACTCGCAATCAAGATACCGCAGTAAGTGGAGTTTTCTAACCCTACAGCTATTTTTATTGCGACTAAGACTTAAGATGACGATTGAAAATGATTATGATGCTATTTATATAACGTATTTTAGGTGCCCTCTGGCTCCACATAAAACTGAGTACCTACTATCGTTAACATTCATGAAATCTAAAACGAAAAACAAAGAGGAAAATAAACTATATTTTACCATTTAACTAAACAATAATTAAAGAAGCTATTGGGCTCCAAGTCTACTATTGTTGCCAACCTGTCATCACTGTTGTTCTTAGGGTGGCTTAAACAATGATATTATTATTTTCAATTTCATTTTATTTAGCAGTTATGTTAATTATTGACTGATGATTTGACTTTCTTAAAAACCACACATTTTCTTTTTTAGCCTGGTGGAGTTGTTCCAAGCAGTCATCGTTTGCCTCTCTGCAGCTCCGTGACTAGCATCAAGACATAAAATATTCATAGAAAAATAAACTGATTAACTATAGTGTTTGTTAGTTTCATTATTTGATTATTGCTAGATTTTTATACAGTATAACATGAGAATTGTACATTTATTAAAATAATTTAACTTTGTGTATTGTTTTATTTAAATAATAGGTATAAAGATAAAATGTATGTCTTATTTTATAGGTACACACTACCTAATAAAATTGGAATGAAAGTAAAGTAATATAAGGCCTATGTCCCACGTAGGTTGTAGATTTTTATTAGGGTTCCGTAACCAAAGAGTAACCAATACGGTACCCTATAACCAAGCCTCCGCTGTCCATTGGTCCGTCCATCTGTCTGTCTGTGAGTGGGCTGTATGATGTGTAAACTAAATATACCTACATATTTCCTCTGGAAATGATTATTACTTACCGGGTGCAAATCACAAAAATAAGCTAGGTGTGAATACTGTGTACTTTTGAATAAGTCTTTTCAACTGGGCACTGCTATCACACTGTTTTATACACGTAACTTGGTGTATCATATGGTGTACGCTCTTGGTAACCTGTGGTATGATCCAGATGCTTTAGTACTAAGTGGATCTACTCAGTGCCTGAAATATGATGATAAGATTGTAGTAATTTGTAACATTCACAAGCCTAGATGGTAGTGTCCATTTAGAACTGCTTCATTAAAACTGACTACTTCATTACTATTCTTGAAGGTAGGTTGTATGTATTTCATGTAAGTTGAATCGTTTTTAATACAGAGTAAGTAAATACTTGGTCATCTTAAATCAATATTTAATTGTATCATTGTATATATATATGTTGTGTTGTGTATATGGTGTGCGCCCATATTAGCCTGTGGTATGATCCAGATGCTTAAGTACTAATTGGATCTACTCAGTGCCTAAAATATGAATAGAAGATTGTAGTAATTTGTAACATTCACAACACTAGGTGGTCTATTTGGAACTATCTTTTTTTTTTTTGGATGGGAAATCATCAAATGACTTCTCCCGCTCTGGGCGGAGCGGGAGGGCGTGTCAGACTTTCACTGACTAAAACCCACCCGTGTTCCTTCAGTTGCCCATGTGCCAGGGTCACGGTATCTCTTTCGAACAATCACGCGACCCCTGCAGATTTGGAACTACCTTAAAACTGAATACTTCATTACTATTCTTGAAGGCCGGTAGTACTCATACCAGCGCGGCAGTACATATGTACGGCTCCAGCTCATGGACCTAATCACGACATATATTTAGCCTATATAACCCAAAAAACCTGGAGGTCTCACATTTGAAACACTATGTCCATTTTTCGAAGTGCCACAATTCATTGGTGACTTAAAATGGACTACATATCACGAGCGTGCTCAAGAAAATTTTCTTAAGGCCTAAATTTGCCATTATTACGATAATTTTTCACAAAATCCCAAATATGATTTGTAAAATGATCCTCTTGACTAACTTCTTATGATTCTGCTATTTGACAATAAACTTCAATAAAGCAATTCATATTAAGTGGACCATTTTACGAATCTCCATACAAAACTGTCAAATAGATGAATTGTGTTTAATGAATTGTACGCAGAACATATTATGAATTGTCAGTTTGTGACCATTTTACGGATTATAATATGATTCATAATATTTTCCTATTATGATTCTACCAAAGTGGCCTTTTTAGACCCCCTGGCCTAAAAGAAGACTGTGCTGTTGGATGGGATAATATTAGTAACAAGATTCTTAAACTTTATAAGCATATTTTGGTACCTCCATTAACACACATATTTCGAATCTGTCTTTCCAATGGAATTTTCCCTAGATGTCTAAAGAAGGCAGTTGTAATCCCTGTATTTAAATCTGGAAATAAGGATGTAGTTAATAATTACAGGCCAATATCATTACTCCCTTCAATATCAAAAATATTAGAGAAAATTATAAACAGTAGACTTGTGAACTATCTCGAACACAATAACTTCTTATCCCCTGCGCAATTTGGTTTTAGAGCTAAATTATCTACAGCCGATGCGGTACATAGTTTGACCGATTACATTTCAAAAGAACTTGACAAAGGGAACCAGACCCTGGGTGTCTTCCTTGATTTAGCCAAGGCCTTTGACACAGTGTCTGTTTCTGTTCTTCTGGATAAATTACATAATATAGGAATAAGGGGAATGCCACTAAAACTATTCGCTGACTATTTACATGACCGATACCAATGCGTTAGAATAGATACAACCTTGAGCGATGAGCAGAAATGTACGGGTTTCGGTGTTCCTCAGGGAAGTATCCTGGCCTCAACACTCTTCCTGATTTATATTAATGACCTGTGTAACCTTAATATTAGAGACGGCATAATTATATCATATGCAGACGACACGGTGTTAATTTTTAGCGCTAAAACCAGTACCGAACTCTTCGAAATCGCACAACTAGGTTTTAATACTGTGAGACTGTGACTAATTGGCTTCAAAGAAATTTACTAACATTAAATGCTGAGAAAACAAAATATATTCACTTCTCCATGCGCAAGCCCCAACTTAACTTTGCTAACCCGCATCTATATGCCCATCAATGTGGTAACCGTTCAGTCAACAAATGTAACTGTCCTTTTATCCTCAAAACGAGCAACGTAAAATACCTTGGCGTAATAATAGACGACACTCTGTCTTTTAGAATACATATCGAAAGTCTAGTTAAAAGAGTGCGCAAATTAATATATGTTTTTAAAAAATTACGTACAGTCGCCGATTAATCACACAAGTTTATTTGGCCCTATGTCAATCAATAATTCAGTACTGCATCACATCATGGGGTGGCGCACCAAAAACTAATCTGCTTCCTCTTGAAAGAGCTCAGAGAGCAATTTTAAAGGTAGCAAACTTCCATCCATTTTTCTTTCCCACAGATTTGCTATATAAATCCTGCAACGTGCTGACTGTGCGCCAACTTTTCATAATGCACTTAGTATTAAAACAGCACACCATGCTTACCTACACTGCTGAAAATACTAACAAAAGGCGGAATGATATAGTATGCACATCTAATGCAACCTCAAAACATGTTTTTGTAGAAAGATTTTTTTACATTCTTAGGCCCTTTCCTGTACAATAGGTTAAATAGAAAACTAAGTATCTTTAAATTAAATAACTTTAGCTGTAAACAAATTATACTTAAATATTTACTAACCATCGATTATGCACAGACAGAAGATCTACTTGTTGTCTGCAAATAGAACGAGTAACATAATATGCTATTTTACTATTACTTTCTTAATTTTAATTTAGTTTTTACATTATACTCATTGTTAATTTATTAAATTAAGTATTTATGCACTTACCAGCCTGAAGCACAGGTTCAAAACTAGTTCAGGCAAATGAGCAACTGTGCCCTATTTTAATTATTAAGTTACTTTGTAAATGTGCCCCTTTTTATAAATAAACGATATTATATGATATTATATATGATTGGAATGCCCGCGGCCTTCGGGACAAGGTCGCCCCACTCCGTCATCTCCTGAGGGAACAAGACGTCGACGTGGCGCTGATAAGTGAGACGCTACTGGGCCCCGCGGACAGAATCAGATTCCCGGGGTACCACGTATACAGACAGGACGAACGGTCGGCACTCCAGAACTACCGTGGTCTGGTAGTACTGGTAAGGCGAAGAGTCGTCCACCAGGAACTCCCCTCGCCGTCGCTCGGCACGTTTTACGCGCTGGGTGTTCAGCTGCATTTAGCCGGCGAGGATATAGACGTGTATGCCTGCTACAAGCCGCCCGCAACTCACTTAGATACATCTGAGTTGCGGGCTCTACTATCGTTCTCTACACGTCCCAACTCCCACTCTCCTTGCCGGCGACTTGAATTGCAAGCACCCGGCGTGGAACTCGTGCCACACGAATACCGGGGGGAGACGGCTCCTAGCGGATGCCGAAGCCTTCGGGTACACAGTGTCCGGCCCTGAGACACCCACCCACTACCCAGACGCTGTCTCGTACATGCCGGACGTGCTGGACATTGTGGTCCACCGAGGGCTACACTGCCAGATCACACAGCATGTGATTGACGACGAGCTCCGGTCCGATCATCAGCCGGTGCTTGTCGTCCTTTCGGGAGTGCCGAACCGTCTGAAACCTGCGGCGCCACGTCGACGTATTAACTGGACCCACTTTACAGAGGAAGTAGAGATCACCGTACCGACTCGGCCGATCACTACCTCCGCGGACGTTGACAGGACAGCGCGCGATGTCACTGCTTGCATACAGAGCGCCTTGAGTTCGGCGACCACCGAACAGCCGCGGGGGGGGGGGGGGGGGGGGCTATTACCGCCTCTACCTCCGCGACTGACTAGGTTGATCGCTGAAAAGAGGCGCCTACGCAAGCAGTGGCAACAGCTTAGGTGTCCATCCCTAAAAACGCAGCTGAACCGTCTCGCGGAGAAGGTTAAGGCCGAACTACAGGCCCTGACCGCCGCGGACTGGGAGGAACGTATTGATTCGACGACGGATAGCTGGCCGTCGGTTCACAAACTCTGCGGCCAGTTGTCGAACACCCCAGCCCCGGTGCGTCCGCTGTTAAACAGCGACGGGGCGCTGAAATACGTAGCGGAGGACCGGGCGGAGGTCTTCGCCGAACACCTGGAGCGTCAGTTCCGCACCAACCCGACCAGCGATACGGACCATGTCGCAGCGGTCGAGAAACACCTGGGAGACTACTTCGCAGCGCCGATAGCTCCCGATGAAGACCCAATTTTCTTCTCGCCCAACGCAGTACGACGCGCCATCCTAAGAACGAAACCCAGGAAGGCCCCCGGTGCTGACGGTATCACCAATACAGCGCTGCGCCACCTGCCGTACCGTATGGTAGCGGCACTGGCGCGCCTGTTTACGGGGATACTGCGCACCGGCGCCTTCCCTGATTCGTGGAAGGAAGGGCGCGTCATAATGCTGCCGAAGGCGGGAAAGAACATCCTGAAGCCGGAGAGCTATCGGCCGATCACTCTGCTGCCGACGGTCTCCAAGGTGTTCGAAGCACTCCTGCTGCGACATCTACTCCCACACATCGTGCCACGTCCGGAGCAATTCGGGTTCCGGTCGGAACATAGCACGACGCTCCAGCTGTCGAGGGTACTGCACCACCTCGCAGCTGCTCTCAATAAGAAGGAATACTCGGTCGCAGTATTCCTCGACATGGAGAAGGCCTTTGACCGTGTATGGCACGACGGCCTTGTATATAAAATGGCCACCTCCGACGCGCCCCGTCGCATCGTTAAAGTGGTCTCTACTTTTCTCTCACACAGGACTTTCAGGGTGGTGGTTGATGGGGCGCTATCGAGCGTCAGGCCGGTGCTCGCGGGCGTACCGCAGGGCAGCTGCGTCTCGCCGGCGTGTTACACACGTTACACCGACGACATCCCCACCACTCCGGACGTGATGCTCGCGCTGCATGCGGACGACGCCGCGTACATCTCTACTTCGCTAAATGCGAAGTACGCGGCCGTCAAAATGCAGCGAGCGCTTGAGCTCTTTCCCGAGTGGCTCGCCAGATGGCGACTGTCGGTGAACGTGGGTAAGACGCAGGCGATGGTCACCGGCTTCGCGCACCTCCCACCACCCCTGAAGCTACAGGGAGCCGACGTCGAGTGGTCGCCCCGGGTCAAGTACCTGGGGGTCACCATTGACCGTCGGCTCACAATGAGTCAGCACGTCCGCCAGGTCGCGGCCAAGGGGAGGGTAGCCCGCTACCTTCTCCGGCCCGTGCTCTCGTCCCGAATGCCGGCGCGCGTCAAGCTGGGTGTGTACAAAACGTACATACGCCCGGTACTGACGTACGCCGCACCCGCTTGGTTCGCCCTCAAGAGCGAGTCGAGCCGGAGGCTGCTCCGCACCCAGCAAAATCTGGCGCTGCGGACCATCGTTGACGCTCCTCGCTTCGTGAGGAACGATGTCATCCAGCGGGATCTCGGGATCGAGAGCCTGGATGACCACGTGCGGCGTCTCGCGAAGGGAATGTTCGCGCGTGCCGGCGCGTCTGATTGGCCGCATGTCAAACAGATCGCGCCCTGGCATACGCGGCCCCCCGACGCGAGACCTCTGCCCCGCGACCTGGTAAGGGACGACTGACTCCACTACCGGACTTGACCCCCGGGTAAGCCGCAACCAGGTTACACGCGGCTTGCCTGAACAACATGACTCTACATACACAACACACACTCGCTGAGTGATGTGTTCTAAGTTAATATAGGCATGTCACGTAACGGAAATCAGACAGCAACCACACACAGGGACGCGTTAAACTAACTAAGCTTCGCTTGATGAGAAAATTGGTGGTGGGAAAATTGGGACATGGAAATCCGATTGTCACGTGAGAGTATCAATGACTACATCTCAGTCTTTGCAATTCTGCTAAAGATGATTTGTCATGTGGGTTATTAGATAGTTTTCTTTGGTCGAGCTCACAAATTGCTACACCATCCAAGGAAAAGGCCAAGCCTATGTAGCCTTAAGCAGAGTAAAAATACTCTACTTAAGGCTACATAGGCTTGGCCTTTTGCGAAAGTACTTTTACCTAAGTAAAACACAGCTTTTTCAACTGTCATCCCTTGCAACTTATATGCCGTAATCGCCCAACATAAAATGATAGGAAACATTGTTCTTTCAATATTTCCATATCCTCTAAGACCTTGAAAAGTTACATTATGTGGCCTTATCAGAATCCATCCATTCTCGTCAACACAACTCCGGCCGATAGTGGCATCATCAAATTGAATTGATATTGTTTTTGGAAGCTTCCCATCTTCCTGTTGGCCACGGCGAAGTTCTATGTATTTACAACTTAACAAAATCTACATTATAATAAGTATACCTATAAAAAGTATAAAATAAAAAATTAAATTAAAAATTTTAAAAACCCCCAACACAAAACCTAAAATCCCTTTAAAAAGTAAAAAATAATAAAAAACACTCAATCTTGAAGTACCTAAGTATGTATTAATAATTAAAAAAAAAATACGTCGCGTTGGGGGACCGCTCTGCGAGGGCAGACGTCGTTGACGGTCATATCCTAAATGCAATATTTAGAAGTCATTTTATAAAAGTTTTCTTCAGTTAGGCCATAGACTATTTGTAAGTAAATTGTTAGGTTTGGAGCGGTCCCCCAACGCGACGTTTTTTTTTTTTAATTATTAATACATACTTAGGTACTTCAAGATTGAGTGTTTTTTATTATTTTTTACTTTTTAAAGGGATTTTAGGTTTTGTGTCGGGGGTTTTTTAAATTTTTAATTTAATTTTTTATATCAAAAACTAACCAAAACCTTGGTAAAGTATTTGTATGCCAGAAACAGTAGAATATTATGAACATTAAAAGCTGTTTACTATTACCGTTATTGTTGGTTTCAATTATATTTTGTTATCCCATTAAAGGCCAAGCCTAAGTTAAAACATTACTGTTTCAAATTATTTACTTTTATAATGAGTGACATGGTAAGAATACAAAAAGAGAAATAGATCTTTTTTTTTATTCCTTTTTACTTCGTTTAAGCTTGTAGAAATCAACATAAAAGTTAGCCAAAATAAAAAGCATATGGTAAACAATTACAATTATTATAAACAAGAATATATCTCATAATATTTTGCATAAAACATGATATATGTTAAAAAGTTTTACTGTACCAAATCTGGTGCAGCGGCCGTAAATGGATATGGAATCATGAATAAAAATAATATTGTGAGTGTAAAAACTCCAGCCCAATTGTACACTTGCAAAATCGATCACTTAATAGGTTGCCTTGTGGGATAGGCCGCAAATAAATCTTGCTTGTGATTACAGCTTCATATGAATATAGACAGTTTCTAAAATATGCAACAATAAACTTACCTCTTCTTCTGTGATGTGTATGACGTGCGCCTCTATAGCGCCCGGGTCCATCTCGAGTCTTCCGTGGTCGGACAGCGCATGCACTCTGACGTTCACTGTATAGTATTTGTTAACCAGTCTCCAAACGCGGTCTAGGCATTGTGTATCTTTCTGATAATCATCCGTCACGTCATTATCTATTAGTTCTAAAATAAAGCAGTTAATAAAATATAATGTAAAAATAATTTTGAGTTTATATATCAACTAACACACTTGCCTGAGTAAATGCTTACAAACCAGAAAAAAGCGCTGTAGCAGCGGTCTCATTGATTGCGCTGACCAAGATGACAGGTAGTTTATCAAATATTGACATGGTTATTAATTATATCAATAAAATAAAGACAATTTTTGAAAGGAACGTTACTTGAAAACCAAAAAATCTATCAGAAATCAAAAGGTTTTCTGGGTTTTGGTACGGAACACCAAGACACAGTAAGTCTTGAGTAGGTTTATGTGTTCTGTGCAGTACAGTAAGCAACTATAACAAGCAGCGCAACGAGGAGTGACAGTGAGTGTCAGTGAACTGTCAATGTCAAGACAAAACCTACGGCGCGTTCCGTATTATGCTCACATCGATTTGAAAGTGCTAACGCCCGTTCCGAAAGCGCGATAACGGTGTCCCGTGAATCGTCATGACAGGCGCCATCTTGCGACAACGCCGACCATGTCGCAAACCGATATCACCGTGAGCGCTGTTAAAAATAATAGTTACGTTGTTTTGTTTTGAGTCGCATCCATAAGAATTCATAACTTTACATTTTCGAAATGAGGATCAAGTCGACAAAAGGATATATCAATTTTGTTGCTTATAAATATCTGAGTAAATTTCCTTTTGAATCACTCAAATCAATCGAGAAATTACGAAGATATTAAAGTTTTCAGAAACGGAGTTTTAAAACGCACGCTGGCCCGCGCGAAACATATTGTGATAACGTCACGAACCACGATCGCCCGCCACTCACCGTACTGATCTGTTATTATTTACGGAGTATAGTCGTAGATTCTTGTTTTTTTAAAAAAAAATAGATTCTTTAAGTTTTATAGATAAATAAGCAACAAATTATAATTTTAAGTTTTATAGAGATTTCAATATAGATATAGGTAGATAGGAAACATAAAAAGTCGGATTTACCAAGGCCCAGTCGGACAATCTCTCGAAGATTGATTCGTTTATGGTTGCAAAGTTAAAAAAAAGCAAGTTATTCCAGTGCAGAGATACGATGAGATAAAATGAAAAGATAAGTAGATTTGCTTTCACCTTCAGTTCTAGATCCACTAAGTACCTATACGTAGGTAGGTACTTTAGTTAGGTACTACGTTTTAGAATGTTTTGATTTGGCAGAAAGGTACCTTTTTCGTGTTTCTCCAATGTGTAGGCACCTCTCTACCTATTTCGAATATTATTTCTTACTAGCTATTTCCCGCGAGTTGGTCCGCGTTTTTTCTGGTCCCCCAACCCATCCCGTCGCATCGAATCGCCTGCCCGTGCGAGGTCTTCGTATGCGTGACATTTTTCTTTGTGCTCAGCTTCTAAGGGTCCTAGCGTGATGTTATATAGTCTATAGTCTTCCTCGATAAATGGACAATGCATCACTAAACGTAACTCCTGAGATTAGTACGTTCAACTAAACAAACTCTTCAGCTTTATAATAATAGGTTGGGGAAAAAGTTTCTTCGCATTTTTTAAGAAAATTCAAAACATTTTTTAATAAAGTTTATTTACATTTAACTAAAGTATGTAGGTACCATTTTGTTCCATAAGTTTTTGCCATCTTGTAGGTAGGGACATGATCCCATTGCTATAGAAATTTTGGGACTTCTGGTCAAAATACCGACACAAGTGGTTTTATAATAATAATAAATCATTTAATTCAGGCAACAAAGACCCATAATATAAATACCTTATAGACTAACATACATAATTATAAAAACCATAAAAACACACTACACTTGGGAGCTTGGTTTCGGTCGTGCTTCCCTGTATCGTCTGTACACAACTCCTGCCGGCCAGAAATCTGAGCTAAGGAAGACAGCCTTCTGCATCGCGGGAATCTGGAGGATGCAGGACTTAAAATTTATAGTCCTACACCCAACTAACCAACAGTCCCAACTTCCGTTCAACGGCACAGATTTGTCCATGGCTCCTCTTGATGATGTACTGGAGGAGCTTATCTCCTGACGTCTCGGGGTCTAACCGGGAAATATATAGAAGCATGGTGGGTACAGCAGCGCGGACATCCTCACTTGAGGGAGCGGTACCGCGTTTGTTGCGGTTGCGTCGCGAACGACCCTTCTACTCTCGACCAGAATAAAACCATCCTCATCCACTTTACTGGTTTTAGCAGCCGGCGCCTTCCGCTTCTGTATCTCAACAACAGATGTCGCAACAACAGAAGCTGGCTGAGAACTTTGGCGAAGGCGTGTAGCCTTTTTCGCGTAACTTTCCTTACGCGGCTGTGTTTTTAACGATGCACTTTGGGCCTGTGACGTAATTGTGTCACTAGCTACTTGCACATCGCGGTCATTGCATTGCGTTTCGCTGACAGGCGAAAAGTGAGCCGCAGCGCCTCGACGCATGTTCACATTCCGCGAAGGTGACGGTGTTGCTGACGCACCGTTAGAACTACGTAACATTTCTTGCCTTAGCTCGGCAACGGTCCGTTCTGAAGCCTCGAGCTTCTTGCTTATGAGTCCGACTTCAGTCCTGAGTGACGTTATATCCTTTAGAAGTCGTGTGACGTCCACATGGTCAAACGTCACTGGCGGTAGCTTGCAGAGGTCCCTCGCCACGTATGTTGGAATATCATCCGGTTCCGTTTCTTTGAACACTCGGAAAATATCCTGCAGGTCCCTCTTGCCACGTCCGTCTCGTATTCTCGTGCTAAGCCTGATGTTGGTCTTGGCGGTCTCACTAAGCACCTTCTTAGCCTCCAGGATTTCACCTTCCTTGTAGCTGGACATACAAATTTGCTCCAGAGAGAGCTCATCCATCACATCCAACTTATTTTGCAGAAAGGCGAGCAGTTCGTGAACCACAATGGTATCACAGATTTTAGCCTGCGCCATTGTAATAAATCGCGTGTAATTAATTATACAATTAAGGTTAACAACACGTTTGCGCTGACACACCCGTTCATGTTGACAGCTCGGTCGCACTGATGGTTTTGGCAGTCCTCTCGTGATGTTAACTTGACACTGCCTAAAGAATTCTGAAGAGACCGAAACAGGTGGAAATCTGAAGGTGCAAGGTCAGGACTATACGGCGGATGCATTAACACCTCCCAGCCAAACTCTCTTAATTTTTTTTGGGTGGCTAAAGATGTGTGAGGTCTAGCGTTATCATGATGAAAAACCACACCCCTTCTGTTGATTAATTCCGGCCGCTTTCTCTCAACTTCTTGCTTTAATCTCATCAGTTGTTCGCAGTAGAGTTCAGAATCGATGGTCCTGCCTGGTGGTAACAGCTCATAATGAATAATGCCCTTCCAATCCCACCACACACACAGCATCACCTTGTTGCGAGTTAACCCGGGTTTCGCCACAGTCTGTGAAGCCTGACCGGCTTTAGACCACGACCTTTTTCGCACGTTCTTGTCATACGTGATCCACTTTTCATCACCAGTTATCAGCTTCTTCAAAAATGGTTCGGTTTCATTACGTCGTAATAAAGAATCACAAATGAGTACACGGTTCATTAGGTTTCTTTCAGTGAGCTCGTGAGGTACCCAAATGTCGAGCTTTTTTGTGTACCCAGTTTTTTTCAAATGCGCCAAAACTGTTTTGTGGTCAATTTCCAGTTCTTCAGCTACGTCGTAACTACTGGTATGCCGATCTTACTCCACTTTTTCAAAAATGGCATCCATTTTATCCGTAATAGGGCGACCAGAGCGACGTCCATCTCTGACATCAAAATTTCCGGATTGAAAACGCTTAAACCAAATTTGTGCTACTCTCACAGACACTACACTAAGTCCATAAACATCGCAAATTTTTTTCGCGGCTTGCGTTGCATTTTTACCTTTTTTGTAGTAAAATTTTAAAATGTATCGAATTTCTTCATTAGATTCACTCATCTTGACGGTACGAAAAACAAATGAAAATCACATTTTCCTAATTTGAATTTGGAATTATGTTCTTTAAAATTTAAACTTTCAATGATACCAAAACCAGCCAGATACAAATAGTATAGCCATATATATTATTCTAGTCAAACTTTTTCCTTTCTCTTCCTCTGTCCTTAATAGGTAATAAGTTTTCAAATTTCCCCCTATTTCTATCTTACCTGCATTTAGCAAAATATTTGAAAAGTTAATCCTCAAGCAGTTGCTAAGACATTTTAATTTAAATAGCCTCTTTCATAACGAGCAATATGGCTTTACAAAAGGTCGTTAAACTGCAGATGCGGGTGTTGCTCTTTTGAAACACATTTTTAACGCATGGGAGAACTCGCAAAATGCTATCGGAGTTTTGTGTGATCTCTCCAAAGCCTTTGATTGCGTGCACCATGACACGCTTTTGCGTAAACTACGTCATTACGGTGTCCATAACGAAGCTATAAACGTAATAAATTCTTATTTACATAATAGGTTCCAATGTGTAGATATTAATGGTGAAAAATCTGCCGGGCTACCGGTTCAGTTAGGTGTGCCTCAAGGCTCTATACTCGGCCCATTCTTGTTCTTAGTGTATATCAATGACTTATCATTCTTTTTAAAGGGTATTTGTGACGTTGTACTGTTTGCTGATGATACTTCTCTTATTTTTAAAATAGACAGGAACAGACCAGATTTTGACGAAGTGAACAGTGACATGCAGACACGTTGGTTTTTCAGTGCAGATAGTCATTTATTTCAGTACACAGAGTCATAAAACATTTGGTTTACACGTTATATACTACATGTCGCTAGTAAGTACATTTTGATACAACTAGTTACAACACCCCCACTTATCAAAATAAACTAAACATACAACAAAGTATAAACTCGAGTTAAATTACAATTTTAAAATACCTAAAGTTTCCATAAACTTGTAGTGTTTAACTGTACCTAGACCTTTAGTCAACAAATCTGCTGGCATCTCATTTGTAGATAGATAATTGACCTCTACTTTTCCGTCTTTGATGGTCTCTCTTACAAAATGATGCTTAACATCAATATGCTTTGACCTATTGTGACATTGATGGTTTGTGGCCATCTTCAACGCACTTTGGTTGTCACAATTCAACCTAATTGTTAACAAAGATCCAGTTAGCTCATATAATAGTTCTCTTAAATATATTGCTTCCCTACAAGCTTCAGAGAGTGCAACATACTCGGCCTCAGTGCTCGATAGAGCTATAACTTTCTGCTTCCTGCTTTGCCACGAAATAGCTGTACCTGACATAACAAAACAAATTCCAGTGTAAGATTTTCTGTCTAAGCTATCAGTTGCCCAATCGGCATCAACAAATCCCTGTAAGGTTTCTCCTTGACTACTAAATTTTAAACAATACATTTTAGTTTTTTTTAAGTATTTAAGAATCCTTTTAGCATAGTTCCAATGTTCAATACTGTAGCAAGTATTAAATTGACTTAAATAACTAACAGAGTAAGCAATATCAGGTCTTGTCATGACTGCTAAATACATAAGACAACCTATAAGTTTTTGATAACTATTTCCTACAGCACATTTCTCTGCTTTTGTTACATTCAATTTATTCTCTATAGGCGTATCAGCTGTTCTACAGTCAGTCATATTAAATTTCTGTAATAATTCTTCTATGTACTGTTGTTGATCTACAGTTATCTCATAGTTATTACAATCTTTATGAATATTAATATTCATACCTAGATAAAGCTTAACCTCACCTAAGTCTTTGATTTCAAATTCAGAATTTAAAATACTTTTTACCTTCTCACTCTCATTCTTGCTATTAGAAAAAATTAGGAAATCATCGACATATAATGCTATAATAACTTTTACATCTTTACACATCTTTGTAAATAGACATGGCTCTTGTGTACAATTTTTAAAATTATTTTTAATTAATAGATTCCTAACTCTCTCATACCAAGCTAAGGCGGATTGTTTTAAACCATACACTGCCTTTTTGAGTTTAAGGACTTTGCCTGACATTTCAGATACAAAACCTTCAGGAGCACACATATAAATTTCCTCTTTCAAATGACCATTTAGATATGCAGTTTTAACATCTAACTGAGTAATGTCCAGTCCTAGTTTTACGCTTAACGCAAACAATAATCTTAATGTTGAGTGTCGCACAACTGGGGAAAAGGTCTCATCATAGTCTAGTCCATGTTTTTGTGTGAAACCTTTAGCGACTAATCGAGCACGATATTGCAGTTCTCTATCACTTTTGATCTTTTTCTTTAATACCCAGCGACACTGCACAATTGTAGCTCCTTTTGGGGGATCAACAAGCTCGAAAACTTCATTCTTTCGGAATGATTCCAACTCTTCATCCATTGCCTTCCTCCAATGCACACTTTCAGGACTTCTCAAGGCTTCAGTCACTGTCAGTTCAGTATCTGCAGTAGCCAACAAGCCCGTCTGATTATACCTTTCTGGCTTCCGTCTCACCCTCTTTGGTCTACCCAAAACCTGTTCTGGTGAACCTATTGGACTGCTGCTTGTTGATGGAGATTCAGGAACATAGGTCTCATCTGCATCGGCTTCATAGAATGTTAGCTGTGATGATTCACTGTCGGAGCTTTCGTCAGTGTATAACTCTGATCGTTCTTGACAGCCACTTTCCCCCACTGAACGATCATTTTCTGCAGGAACAGGCAATCCGTCTTCCACACACCATGTTGTTTCATTAGTTGCGGATATTCCTCCTGACACTGCTGTCTCCATCACCACAACATCTCGGCTGGTAGTAACCTGGTTTTTGACAGGATCATATACTCTGTAGCCCTTTACATGTTCTGAATAACCAATAAGAATATGCTGCCGAGCTTTCTTATCCCATTTGGTCCTCCTCTCTTTGGGAACATGCACCATGACTGGACTGCCGAAGATTCGTATATGGCTTAAAATGGGTTTCTTTTCATGCCACATCTCATACGGTGTTTTGTCATTGAGACCTGATACTATAGATCGATTTTTCAAGTACACTGCTGTAGATACAGCCTCTGCCCAAAATCTTTTATCTAACTTAGCATCAAACAACAAGCATCTCGCTTTCTCAACAATTGTTCTGTTGTTTCGCTCTGACATACCATTTTGTTCTGGTGAATAGGGGTTCGTTTTCTGGTGTACAATACCAAATGATTTCAAATATCCTTCCATCGCCTTCGAACAGAATTCTCCACCATTATCGGTTCGTAAGATTTTAATATTGAAGTTTTTCTGTTTCTCCACCATAGCCTTGAATTCTCTGAAGTATTTAAACACCTCATTTTTTTCTTTCATAAAGTAGACAAATGACATACGAGTATAGTCATCTACAAAAAGAAGGAAGTACCTTGACGATCCAATTGATTTGGTTTCCATTGGCCCGCATACATCAGCATGCACAATTTCCAGCACTTTCGTAGCTCTTGTGCCTGTGGGGAATGGTAATCGTGATTGTTTGCCCTCACAACAAACCACACAGTTAGATTTTGTCACTTCATAAGTGTCTTCATAGCTCACACCTTCCACGGCGCCATTCTTCATTTTATTTAAGTCGTTAGTGTTTATGTGTCCTAACCTCCTGTGCCATAGCAAAGCACTATCTCTGGCAAGTAAACATTTCGTCACTGGTGTAGTACGTAAATCCAATTTATACACACCGTCAATTAGGTTAGCAACAGCCACTAATTCTTTCTTTGCATTGTATATCAAACACTGACTGTTTGAGAAAGAAACACTGTTGTTGTTTTTTATCAATTGACTCACTGACAATAAGTTTGTAGTTAGGCTTGGAATACACAAAACATCCTTGATTGTTATATCATAGCCTTGCTGCGTTGATATTCTAACATTTCCTTTGCACGAAACTTGAAGTTTTTCATGATTTGCTATCATAATTTCGGGGCATGTCTATGGACTCGTAACATCTTGCAACCAATTTGAGACAGCCGTCATATGGACACTGGCTCCTGAATCCACGTACCACTCGTCTTTACTATATTTAGCACTCATGAAAACAGCAGTAAATGCATTTGACGACTTATTTTTGCTTGACTTTTCTAACATTGGACATTGATTACGATAATGACCCGGAGTTTTGCATTTATAACAGGTTATATTTTTGTTTCCATCTGTCACTTTGATCTTTGACGTCGACATCCCGCTCTGATAGGTGTTGCCAGGTCTGGGTTTTAATTTCGCCCATTTTGACGCAAACGCCGTTTCAGTATTCTGCGTTTCCTTCAATGTCACTCCCGTCAATTCAAAAGGCTCCGAATCTAGCAACTTCGTCTTGATGACGTCTGCCGTAATTGCTATACCAGAATGTTCGATGGCCATAATCATTGGACAAAATTTTTCTGGTAATCCGGCAAGCATCAAAGATCCAATCCACTCATCGGTAATTTCAAAGCCAGTTCCACTCAGCCGTTGTGATGTTTCCACGATTTGAGTCACATAGCTGGTCATATCTTCACAATTTTCTCGCCGTATTGATATCAAATGACGCAATAACGAAATCTTCCTCGAAAAACCTGAGTCGTCAAACAGAGATTTGAGCTTATCCCACAACTCTTTCGAAGTCGTCGTCTTCTTGATATGCACGTACAAAGCCGGTTCGATAGTTAAGCATAATTTGGCCCGCGCCTTCGCATCAACTTCGGGTTTTATGTCTTTTCCTACCACTGGCTGTACACAATGTAACATGCCTTCCAATACGAGCACATTTTCAATCGCGAATGTCCACTCATCGTAGTTTTCTCTGCCCTTTAGTTTAGGCACACTGGCTAAATAGTTTGTTGACATCTTGCACAACACAACCGTGTCTAAAATATAAGTTTTAACACTATATTTTGAAAAAATAACTGTGAGAGCCCATAACCTGACATGCAGACACGTTGGTTTTTCAGTGCAGATAGTCATTTATTTCAGTACACAGAGTCATAAAACATTTGGTTTACACGTTATATACTACATGTCGCTAGTAAGTACATTTTGATACAACTAGTTACAACAAACAGTGCACTCTCAATGGCAGTGGCGGACTAACAGGGGGGCGGAAGGGGCGGCCCGCCCCGGGCCTCCGGTCTTGGGGGGCCCCCAAATGCCTCCATGTTCCCCTGATCAAATCCTAAACAAGACTAAAAATGTGCTTAGTACTAATATTCTTTTAACTTTGCTAAACGCGTCCAATACGCTGGGGGAATTCCCGTCTTTGTAGCGGGTACTAACCGAGGAATCGCTGAATGAATGGAATGCAAATAATTCACTCTTGTACGCCTATATTTCACACATTCACTACATTCTATTTACGCCATCTATCATGTGCAAACTTACTCTCTCTCTCTCTCTCTCAGGAAAATACCGTCAATCTTTGCACCAAACTCCATCAAATGAAACAATTTAGCTTTTCGTCAGGATTGCAGGCAATAAACACTAAATAGCTTGTACTTTGGTTTGTGAGCGTATGGGCGTAATTGCAACTAAGACACGACACCGGTGGGCACGCCACAATTGCGGCCATAGATATCCATGATTGCGGCGGTAAGTCCCCTCTTTGAGGAGTGGATAGAGAGGTCCACGGCGTCTTCACCTTCCGCCTAACACAGGTTCTCACTGGGCATGGGTGCTTTGGTGGGTTTCTGTTCAGGATAAAGCGGGAGGAAACGCCGGGGTGTTTCCATTGCGTGGATCGTCTGGAGGAAACGGTGGAGCATACGGTGGAGGTGTGCCCTGCCTGGGCGCCGTGTCCTCGTGGAGGCGATCGGCGGCGGCGAGCTCTCGCGTCCGGCCCTGGTGCGAGTCATGGTACGGAGCGATAGGGCATGGGAAGCCGTCACCTCCTTCTGCGAAGCAGTAATGCTCGCGAAGGAGGAGGCGGGACGCGTGAGATAGTAGCAGTCTCTGCGCCCTCACGTCCCTAACCGCCGTAGGAGGAGACGCCCCGGGCGTCGGGAGTCGATTGCGAATTCCCGGCCACCGTAGGCGCGGGCTTGCGGGCGGCGAGTAATTGGTAACTCGCCGCCCGGTAAGGACCAGGCCCGTGTCAAGGCGCGTAGTGTTCCACGCGCGCCTCAAAGAGATGTCAGCAAACTGAAGGGGTCTGCTAGGACCGATGCCTGCCAGGGTCACGAGATTAGTTCGAAAGAGGTACAGTGGCCCTGGCATATGAGCAACTGAAGGAACACGGGTGGGTTTTAGTCAGTAAAAGTCTGACACGCCCTTCCGCTCCACCCAGAGCGGGAGAGGTCATTTGATGATGTCCCATCAAAAAAAAAAAAAGACACGACACCGGAACAGGCAAATAATGTTCAATCTACAATGGGTCAAGAGCGATTGCTTAATCTAGTCGTGCTTTCAAAAGAAAGAAAAATTTCCAAAAAAATCGATTTCACAGAAGTTATTGAGGAGTTCAGTAAATTGAAGGCACAAAAACACATAAGTTTATCACGCTACAAAAAATAAAAGAAACTATCTTTGATTTGTTTTATCTCATTTTTTTTGTCCATCGTTCGTTTTTTATTTTCCTCATCCATATCCATTCCATATTGTTAGTATATATGTTTATTTAGCCTAAATAATTTAATTCTAATTTAAATTTCACTTGCCAGATTTCAACGAAATAAACATAAACACTTATTTATACATACAAATGTGAACTGAATAAAAAGCTTGCAAAACTACATTTTTTTTAAAGCTGGGGGCCTCATTCTGTTTTTCCGCCCCGGGCCTCTGACGGGCTTAGTCCGCCACTGCTCAATGGTTACCGATTGGTTAACGGCAAATAACCTAGTTCTCAATGCCAAGAAAACGAAATGTGTAAAGTTCGCCTTACCGAATGTTAGAAATCTAGGTCCCAACATCGTCTTAGATAAAGAGGTGCTTAAAACTGTAGACTCGGCAGTTTTTCTGGGCATAACAGTGGATGGCAAACTTCAGTGTGACCCTCATATTTCAAGCCTAGCGGGAAGGCTCAGTTCAGCTGCCTACGCCGTCAGAAAAGTAAGACAATATACTGTCGTTGATACAGCTCGGTTAGTCTATTTTAGTTATTTCCACAGCGTTATGTCTTACGGTATTCTACTGTGGGGTACTGCAGCTGATATTCAAAATATTTTTGTCCTTCAGAAACGAGCTGTTCAAGCAATTTACCAGCTAGGTGCCAGAGTTTCTCTAAGGGACGTTTTTTAAAGATATTGGTATTCTTACGGTGTCATCACAATTCATTTTCGCCAACATCTTATATATTAGGCAAAATATACACTTATACGCTAAAAACAGTGATATTCACACTGTTAACACTAGAAGTAAGGACAAACTACGTGTTCCCTTTCACCGGCTTCATAAGGTGCATAACTCATTTGTTGGGCTTGGTATAACATTTTACAACAAGCTACCACCTTCTTTACTAGAATTACCTTTTAATGCGTTTAAAGCTCAAGTAAAATCCAACCTTTGTAAAAAAGCGTACTATTCCATCAACGATTATTTAATGATAAGAATAGTTGGTCGCTGTGATTAACTCAAAACAATGTTTATGTTCTTTCTCCAGTATTAGCGTACTTAGTGATAGGTTCAATATAATTGTTTCCCAATGTTTTTTTTATTTTTTTACTGTTTATGCCAATTTTATTTCATTTATTTTTTAGTATTGACATGATCTTTGCTTTAACTTATTATAATGAGTAGTATTGCATTATGTGGTTAGCTAGCGACCTCGACAAGTAATCATTCAATTCTTGCTTAAGCAACCGGCAGCAAGTTCGTCATGCTTCCTTAGATGTCAATGCTTGCGGTAGCGTCGGGAGCCGGGTTACCCCCTTCCCTAAAATATGGCGAGGGGGGTAATGGCTGATCTTTGCGTTATGCTCGTGAACGGGTGCTGCTTATGGTGACTGGTCGTCTTGCTGACCTCGATGTTGATATTATTATTAATATTACTTACCTGTTTAATTTATTTTACGTCGTTGGTCCTAGTTTATCATTTGTGGCCTCGAGTTGTAACTCGACCTAAGTAACAGCTATGTGAATATTCAGCATTGCATATGTAAGCTGTCACGCAATTTATGCCAGGAGGCTTTTATTTTTGCAGCCATGTTTACATTATACATATTATTTTTCTTATGCTTGAGTACAGTTTTCATTTTATTTGTTGGTATATTGGGTTGGCTAGGTGGCATATAGCAAATCATTTAATTTAATTTGTGTCTCTTAATGTTTTACTATATACCATTGTATAGAATCAAGTTCTTCTAACTGGACAGACAGCTGTGCTGCTGGAGAGTTTGTTGACCACGAATTTTAGAAGAAAATTCTAAAATTCTTATAAATGTTTTTGTTAAAACCGGCAAACTCACAATAGCAAAATTGTCATTTTCACTAAACTAATAACTCAGTGCAATCTTAGTGCTTTCAAACTAAAATATATAGTATAAAATATGGTACCCTAGCTCTAAAACAACTTATTGAATACCTAATATATTTAACATCCAAGTAGAAACTTATGGATGGGTTCCCAAATGCATCTAATCGTCATTACTCGATAATCTCAAACTATAAACTGTCTTATAGGTATTACAGGGTAAGGAAAATAACACGTAACACATTGTATCATTTAAAGGAACACCACACACCTCATTTATTTTAAATAGGCACACCTTTAAATAGAATTGACTCTAGTTGTCCGTTTCAAAGAGTAATCATACGGTTGGAGAAGAAGGACAAGAAGCTCCATCGCTACTCTTTAATAAATGTTTTACAATGTTATAAGTACTTAATATTTAAGAATATTATAGTAACAAAACTTACGTCCGTCTTAGATGCTGGCCCAGAGCGAGCGAATAGGCTGAGTGCCACCCTTTTTTTTTTTTTTTTTGGATGGGAAATCATCAAATGACTTCTCCCGCTCTGGGCGGAGCGGGAGGGCATGTCAGACTTTTACTGACTAAAACCCACCCGTGTTCCTTCAGTTGCCCATGTGCCAGGGTCACGGTATCTCTTTCGAACAATCTCGCGACCCCGGCAGGCATCGATCCTAGCAGACCCCTTCAATTTGCTGTCATCTCTTTGAGGCGCGCGTGGAACACTACGCGCCGTCGCGTCGACCCGAGCTTGGTCCTTACCGGGCGGCGAGCTACCCATTGCTCACCGACCGCAAGCTCGCGCCTACGGTGGCCGGGAGTCAGCTATCGACTCCCGACGCCCGGGGCGTCTCCTCTTGCGGCGGCTAGGGACGCGAGGGCGCAAAGACTGCCACTCCCTCACGCGCCCCGCCTCCTCCTTCGCGAGCATTACTGCTTCGCAGAAGGAGGTGACGGCTTCCCATGCCCTCTCGCTCCGTACCATGGCTCGCACCAGGGCCGGACACGAGAGGTCGCCGCCGCCGATCGCCTCCACGACACCAATCGTTGTCTCAAAACCGCGCCATTTCAAAACTGGTGTTACCAGTATAATAAATCAAAAGTCCCAATAATCGACTAAGACAATATTATAATTTAGTATATTATTTTAAAACCTAATATTAAAATATCATAGCTAACAATAGTTAAGTTCTGTCATTTTAGTCTATTTCAGAATAGGAAATCGTCGTTTGACAGGAATAAACCAAATTTTTGTGATTTTTAGTTTAGTTTAGAAAATTTTGTACAACAGAATAGACATCAATGTCACAATTATCTTTAAAATCTTCAGTGACCTAGTGGCCCAAATATTGAAACTTGTCCACCCTTCGCAGTGGTTCTCCACAAAGTGCGACAGTTGGAATACTCGCATATGTGACACTGCCTGCTTTAAAAACCATTAGTTCGCTCTTCGTGACGTTATATTTGAGCCCCTGATTCAACGCGTAATTTTCGCATATAGCGATTAATCGCCTCAGAGCACCGATCGATGGGCTCAGCAACACCATATCGTCAGCATAATTAATATTGTTAATGCACACCCCGTCAATATGACATCCGACATTGGTGCTGCTGAGCTCAAGGATTAGCTGGTTCATGTATAGGTTGAAGCACAGAACAAAGAATAAATTTCTTTATTCCGTGGGTTGAAGAGCCGGGGCACGCTGTGAAATTTTGCTTCGATTGCGTACATGTATATTTTATCCCTTCATCTTATAGATCCAGTGAAGAACTAAAACTTCTGGGAAGAAACCGTGGTTTTATTCTGTTTAGTTTTGAAGTTATTTTAAAACTCGAGAAAACTCCATAGAAACCATGAAAATGCATTATTTCGTCTTAATAACTCAGAAGTCCCGCATTATCCACACCTGGTTTTTTTTTATAATATAGCTTATATGGTATAAATCTACTCCAGTGAAAAAAAAAATGCGGAAATAATGAGACTTGCCAAATAAAAATATATATATATTTTTAATAAAAACTTTATTTTTCGCTCTATTTACAATTTTTTTTTTTCCACTTCAGCTAGTAGATATAACAGTTCTTTTTAAGACCTCATCTATAACAATAGAAGAATCATACATTTAAATGTTTATTTTTGGAGTTACGGCTGTCACTTACTTTACTATAAATTTTCTTGGATAACTTTGACTGGTAATTTACTATCTTTCTTGATGTAAAATGAAATATAATGGTATATTTTAGTGTAAAATTACACAAAACACCATACGAGAAAATTAAACCGGAAAACAACTGTGCTTGACCTATTTCACCGAGCATTAGAATCTTCGGATCCATTTCTATCCACGATGTCACTCAGTAGTTGCCAAAAAAAAAAATAAGCGTTTGGTTCTTCCAGAAAAAGTTCTTTGGCTTTTAAAAACATCAACAGAAAATGTTCTAAATCACGATGACTTACTTGAAGAAACCAAAGCTGAAGAAAATGTTATTTTACCATCTGAAGAAGTTTTAATATCTTCGGATGACGAAGAGAAAAGAAAAAAAAAATTACTTTGTCTTAAAACCCGACTGCTGAAAACGACTAAAATGACGATTTTAAGCAGTCCGATGCAGTTGTTGGCAGATCTGTAAATGAAATGCATCAGACTTCTTGAAAATCGACTTGTTTTAAACTTTTTAGTCGTTTTTGTTTTTCTTGCAGTCGGGTTTTTTGACAAAGTAATTTTTTTTATTACCTACATTTTATGGAGTCACATTTTTGAAATCGACTCCTCGAATCCTTTATTTAACTCGATAGGTTTATTTTGAACAAAAAACATGTTTGAAGACATAATATTATGGCGCCTAAAATCGATAATTTTATTTTTATTATACCCAGTGTGACTCACAATCATGAAGAATCTAACGACACCTCTCAAGTTCAAATACATCAAACTGTTTACATTCACTCGAAAAACATAACCCTCCTTCTGGCGCAGTCGGGTAATGAATAAGCTCAAACGTTTACAATTTTAGTTATTAATACATCTTTTCTTTTGAAAAATAAAAAGGTATGTGCAATTTGACAACCCTATTTCCATAGAAATTCTATGGAAACTTAAGAAATGTAATATTTCCGAAGTCCCACTATTTACTCATTGGCTTTTTGTTTTTTATTGTTAATAACTATATTGTGCATGCTCAGTATTAAAATCAGATGCGGAATCGATAGGAATACAGAGAAACCGCAATTTTGTGAAAAGAGAAAAAGAAGCGAGTTCTCTGTTTTCATCGTAGATACAATACCTGAACTTTGTATGCAGTTAGATATTGTATTGTTACTATAATCAAACTACGATTGAAGTAAATTATATTATTATTTTGAAATTCACAAACAAAAACAGTTTTTTGCTGACGTCAGCATTACTTTTAATAACTTCAAAACTAAACAGAATAAAACCACGGTTTCTTCCCAGAAGTTTTAGTTCTTCACTGGATCTATACGATGAAGGGATAAAATATACATGTCCGCAATCGAAGCAAAATTTCACAGTGTGGCGGGGTGATGGTTTCTCTTACGCGACGTCCTGCGTGAGCGATCTAGACGCGAACGCGAAGCGGCGCGGCGCGACGCGAAAACAACAAACAGTCGAAACCTATTGAAGTGTCCTACGTGCCCAAACGCACATGCGTGCGGTGCGGAGCGGCGCGAAACGAAGCGAACGCGATCAGTTGGCTTGATATTTTCGCGCGAACTGGATGCGGTGCCGTCGTATTTTTTTTTTTGGTTATAATTTCGGGTTTATAGAAATTTTAATTAATGCTATCCAAGAACGTCCTATATTATAGGATAAAAGGAATATAAAATATCACAACCGGTTATTATTATACCGCGAATGGGAGGATTGGGCCAAATTAACTGGGACTTTCTAAGTATACAACATTAGTCCCACTTCTTCGCCGTTCATACTTCTTGAGTATTTGATATTTAAGATATGAATTTTCCAATAAATTTGTTTCCGTCCGTCCATGACAAATCCACAGTGCCCACTGAGCGGCGGCGTCAGTGGCGGCTGTGCGAGATGATTCGCGTGCACGTAGGACATAGCCGCCGCGCCGCACCGCATCGCGTTGAATTCGCGTGTCACCGCTTCATAATCGCGTTCGCTTTGATCCGCCTACGTAGGACGTAGCGTTAGCTCAAAAGGATTTTGAAAATCCATAGACAAAAAATATGCACAATCTGTTGTCATCGTTGAATCAATTCTGCCTGTCAATAAATTTTTGGTTTTTGGTACATAGGTACATACCTATTGTCAAAATAACCACTGTTGACATTACATTTTAGCAATTCAGCAGCATTCATCAGCAAGACAGCAATAAAAGAAGCTTAGATGATGATAAACATAACAATTGTTCTATTTTAGGCGCATTTGCTGCGTATATAAAGTGAATTCCGTAATTAATCTTGGTAACTGTAATGTTTTGGGTAAACATTACATAATTTTGTGGCTTCAATCCTATCATTAGTGTTTACAAAATGGAAAACATAAAATCATGGACGGCGGAGGACGAGGCAATCATTGCGACGAACACAGACGCTACGGAATGCAAGCGATGCGCCGTTGAGCTCGGTTACTGGAAGGATGACTACATCTCGTACTTTGCACGGCACACTGACCGCAAGGCGCCCGAGATTAACCGCGGCTACTACGCGCGAGTGAAGGCTATGGAAATATTTATTCATCAGTTCTTAGAGGTTAGAGGCATCATCATGTACCGCAGCTAGTGTTCACACATGCAGGAGCTTTGGCATGGATATCTATAACGTCCCTCAACTGTCTTGTGCGTTCTCATTACAGTGAGTAGGAATAGAGGTGTTAGTGGAAGAGCTTGTCCGGGGAAGCGATCATAATGTACATGACACTACCATAACATGACATATTTCAGCTTTTTGTCTCATTGCCAAAACAAATACACAAACATACAAATGGTCATCAGTGACCATAGCCCATCAGGGAGGCCGCCTGCTTGCTTACCTTCCAACAACATTAAAAAAGACTATGTCAAAGTTTGTGAATGCATTTAGTGTGGGCGTAGGGTTTTTTTTTCTTTATTAATTTAGGGACATTAATCGCAATGGTCAGTCCCATCCTACCCTAAATACATATTGGTCATATCTGGGCCATGAACCTAAAGGGCATAAGGTTAACATCATGTAATATTTCCAGCGCTGCGGCACCAAATGCCAGATAATAAACCTGGGCTGTGGTTTTGACACATTATACTGGCGCCTCAAGGACACAACTCAGGCTGTGGGTAACTTCATAGAACTGGATTTTCCTGCAGTTACTTCAAAAAAATGTCACATAATTAAGCGGAATAAGCAACTTCTTCAGAAAATATCAAATGAAGGTATGAAATATCTTTTATTCTTCTATTTATTCATTAAACACTTGAATGAGTCACTTTAAGGGTTGTGCTATGTTAGACGGTTATTTATAAAAACAAAGTAATGGAGACCTCTATTACCTAAGCAACTGGGTTATAAGGTAAGGGAAGTTTCCTTATAGAATTACCTGCAACAAAAACATACTACTTCAATATCTAGTTCTCTCTTCTGTGATCATAGAGAAAAAAAAAATAATTGTTAAATGACTTTATTTATGCAAGTACATGTAGAAACAAAGTCAGAGGTCACAGTCTCTTAAAGTCCAGACATAATCTTGGTCAAATCATGTGAAGACCATGTGGATTGGTGTCTGAAGTGGTCTTTTAAGGAAAGAACCACACAGATTGAGTTTGAGTGGACCTGTCCAATCAGTGCACGCATTTGTCAGTAATCATGCAGCTCAGGGAGGTCAATGACTCGACGAACAATACCAAATAAAGGACATTTGTGTAGTTCGTATAAATCACTCAAGCTGCCAGACCATGATAAAAATTAAATGAGAAGAAAAGGAAAAAAAAAACACTCACTTGGTCTTCACATTTACAATAATTAAAACAATATAATACTTTAAAAATAAATATTCATGTCATTGTATACGTAAAATTCATCAATATCAATGAGTATATAAAATCAGGAAATAGTCACGGTCTGATTATTTGAAGAAATGGGTGTCTGAAATGGTCTTTTGAGGAAAGAACCATATAGATTGAGTGGACTTGTCCACTCAATGCATGCATTTTTCAGTAATCGTGCAGCTCAATTAAGAACAAATTTGCAGCAAAGAGTAATATTGCAGATTGTTTTTCTTAGGAATGCATAGAGGTGATCATCATCCTACAGCTGTCACGCCCTTTATGCCAGTTTTTTATTTTTGCAGCCATGTTTCTATATACATATTTTTTTTTTGCTTATGCTTGAGTATAGTTTTCATTTTATTTGTTGGTATATTGGGTTGGCTAGCTGGCATATAGCAAATCATTTAATTTAATTTGTGTCTCTTAATGTTTTACTATATACCATTGTATAGAATCAAGTTCTTCTAACTGGACAGACAGCTGTGCTGCTGGGGAGTTTGTTGGCCACTTCTTCTTCCCAGCTAAAGCACTAGGAAGTGCGCGACGGGTGGGCGTTTTGGGGGGACTGTCTTTTGTAATTTTGACGTTCGAAAAGTGCTGATCCTCAGCCTAATTTGAATAAATGACTTTTGATTTTGATTTTGATAGCAAGACGTACTTAGGCCTTTCCAATCGTAGCTTGATTCATGGCAACTCTCATTTAGCTGCTACCAGCTGCTACCCTGTGAAGATCTTAGCTCCACCTAGCCTGAGGGTGTATTTCCTTACTTTTGCTGATTCGTGGTCTTCACTCAAAATATGTTTACCCCAGCAGTCATTGGTTCTATGACTAATATGGCAGGCCCATTGCCACTTGAGCTTGCTTGTTCTGTTAGGTAAGATGACAACAGTGGTTCTCTGTCAGTTCCCCTAATTCTAGATACTATACCTCAGTACTACTAAACATAGATTGTTCCATATCTTGCTGAGCGACCTTGAAAATATGAACCATCTTTAATGGAGTGTCTATGTTTCGGTTCTCCATAGTTCATAACACGCAGGACTCACTGATTGAAGACTGGGTTTTCCAGGCTCTGTGGAATACACAACGAAAGTGTATTTAGTGCACATAGAGGTATAAAAATCAAATTAATATTATACTATGTATTCACTGCGTGAGTCTACAGTCCCTTGGAGCTCTAAAAACAACGTTTTGGTCTAGAATCATGACATTTGGCAAGAAGCAAGGTAGCAGCTAGCACCATAATAATTAAAGGAAGTAGTCAGAGAATCGTTAGTTTATAAAAATTGCAGCTAAACTTACATTTGCAATTGGAGAATTGACTGTGACGTATGGTTATATGTATGGGAGAACACGTTTAACTACACTGTTAAGTTTGTTTTTGTGATAAACTCATCCTAATTTCGGAATCCTTCATTTTGCGTGGAAAGTCATGTACCTGGCCTCTTAAAAAAAAAAAAAAAAATACTAACAATGTTCTGGTCTGTCCATTTTGAGTGGAGTAGACATGAGATGCAAATGTAGTAAAACCTAATAAAAATAATATCAAAACTTCCAATGAAGGAACAAAACCAACGAAGGTGAGTCGGGCGAGTGACGTCAGTGGTCGGTTCGGTTGCAGACGGCGAGGTGATGATCCGCTCGGGCGACCTGCACTCGGACGGCTACCACCTGCTGGGCTGCGACCTGCGCTGCCTGGCCGAGGTGCGGCGCAAGCTGGCGGCGGCGGGCGCGCGCGCCTCCGTGCCGGCGCTGCTGCTGGCCGAGTGCGTGCTGGTGTACCTGCGGCCCGACGCCGCCGAGGCGCTGCTGCGCGAGCTGGCCGACAGCTTCCCGCGCGCCGCGCTGCTGGTGTACGAGCAGTGCAACCTGGGCGACAAGTTCGGCGAGGTCATGGTGCGCAACCTGAGCGCGCGCGGCTGCGTGCTGGAGGGCGTGCGCCTGGCGCGCTCGCCCGCCGCGCAGGCCGAGCGCCTGCGCGCGCTGGGCTTCGACGCGGCGCGCGCCTGGGACATGGAGGCCGTGTGGCGCTCCTTCGCCGACGACGACCGCGCGCGCGTGGAGGCGCTGGAGATGCTGGACGAGCGCGAGCTGCTGCAGCAGCTCAACTCGCACTACGCGCTGTGCGTGGCCACGCGCGGCGACATCTTCGCCGACATGGACCTCAACGCGTAGGCCCGTCGCGCCGCGTGCTTCACTCGCCTGCGATTCGTATCCGGTCTTCGTCGATGTTTCGTGTAATGTTTCAGATAACAGCGTTGTTGTAATTGTATGTGTGGTCGATATCGAAATGAACGCGAGTCTGCCATAATTTACGACTCATTCAATTAATTATCGAATGAGTTGCTGCAACGCGTACTGCGCATTCAATATGCGTGATAGAGACAGTATATTGCAGAGATTCACTTATGCACACGAAACGCTGTATAAACAGGGTGGAAAAAAAAGCGGTCAGGGAAACAAAATTGTTGAAAAGTTCTTTAATTGCCTAAATTCGGACAAAGAATATTATCTGTATTTTTTGTCGCCAAAACAATATTAACGTGATTGTTACCTTTTCTTTTTTTTAGATTGTTTTTGGATGTTTTAATTTTTGTTAAAGTATGGTTTGTATGGTTGACCCGAATGAGTGGCGGTAAAAATTTGTTATATTTTACACATTTGTATTTATTTACTCGGTTCCTGTGGAGAAAAACTGCGTGTTCAGATTCGTTTCATACACGATATCGAGAGTTCTAATTCCACATTTTAAATAAAAAAAGTGGCCAGCCGGCTGAATTCCTTTTAAAAAACATTTATGTACTAAAATACCTAAATGCGGAAACAAGTTAAAAAAAAATCTATTTTTAATTCTGTTTTAAAATGTAAGAAGGTGCATTCCCACAGTTGGCCATCTTTTTTTCACCCTATAAATACACCAATAACGCAAGTAAATCTAAATGGAATTACTTTCCTGGGTAAAAAATACTGAAAATGTGCAATACCTCAGCATTAATAAGAGAAAAGGTGCAATTTTATTCCTGAACGGAGCAATTGTTTTGTATTCCTTAAATTCGCTTTGTTTGTGTAAATATCGTAAGCCATAGAATTAATAGGCTGCGTAAGTAATAAGATGGTTTATTTCTCCAAAACATGAGTGTACACTCTGGCTTGCAAGATGTTACATTAAATTAAATCACTTTAGTTATCATATTTATTATTTATACATCACCATATTTTACAACAAATAACAACAAAACAACAAAGAAAAAACAAACAAACACAAAACAAATAATACAACCAAAAACAAACAATTAAAAAACAAATAACAAATAATTATACATTGATACATGATTTAATGTCATTCATTAAAATTTCAAATTAGAACTAGTACATACTAGTGGCGCGCGACAGCGCGGCGAGGTACTAGTACATGCTAGTAGCGCGCGACAGTGCGGCGCGGTACTAGTACATATTAGTAGCGCGCGACGGCGCGGCGCGGTACTAGTACATACTAGTAGCTCGCGACAGCGCGGCGCGGTACTAGTACATACTAGTAGCGCGCGACAGCGCGGCGCGGTACTAGTACATACTAGTAGCGCGCGACAGCGCGGCGCGGTACTAGTAAATACTAGTAGCGCGCGACTGCGTGGCGCGGTACTAGTACATACTAGTAGCGCGCGACAGCGCGGCGAGGTACTAGTACATACTAGTAGCGCGCGGCAGCGCGATCTTTTAATTTTATTTATTATTCCATTTAACGAATTTTTTTGTATGTTTCCGTGACATGTTAACATATTTTTCTTTCTTGCGTTTCTTTAGGTTTTTTGCAGTTTGCAGCTCAGTATCAGGTGTCACCTACAGTAACAAAAAAAAAAAAACACGTCTTGATCAATATGAAAACAATTTCAGCAATTGTATGTCAACGCCCCTCTCAATGTCATTCAAGCGCCAAATAATCCTCTAACATTTGGACTGATAATAAAAAAAAAAACACCCACTAATTGTAACTTAAGTGTCACAAGGCTCTTGTTAGCGCTTCATTGTTGGAGGCATTTTTTTTTAAACATTTGTGCAATTGTTTTGTGAAACGTAATGGGAAAACAAGATGGCAGCATTAGTTCCGAGTTTGTCCGCGTGGCGAACCAAAATCATAAAAAAAATTATGATTTTGATTCGCCTAATTGGTACGCTCGATTATTCAAATGCAGCGAGCATAAATATAGCTGGCTATCGAGCAACTGTCGAAAGACGGCAATTTACGATCTGCGGAGTGGAGGCTCTCGAAAAAGCAGTCGTTGTGATGCTGCAAAAGGTTATTTACGTGACTATAAATTTTAAACCAACTAAAAATATGCATGAGTTTTTATTAATTAAGCTCTCATCGTATGATCTCGTTGCGACGCCCGTCATGACTAGCGCTATCTGAATGCATTTATTTTGTTCTGTTTTATTACACGCTTTATATTAGCTTCACTTGTATGTTTGTTTGTAACCGACTCCTTATAGCGCGATTTTGACCCATTTTAAACGACCTGATTTCATTTAAACTGTGTAGGCTTATCGAGGACCGATGACAATACTATAATTTCATAAATTTGTGCCATTATCCTTGCCAGGGTTACCAGGACAGCAAAAAACCTCTCTTCGAAAACTACGCTGACATACGTCTCAAAATTCGAAACACCCTAAGAAATAGAAAATAAATATTTTTTTTTAAAAAAACCTAAAAAATTTGTGCCATTATCCTTGCCAGGGTTACCAGGACAGCAAAAAACCTCTCTTCGAAAACTACGCTGACATACGTCTCAAAATTCGAAACACCCTAAAAAATAGAAAATAAGTAAATAAAAAATTTAAAACAAACCTAAAAATAGCGTGGGGTGCCTGATATCAATAAAAAAATACCTTAAAAAGCACGCCACGCTTTTTTCCATTATTTTCTACTTTATAGTTTGGTTTTCTATGGAAGCGTGTTTTTTAGTTTTTATTTAAAAGAAGATGTCACCAAAAATTTGAAACAGTATGCTTAGACGGTTTGGTCATGTTAAGAGGATGAATGAAGAGCGGCTAAGAAAAAATATTTACAAGGCTAATGGAGAACATATAGTGACCTTATTGGTGATGTTCTTCAGTAGGGTCAGGTGCGTAGCACTAGTAACCGGCGTGCGTGTATGACCAGATGAAAAGAAGTATGTAAAAAAGAATCGTAGCAGGTGCCGTTCTGTAGTTTCTGCCCACCTCCATGGGAAAAAGGCGTGATTTTATGTATGTATTATTGCTTACAACCTGCTAGTCCTGGTACTGACGTGCAAATTGTACATAACGTAAGATTTTAATTTTGCGGGCTACCTTATAGCATACCCCTTAGTCCTCGTATGCACGGGCGATTGTTTAACGCGATTTTTTTTCCATCCATTGTAAAAAAAAAACATGTATTTTTTTTTTATTAATTCGATGACGCGGACGCCGCACGGCGCTGCGTGCACTGACTAGCTAGCGACTGGCATCAGTATAACGTATATATTGAAACTTTATTGTTGTACTAGCTTTTGCCCGCGGCTTCGCCCGCGTGGATGTCGGAAATTAATGCAAGAGGACGTATAACCGCGATAAGAATGTCCCAACTAGCACATTAGTGGAAATAGCAGCCTATTTTGCAACTTTTAGCTGTACGCGCTTTAGGGGTTCAGAAAGTGGTTTTAAGTTCTACTATTGCTTCCGGAACTGCTCATAGCTGTAAATATCGCTAGGGGTAGCAGAAACTGAATCAAATGCCACCCTAGGTTTTATAAGAATTCATTTTACAACCCATTTGCCGTCTATAGCTTTCAAAGAGATTTAAAACATTATGTTAAAGCTTAAAGCTGCAAAAAAGCTTCTATTGCCGCTGCTGCACGCTTCGGAACTGCATAAAGACATTAATTGCAGACTTTTTAACGGAACTGTATAAAAGATATATTTATCACTGTTCTGCCACTGATAGTTTCATTGCAGAAGTGATTTGTACTTTTGCGCAGACTTAAGAATTTGATCGACTGTTTTACTAATAGCGACATTAAGGCTTCACAATAGAAGCAAGAGAGTAATGGACAGGGTCCCGTAGATTTTATTTTCTCAATTGCTGATAACGGACCAGTTACAGAGGAAAAGTAAGTTATAGCTTGGCATATTATATAAAAACTTTTTTACAAAAAAAAAAAAAAAATAACAACCGACTTCCTTAAAAACACTACAAAGTGAAAAATAACTTTAATTTCGGAAGTTGGTGTCTTAGGATCTGTATTTATGGTTTTTTTGCCACCGACTTCCGAAATTAAAGTTATTTATCACTATGTAGTGTTTTTAAGGAAGTCGGTTGTTTTTTTTTTGTAAAAAAGTTTTTATTTTTCAATTTTTTGTTGTGGTATTCACCCTGCACTAATTCCAAACAAACAATGCATATTTATGCGATAGCAGAAATGGCGGTTGATTTGCTGTCATTTTTTAAAGAGTTCCGGTGTCTGTCTCCCGAACTCATCATCAGATCTATATGAAAATTATATGGGACCATTTCGGAATAAACCCCTTTCGAACAAAAAAAGAATTTTGCAAATCCGTCTATACAACGTGGTGAAGATAATATGACTTTAATTGAAAGCACTGGCATTGCTGGTTCATAGAAACATTCATAAACTATCAAATACATCCTAACATCGAAATTAAAAAAACGATTCTTTCTAACAAACTAAATAGCATAAAACTGTCCACAAAATAGAACATCATTTAGAAATATTGGTTCACTGACCTGCGATAAGAGCGCCAACCAAGCGTGGTTTCATTATATAGCGCCCGCGCACGGGCGCCGCGCAGCGCGGCGGCACCCGGCCGGCGACGAACCCGCGTAGCGACAGGTGACGTATAGGTAATGTTTTGCCACGATTAATGCTCCATTACAATACATTAAATCACAGATTATCAACGAAATAGTCAGGCACCATTCACCAGCGAGTTATTCACTAATCAATTTATTAATTGTACCGATATTGTGGGTATGATATTTGTATGGTGGTGGGTAGATTGATAACTTGTTCAATAAATTAGTGTGTTGCTAACCCTCGCCTTTCATTGACGCTGCATTGGCGACGAGTACGGGATTAAAAATTTTTTTTTTTGTGATTTCATAAGTAGTATCAGTGTACGTTTAAAATGCCTATCGGAAAGTTAGAACCATTTAATATAACTTCGAAGCAATGGCCTGCTTATATACGCCGGGTAAATCAGTACATTTTACTAAACGACGTAAAAGACAACCTAAAAGTGCCGATGTTAATAACGATCGTGGGCGAAGCCACCTATTCACTGATGTGTGATCTGTGTTCCCCTGACTTTCCCGAGGACAAATCTTACGAGGCATTGGTGAAGCTAGTTACCGACCATTTGGAACCGCAGCGATCTGAGATCGCCGAGCGCCACGTGTTCCGGTTGCGGCGACAACGGACCGGCGAACCCATGGCGGAATATTTACAGGCATTAAAACACCTCGCATCAACTTGTAATTTTGGCAAATGTAAGAAGTGTTCTACGCTCGAGGAAAATCTAAGAGATCAGTTTGTTTCGGGTTTGAACAATGACGCAATGTGTTCAAGAATATTCGCCGAAAGAAAAATAGAATACAAAGAGGCTGTAGAGTTAGCACTAGCACTGGAGGCTGCAGAGAAGCACACGGAGGTGAGCGGCAACACGGTGCCGACGACGACCTCAGGTGCCGGCGGCGAGGCAGGTGAAGACCTGCACTACACACGCGGGGGGCGAGGACGCTTCCGCGGCTCGCGCAATGTGGCTGACGCGGGCGGTGCGGCAAGCTCAGCCGGCGCAGCAGGCGCGGCGGGCGCGGCGGGCACGGAGCGCATGGCGGGTACATCGCGGAGCGACGCGGCGGCTGCCCCGGCATGCTGGCGGTGCGGCAAGATGCATCGCGCGGACAGGTGTCGTTACGCGAATTATAATTGTGATGAGTGTAAACAAAGAGGTCATTTACGAGTGATGTGCAAATCAGTGAAAAATAGTGGCAACCGGGCAGACAATCAGCAAAATTATATGAGTGGTGAGGACGATTCAGACGATATGTTTAAGATGGTTGTGGGAGGTAAGGCTAATAAACCGTACTTTATTAACGTCATTATAGATAACTTTGAGACCAAGTGTGAAATCGACACTGGTAGTCGTATTTCGGCAATCAATGAGGACTTGTATACCCGCAAATTTTCGCATAAGACAATTATGACTGATAATTTGATGTTACGTAGTTATGCTGGTTCATGCATCGAATCGCTCGGTTATATAGAAGTCCGAGTTAGGTTACGAGATGTAGAAGTAAAATCCTTGCCATTGTACATAATTAAAAACGGAGCGTGCCCATTACTGGGACGAGATTGGTTACGTGCCCTGAAAGTAACACAAATAAATCTGTATAAGATAACCGACGATGGATTCGTGAACCGCTTATGTGGTGAATATCCGGAAGTGTTTACGGATAAGTTAGGTACCTGTAAGCGAGCCATTCGACTACAGCTAACTAATGATGAACCTGTGTATGTGCGGGCGCGGCCCGTGCCGCTGGCGCTGCGCGCGCGTGTGGAGCGTGAGCTGACGCGACTTGAGTCCGACGGCTCCATCTATCGCGTCGACTATTCTGACTACGGAACGCCCATTGTGCCGGTTGTAAAAAAAAATGGGGATATACGCATTTGTGGGGATTACAAAATTACAATTAATCCAAAACTCAAGCGTGATTATTACCCCTTGCCCCGCATAGATGAGTTGTTCGCGAACTTAAGCGGAGGAGAAAAATTTACAAAAATAGATCTCACTCACGCTTATGAACAGTGTTTATTAACAGAGGATTCACAACCCTATACAGCAATTACAACTCATCTCGGGACATATGCCTACCGTCGTACGCCCTATGGACTAGCGTGCATACCCGAGAAGTTCCAGAAATTAATGGAGGAAACCCTACGTGGTATTCCGGGTTGTGTTGTTTTTTTGGATGACATTTGCACAACGGGGGCTAATGATAAGGAACACATTAGTAATTTACGAGCTGTACTCGAGAGGTTGCGCGATGCGGGTTTAACAGTTAAGTTAAGTAAGTGTAGTTTTTTACAAGACAGCGTAAAATACTTAGGATTTGTTATTGACAAAATGGGTTTACGGCCAGACACTGCTAAACTGGATGCAATTTCCAGCGCACCCCGACCTGAGAATGTAACTCAACTGAAAAGTTTTTTGGGAATGTTAAATTATTATGGCAAATTCATTAGTAATTTGAGCACATTGTTGTATCCTTTACATAATTTACTCAAAAAAGATGTTTGTTGGACATGGGATGCCAGTTGTGAGCAGGCGTTTAAAGAAGCTAAGCGAGTTCTCCTGGGCGAGCGAGTGCTAGCACATTACGAGGAGGGGCGGCCGCTCGTGCTCGCGGTAGACAGTAGTGCGTATGGGCTAGGCGCAGTGTTGGCTCATCGCTATCCCGATGGCAGCGAGCGTCCGGTCAGTTGTGTGTCCCGCACACTTAACGCGGCTGAGCGGAATTACAGTCAACTCGACAAAGAGGCACTCGCAATATTGTTCGGTATAACAAAGCACCATCAATACTTGTTCGGTAGGAGTTTTATATTACGCACGGACCATCAGCCGTTGACTCACATTTTTGGGGCTAAGGGTGGTATTCCACAGACGGCTGCCAGTCGGCTACAGCGGTGGGCGGCGCGCTTGGCCGCATACGACTTTAGTGTCGAATTTGTCCGCTCGGCTGACAATGGGCCGGCCGATGCTTTATCGAGGCTACCGCTACCACAGGAGGGTCGCTTAGTAGACGCACTCACTTACATAAATTTAATAGAGGAATCTATTCCAATTAGCTTTAAAGATATTGCTAAGGAGACGGAGAAGGATACATTGTTAAGCAAGGTTAAAGGTTATGTCACATTTGGGTGGCCGCTGACAGTGTCGGATACTGAGAAGCCGTATTTTACAAGGAAACAGGATTTAACTATAGAATTAGGTTGCCTCATCTATAAATACAGGATCGTTATACCGAATGCATTACAAAAACAAATTTTAGATGAAATTCATGACGGGCACTTAGGAATGAATAAAATGAAGAATATGTCAAGGAATTATGTGTATTGGCCCAGTTTAGATAGGGACATAGAGGAGTTATGCCGCGCGTGCCCGGCGTGCCGCGCCGTACGCGACGCGCCGCCGCACGCGCAACTACACCCTTGGGAGTTTCCGCTGCATCCGTGGCAGCGAGTACATGCTGACTTCGGGGATTGCGGGGGAAAACGGTATTTAATTATGGTGGATGCAAACTCGAAATGGATAGAAGCTATTGCTATGAGTAGGACGGACGGGCAGGCTACTATCACAGCAATGAGAACAATTTTTGCCCGTTTTGGCTTACCGTCATTACTCGTCACTGACAACGGCCCACCATTTTTCTCACAGGAATTCAAAACTTTTTGTAAGAAAAACTGTATAAAACACGTGACCACAGCTCCTTACAGACCGCAGGGAAACGGTGCAGCAGAAAATGCGGTAAAAACCGTTAAGAAAGCAATAAAACGAGCTTTGTACGAGGGCGAGGACGTCGCCACAGCACTTAGTAAGTTTTTATTCCAATATCGCAACTGTCCCCATGCAACCACTGGTGTCTCCCCTGCGGTGGCGTTGCAAGGACGTAGGCTCCGCGGGCGCCTCGATGCACTTCGGCCCGACGTGTCTGCGGTAGTGCGCGCCGCGCAGGAGCGGCAAGTGGCCGCTGCGGGCGGCACGACGCGCGCGCTGGCGCCGGGCGACGCGGTGCTGGCCCGCGACTACACCGCAAGGGGGGACAAGTGGTTGTCAGGGACAATAGTCGACCAGACTGGACCGGTCTCGTACAAAGTAGACGTTGGTCGCGGAACCGGTTGGCGTAGACATGTCGATCAAATTATGCCCGTACATAGCAAGGATCGACACTCGTTATCTCGGACTAGCATTGTTTCCGAGAGTAAAGGTATATCCCCAGAACGAGGGGTTCCTGCTGTCTGTGAGGAGGCGGGGGACACATTCGAGGACGCGTCCGACGGTATTGGTGAGAAGTCACAGACCACTGGTTCTGAAGCGGCATCCGGGCCGAAGACACCACCACCACCGTCAGGTGCGTCTGCTCGTGCTTTACGGGCTTATAATCGGGCTCGAGCAGGAGTCACCCAATAACATGTAAATGTTTATGTAGATTTGAATTATGGATATGTTTAAGCTTAAAGGGGAGAAATGTACCGATATTGTGGGTATGATATTTGTATGGTGGTGGGTAGATTGATAACTTGTTCAATAAATTAGTGTGTTGCTAACCCTCGCCTTTCATTGACGCTGCACAATCACTTTTCGATCACATAACTAACGCTACGTCCTACGTAGGCGATTCAACGCGAACGCGATTACGAAGCGGTGCCACGCGAATTCAACGCGATGCGGTGCGACGCGACGGCATGTCCTACGTGCACGCGAATCGTCTCGCACAAGTCCCAGTTAATTTGGCCAAATCCTCCCATTCGCGGTACGATACTAATCGGTTGTGATATTTTTTATTCCTTTTATCCCATAATATAGGACGTTCTTGGATAGCAATAATTAAAATTTCTATTTCCGACATTATATAAACAAAAACACGACGGCACCGCATCCAGTTCGCGCGAAAATATCAAGCCAACTGATCGCGTTCGCTTCGCTTCGCGCCGCTCCGCACCGCACGCACGTGCGTTTGGTCACGTAGGACACTTCAATAGGTTTCGACTGTTTGTTGTTTTCGCGTCGCGCCGCGCCGCTTCGCGTTCGCGTCTAGATCGCTCACGCAGGACGTCGCGTAAGAAGTCAGTATTATTATTTTTTATTTTCAACATGTCCGCCATGTTCTTGAATACACAGTGTACAGCGACGAATAATGTTATTTTTCACTCTTGATAATAGGTCACCAGTAGCAGCCATGTCTTTCAATTTATTAAAAGATATTATAATCCTATTTTTTAACTTCTGTGGAGTATACCTCATTTTTGATGTGACCCCACAAGAAGAAATCCAGTGGCGTGAGATCTGGTGACCTCGCTGGCCACCGCACTGGTCCATAACGGCCAACCCACTGCTGTCCGAACATTTGAGACAAACGCTCTCTTGCAGACACAACTGAATGAGCTGGTGCTCTGTCTAACTAGTACCACATCTGCCTGTACACGTCTAGTGAAAGTTCATCCGTGTATTCGGAAACGGGTCCATTGAGGAGTTCTAAGAACTTCACAACATTTAAATTGCCATTAATAAATACTGGACCAATTATGGTATTTCTGTGCATGCCCACACATTGACAGCAAATCTGTACTGATGCGAAGTCTCCCGTACTAGATGCGGTTTCTCGCAGCTCCAGTACCGAAGGTTCGGTCGATTCCATAAACCATTCCTTGTGAATGTACGTTCGTCAGTCCACATCACATTGCACAGGAAGTCAGGATTCTCTAGATGTTTGGGTTCCATTCAGCGACAGAAAGTTTCTCTTACTGGCTTGTCTCTCCGTAATAACGCTTGAACTTTCTTGTACTTATAAGGCCTGCGTTTGTCTCGTTTTAAAACTTTTTGAATCGTTCTGTGATTTACACGAAAATGTCGACCTGCTTTACGCAGACTAGACGTCGGGTTGCGATCAAAATAATTTAAAATCCTTTCGTCTGGGATGACAATTGCACGCTAAGGAGCACCATCTACATGCGGGGTTAGGGATCGATTTTCCCGTATCCTCTGGACAGCCTGTAGAATAGTCCGCCCGTGGGTCGGACACATCCGGTTGTTCCCATACCTCTCTCGGTATGTACGTATTGCTAAAGCGGCATTTCCGTGACACTCCCCATAAATTAAAATCATATCGGTGTACTCCGAAGCTGAGTAATTATAACGAGGCATGATGATTTATAATTATAATGCAACAAAAACTTCAAACACAGTAAGTATTAAGCGTCTAATTTCGCAAAGTTCACTTATCAATTAAACTAAGTACCTATTCTACGTATGTGTCCTGTCATTATTACAACAAAGCGTCAAATTTCGCACAATTCACTCACATAAGCGTCTTAAATAAAGATACGAAAACTTTCGAGCGGCGACTTCCGAAGAGCGCGGGCGCATCACAAATTCCAAAGCGGAAGGAAGCACGTCCGGTGACACACTGACCGAGTGACCGTGGCCAGACAATATGGCTACCCCTCCCGTATACCCGCGTGGCGGCGCCCCGCGTTCGCCTTGGGTGCACTCGCGCACTAAACTACTATGCCTGTTATTTTATTTTTGAACTAGCCTTTCGCTCGTCGTTTCGTTTATTCTGTAACTTCCTTTGCAACTTGCCTATGGTAGGCAACTATTAGAACGAAGTTCCTTATCGCGCGTTGCGAAAGGGTTAGACGGAAAAAAATAAAACCAAAAGTTGTAACGAAACTTTTTACTATAGTTGTAAGCCGTGCGGCGGTGTTTCTCTGTCTGTCTCTCTCTCTCTCTCTCTCATAGAAAGCAAGCCAGTTATTTTCGTTTAGTCTTCCTATTTCGCATTGAACAGTGTGGTGTCGCGACGATTATTTTTGTTGAGTGTATACATACCTACAGGTTTTTTGTAATAATAAGTAATAAAATAATCATCCGTTGAAAATTCTTTAAAAAAAAAAATTACAATTCCTTCACTAATTAATCGAAAGGAACTTCGTTCCATCCGGGTGGATTCTTTTTGTATCACCCTGGTCAAAGCTGTCAATGTCTGTTTTTGGTTTTTGTTTGACTATTTTATTTTTTGCCAGGAGTTCGGAAGACAGTAAAAAATTCCGAATCTTTGGAACTTTTTACAATTCGTCTCACTGTAAACTCATACATTGTTTTTAATTATCAATTGAATTATTATGAGCCTCTCTCTTCATTATTTTTCTCAATTTTCTATGTAAAACCATTTCAGAATTAAACACTTTTGTGCGCGACGGTATTTTGATAACGAATGTAACGTGAACACAGCACGGAAAGCTTCGGTCGAGTGACGAACCAATAGCGCACCCGCAACATGCGGCGCGTCACGCGTCCGCCCGCGTCCTACCTCATAGCGAGCTGGCAACGTGTGGAATACCGATGTCCCTGGGGGTTGTTAACTTGTCGCGTGCTCTCCTATTAACAATACATCATGTAGAAAATGCTTAAAATGAAAAAGAATGTCCTGTGGCTAAACTACTGGATATATTCGATTGATTTTTTTGTGTGCAGGTTGATAATATAATAAATTATACGAAGTTTAATTAAAAGTCATATAGTCCTCTCCGCGTTGTATATGACGGAGTTATGGCCGAACATACATAAAAAAAAAACATATAAACATCCGAATTGAGAACCTCCTCCTTTTTGAAGTCGGTTAAAAAATAAAGTAAAATAACCTTTCTTGTGTAATTTTTTTGCTTTTTCTTCTAGACTGGACTTGGACAGTGATACTGAATATAAACTATGAGTATGTCGAATGTGAAAGAAAATGGAGCTATCGCGAGCAAATACGAATTTGGGCGCTGAAACAAAAATGTAGTCATGTAGCTTTAAAAGACTTATTTCAAATTTTACTCCAAATTCCTTCTAACGCTATGCCTAGAGATCCACGCTCACTACTCGGTACATCAAGAGAAATTACAATAAACTTCGTCAATCCAGGTGAATACTGGCACAATAACTTGGAAAATAGTATTATAAAAAGTTTAGAAAATTTTAAAGTTATACTGGAACATATATCGATTTTAGTAAACATAGCCGGAGTACCTATTTACAAAAGCTCCAAACAACAATTTTGGCCTGTATTGTGCAGTATTCTTGAAATTCCTCACTTAAGTTCTATTTTATTTGTGGAAATTATCTAGGTTCAGCTAAACCAACAGATTTGCATGATGTTTTAAAAGTTTTTATTGAAGAAATGGACAGTATGCTTCACGATGGCATTAACATACGAAATAGAAAAAAAACAGTGTCATTGAGATGCTTTGTATGCGATTCTCCTGCCAGAGCTCAACTAGTTGATATGAGCAGTTTTCAGCTTTTCCTGGTTGGCACACGATACCATATTCAATTTTATAGTCCTCTTTCATCTTGCCGTCGTTTAATATTGCCTCTAAATTGGATAGTTCTTCGATATTTTGTATGGGTTTTAAACAAAATCGGTTATTATCAGGTGTTTTCTTCATAGCATCATTTAATTTAGTAACTTGTGGTTCATATTTTCCGGTTATAAAAGTATCCAATTTCACCGAAATATGAGCAATGGCCACCAATATGCTCTGCTGGCTTTCTAATACTTTTTATAATTATTTTTTAGTAATATCAGATCATTCAAAATTGCTTCCTGATTTTTGTAGATCTCAACTTGCTTGCTTGTAATTTTCTCCAAATCTGAAGGGTCAATAACTACTACGGGAACAGAAGTAGTTTCATTGTTAACAGTAACTACAGATGTGGGTTCATTTACAGCAACAGCATATAAGGGTTCCTGAATCTGATTTTTTGTGGCAGATTAGACACTGTAGCAACACCACGATTTAAGGCCTAAAAATAAGGAAAACATTTTCACTGTAGTCAAAAGAAAAAAGAAAAGAAAGAAGAAAATAAAAGTAAGCCTTAACTTCAAAAATGACATAAAACGTACCATTGCTATTTGCAATAAAATTGCTATTTTAAAATAATAACACAGAGAAAATGTGTAACAATACTAACAATAACTCAACAAGAGACGTGTGAAAAGGGCAAAATGTGTATAGATACCAAAGACTATATAACCACTTGACTGCGCATACAGTGCCCCGACGCTCGAAAACTATTAGTATTTTGTCGCCTATGCATAGGCGACGGTTCCAGAAACCATTTTAGTTATGACCAATTGTTAGACCTCTGTGAACGCAAAATTAATGCAAATAATATAACTTTATCTACAATTATAACGCATCGAAATGCCTTCATGCGCGGTGAAGTTGTGTGGGAAACATTCCAAGACTTCTAGTTACAAAAAGGATCGCATAACTTTTCATCGGTAAGTAAACAGTACGAAAAATTATTTTGATTTAATCCGTTTATGATCCACCGTAGGGGTCTATTTAAAATGGTGGTTGTGTAAACCAGCACACTGACGAGTCCCGCGTTGATGTCTTTTGGAAAAGTCTCGTTCTTTCATTAGACAATTCTAATGCATCTATCCCTTACTTTCCTTTTGTATTTTTATCGTAAAAATTAGTGCTGTTACCTTTAATAGCTGAAAGACTATATCGAAAATCAAAATTAAAATTAATGAAAATTTTATTCAATTCACATTCTTTAGCTTCGTCTTGACAATCCGTTTGCAAACTGGCGCCAGAACTCACGTGAAATAGGTACCTTCTGCCTTGGGGATGATATTCGACACCGCATCTGATTGCCATTTCGTCGAATATGATAGTGGCGTAAATTTTGTTTTTGGATTCTCTAGCTTTCATTTTATTAGTGATTGATTTTGATTAAATATGATTTCTTTGATTTTAATTGAGTATTTGTCACAATTTTGAAAATCCATTTTATCGATATCGACTATTTTCTCGTAATGAAGTAGAGCAGCCCTACGATAGGCATGCCTACGCAACTTGACCTTGAACTGACCAATTGCAGCCGCGCATTCTTCCTCGTCCCCCGGCCCGCAGTGGTGAGTCGTGTGCTAAGAAGAAATTGGCCTATACGCTCTCTAGTGGTTATATTCTCTTTGATAGATACTGACTAAAATAAGATAAGACGTTACATTCGCAGAACTTAAAAATCGTAACGTGAACTGTCACTTAGTAAACAAAATATCAATTCCAAGCACGGCATTTGTTCTTGTGTCGGGCACATGTGTAAAGTAATTAAGATAAGGCATAAAGCGCTAAAAAGGCTGAATCAGCTGTCTAAAATTAATACAAATAATACCCAACTGCGTAAAAAGGAGGGTAGGTAATGTTTTTATCGAGATTATTGGCTTAAAGAAATTTAAATTTATTTTAAGTTTGTACCTGTTGGGCTATAATGTTGAAATTTTCAAGTTGTTTGGGTGGTTCAATAAGGTGTGGTGAGAGCGCTGGCAAGAGTTCTGTGGCTTCTTGTTCTGTTGTCGAACAATCTAACATTTCTGTCAACTGCATGTCAGCAATTTCGTACGACATAATATTGTTCCTTTTAACAATGCAGTTTATTTTAGTCCAGTTTGATTGTGGAGTTGAATCTTCTATTTTACATAATTTTTTACTTTTTTTGTTCGGCCAGTGTAACACTCCATGTTTTTCCCATGTTAGACGCCAATCCAAGACCTTGACCATAGGATTTAAATAAGTGGAAGCGCGTATGGTGGGCCTTGGGCAAAAGTGGGTCGAACTGTCCGCCGTGCGCGGAGCTGATTAACAAATATTCAAACACTCACCTGACTGAGGAAAACTCGAGGTCTCAGGTACTGAGCCTACTTGGATTTATGTATGTAAATGAGTGTATATTGTACTGTGTAGTGAATCTGTAAGTATTTCACGATTCCAAGCCGCGCAAGACGCTAGAGATTTTCACAGCATGCGGCGTTCTTACGGTCACACTATAACCTCAAACTATTTCAATCAAATTCCAAAATAAAACCCGTTCAATATCGTCAAAAGGGGTTGTTTGCACACAAACCAATCGGATCACAACAAATTGTCCGCAAAACTATAGATTTAACAAGATTAACAATTAATATTCTCAAGACCCAACCAACCTCCATTTTCAAGATCAAAACAAGTGTCAAAATCAAACTGACAAGTGACAGATGTCACTCCGCTACACGTCAAGATGCGCAGGCGCACAGAGCAAACAAAAAACTGTCGTACGGTCGGCTGTCTGTGGTCACGGGACGGAACATCCCACTTAGATGGACGGATGCAAAGTTCTTGTTTATTTTGTTGTTCATTATAAGTTTGAATTATTTTGAAAGGCATTCTGAAAACATGGTAAAACATAGTAAGTGTTCAACAATTGAAAGAGCGAAAATATAGAAGCAGCTACAAACGATCATCGTATTTTAGGGTTTTCAACGAGTTCTACGGATCTCTAAACAAATAACCATTAGTGTGGTTGGATATCTGCAGTAAGTACGAAATAAAAGTGTTTCGTAACTGTGTTCATTCTGGATTGAAGCGGATTGGGAAATCAAACACTTGTGTAACGTAATGTCTTATAATCACGGTAAAACAGCAGGTAAAGGTTACACTAAAATTATGGTCACGGGAACTTTTGTACAAACAAACCTATTAAATGAAAACACGCGCGACGGTGAGGAGCTCGAGCGAGTGTCGGCGCGCGGCGGTTCGAGAAGTTCCGTGCGCATTCAGGCGTGGCTATGCGTCGACTAAACTCCCGCGTCGGAGGCGCGTGAACGGCGGGGTTGCGTTATTGCTATCTCTCTCTTATGCCTCTAGTGCATAGTCGTTAAAGCGAGAGGGAGGACATGCGCGGCGGCGTCCGGAAGTACGGGGGATTAAATTGGTTGCGACAGACTCCCCCTCAAGTCTAGGAGAACGCCCTCGTTCCTGTACTTGCTCATTGCCCTTGTGCTTCGGGCGTCCGCGACGTCGCTTGGGAATGACAGGATTAGGTGGTACGTCACTTCCAGTACCACTGTCTACAAAAAGCGTTAAATCTTGTGCATGGTATTTTCCTAAGGATTCCTCAGGGTTCCCTATTGGAGAGATAAGATAGGTGGTAGGGCTCACTTTCTCCATTATAACATACGGTCCATCTCTTTTGGGCACAAATTTAGCAGTGAGGCCCTTCCTACCTTGGCTCAGTACATGTGACCGGACCAGAACTTTATCTCCGACCTCGTACGTTGGACTAAGTCGACGGGATCGATCCGCAACCCTCTTAGACTGATCTTGCTGTATTTCGACTCGTTCACGAACTGCAGATAAAGAGTCGATAAAAGATCTCAGGTACGGAGTGATTTGAGGAAGAAAATTCTCTTTATCGAGGATCGCTCTCAAATCATGTCGAGTTTCTGTGGGGGACCTCATTTCTCTGGCAAACATGAGATATGCGGGAGTGGCACCAGTGGTTCTACATACTGCGCTATTCATAGCGAAACGAATCACTGGGAGTTTCGCAGGCCAGGAGCAATGGTCATTCTCCACGAGTTGTGAGAGCTGCGTCTTAAGGTCCTGATTCTTGCGCTCGACGGGGTTTGCCTCTGGATGATAAAGTGGCACGAAGTTTTGTTTAACCCCTAAGATGAACATACACTGTTGCATGACTGCCCCCACAAACTGTACGCCGTTATCAAATATGACCCTGCGCGGTAAGCCGTATCGGACAAAGTATTCCGTAGTAAGAGTATGGGCGCAGGCTTCAGCAGTCGCTTCCTGAAGGGCGTAGAGCTCAACCCAACGTGTGGCGGTGTCTTCAACTAGAAGAATCCATCGTTCTCCGTTCTCTCCTTCAGGTAACGGACCGAAGAGGTCTACAGCTAGGACCTCATTCCGTTGCTGCATCACGGGTGTCTGTAGTAGTCCAGGGGGTTTGTCATTGGTAGCCTTATATCGTTGACAATCGACACAGGCTTTCACATAATCTGTAATGATTCTTCGCATTCCGGGGAAATAATAGGACTGGGCGATCTTGTGGTAAGTACGATCGATTCCAGAATGTCTCGCAAGAGGTGAATCGTGGCACTCTTTCAAAATCTCTGGACGGAGTGAAATTGGAATAACAAGTTGAGGAGCCTCGCTATATGAGTCGGGATTATATCGGTATAGTACCCCTTGTGATAACAGGTAACCGCGCTCCGTCCACCTACGAGATGCCACCTCGTCTGGAATTTCTATCTCTTTAATGATTTTATCAACCTCCGGGTCAGCAAGCTGCTCCCGCCTTAACTCTGCAGGGCTCTTAGCGGGTAAATCAATTATCACTGAGCAAATGCCGCAACTGTCACGAGTATCTTGGGAGCATATCGGCCTGCTCAGTGTATCTGCCACTACATTTGCTTTTCCCGGAGTGCAAAACAATCGGACCACAACAAATTGTCCGCAAAACTATAGATTCAACAAGATTAACAATATTAATGGTCTCAAGACAAAAAACGACCAGCCAACATTTTTCAAGATCAAAACTCAAGTGTCAAAATGAAACTGAAAAGTGACAGTTTTCCCTCTGTTACACGTCATGATGCGTAGGCGCATAGAGTAAACAAAAAAACTGTCGTACGGTTGGCTGTCTGTGGTCACGGGACGGGACATCCTGTAATAAAAGCGACTTTTGAGTAATTTTGGAAAAAAAATCTGGCTTATTACCATCGTTCGTGTTTCCTGCCCCTGGCTTCACCGTATCTACCAGGATATTTAATTCCCCCCTTATTCTGTCTATAACGCTCTTCTTTTCGGCCCCAATCCTTGCCTTCTCATCACTAGTTAACCGTTCACTGTATTTGTTCACTTTAGCAAAAACTTTATAGGATAAGTGCAAGACCCATTCCATGTGACGAATCCAGGCATGCAAGGTGGAGAGCCCGAAAAGGTATGCCTCAGTTTTTGGTGTCTTTGTCAGAACTATATCCAGATGGTTCATTTCTTTTGGGGTTGCTTCGCATATTGAACACCTTTGCGAGTTAACTATATCCGTCAATACCTGCCGAACTTTGCCGTCAACCATGGTACAATGTAAAGTAAAATGCACAACAATCTCCAGTCCTTGAACAACTATTTTTACCGGCAGCAGTTTACGTGTCTGATTCTGTATGTCCGCAATTTCCGACTTAATCAGGTTACAGGACTCCTTTTCAAACATGTACTTGATTGGACGGCAAAGTTTGGTTGATGAAGGATTTTTATTTTCCCAGAATGTGATTTGTTGGTGCCCTTGATCCGAAAACCGCATGAAGAGTGGTACCATACAAATTAAAAAAACAGAATTACCATCAACATTTCTAGTTTCTGTGAAGGCTTTTTAGTACTGCGTGAATCCAGAAGTACCATCACAGCATTTCACGATCAATTCCAGGTTAGTCTTTTCGCTCTCGAGTACAGATTTTTCCACCTCTTTGATTTTCAAAAGCCTCTTCGCTGTGTGATCCAGAACACTCTGTAGATACTGGACGCACTGATCTCAGTAACACGAAAGTCGGGGCAGCAGTATTTTTTCGCAGAGGTGATATGTTTGTACTCGGGGAGAACATCAACATTCTTGTTTAATAAAGCTTTTCTCAACCGCACGTACTGCGCTTTCGTAAGTTTTAGATCCACAAATAGAGCTAGTGCTTCATCCGGTGAAAAAGTACTCGACTTTTCGGGTCCAAGATATTCGATATTATTGTGGGGCTCCTCAGGTTGTTCAGAAAAACGCAGGTTTTTCTTACAAGCATTTAGTAAGTCTTGAGGTGGAATGGCTTCGAATACACTTTGTATTCTTCTCTTTTTGGTGGAGTCACTGACATCAGCATAGGGTGTTTCAATTTTTGTTTTGAAAATAGGACATGCAAAATGCAAAGATTGATTCAACCATTCCGAATTTTCCTTCAAGAATCGATCTTCGGAAAAAAAAAAGATTCTTTCAACTTTTTCTTGAAAGGGGGGATAAAGTACCGCTTCAATTTCGTTCGTAGAGAATCGAAAACCGGGTGAGAAATATTTAAACCATTGCACTTTTTGCTTATATGATCCAGAAGGATATCACTCGTTTTATTTTTGCTTTTCAGGAGGACTGATGATAACTCTTGGTACGAAATAGAAATATCCATAGTCATTGTGAAATCAAACTCAACAAAGAAATATTAAATTTCATGCAAACTTCTTCGATTTATGTGTACATGAACAAGATTTTCTATTGCGGGATAGGCCAAAAAAGTAAATGAGCCCTCTAGTGAGCATAATAGGTGGCTTGGATGGGTTCAAGAATAGTTTTATGTAGTTCGCGAACGAACTAGGTCGTAAGAGCGCTCCCATAGATGAACTACGCGAACTAGTTCCCTCATTCCCCGATCCGCAGTTCGTTAGTTCGTCAGTTGAGCCGAATGAGCGAGGATGGCGTCAACCGAACTAATACACGGAACAAAATACAAAAAGGTTTTTGTAATCACTAAACTAGTTATTAATTACCACAATAAACTTTGGTATTATTTAAAATCATGACCATTTTATGAATTATCATTCAAAGGTTTATGCTGTTTTTAGAGTCCAAAAATTGTAGGTAAAAGTAGAACATTCCATAATCTTGTCGGATGCAGTAGGAGCACAATCAAAACGAGCGAACGATCGAACGATCTGCCTCTCTTTGATTCGAGCTGGGAGCTGACGAACTAGCAGAGCGAACTAGTTCGTTATGGAGCGGTGAACTAAACTGTGCGACCTCAGTCGTGAACTACTATGCCCAAGACTATTCAAGAATCAATAGGAATGCAAATCAGCAGAAAATCTGCCATGGTCATGTATTCAAAATTTGGTTATAATATTTTTGGGTTCATAATATGCTCTTGGTCGAAATATTATGCCCCAATTGGTCACTGTCATGACGAAATCTAATCATATAAACGTATTTATAACCCTTATAAATGGCGTTGGTTCGGCATTTACAATGTTTATTACCTACAGAAGTGAATCAGAAAAAAAGGGCGGAGCGAACGAGAGACGCGGGGATCTAAAAGAACACCTTTATTTGCGCCCGTGACGAGGCGGGTGCGCGACTGACTGACTGACAGGATGCGCGGGACGTCATCGGCAGCGTGCGCATCGCGACACGTTCCATATCATGCGTGTGATAGTCTCCCCCTCTAACCCCAACGAACGTCCTCGCGTTTGGGTTAGCTTCTACGGGGCCTCCCCCTCTTACGTTTCTCCTGTACTGGAGCTTGGATGTGACCAACGAAGGGAGTCAGTACGGAGGCATGATACTTCCCTAGCACCGTACCGTCACTGAGGCGCTCAAGGATGTATGTAGTGGGACTGACAACAGCCTGAATCTTATATGGCCCATCACGACGAGGAATAAACTTTGGCGTCTGCCCTCTGCTGGTGTCATTAGCCCCTTGGGTTTTCAGTAACACTAGATCACCAGGCTTATAATCAGGGGCAGGTCGACGATGTTCATCGGTATACTTCTTATGCGCCGCCTGGGCACTCTCGTAGACGTCACAAGCGTCTATGAGCACCGACGAAATCTTCTTAAGATAATTGGTGATGTCGCCTACATAATTGTCGTTCTCGATAATAGCGCGCATCTCTGACACGACATCCGCTGGCGCGCGCATGTCTCGCGCGAAGTTCAAATAAGCGGGTGAGTAGCCCGTTCCTGATGTGACCGCCGAATTCATGGCAAAGCGAATCGCAGGTAAGTGGATATCCCACGTGTCATGGTCTTTACCTACCAGGATCGCCAGCTGTGGCTTTAGGTCCCGGTTTTTACGTTCTACTGGGTTTGCCTCGGGGTGATAAAATGAGGTAAGTGATTGTGTAATTCCCATCACGTGACATGTCTGCTGCATTACCTCACTTACAAATTGAACACCGTTGTCACTAACTAGGCGCCTAGGTACTCCAAACCGTAACTAAACTTCTGATACAAGTACCTTCGCGCATTCCTCACTGGTGGCCGAAGCAAGGGCGAACAGCTCCACCCAGCGCGTGCAGGTATCCTCGACTATCAGGATCCATTTGTGTCCTTTAGTTGTTTCAGGTAAGGGACCGAACAGGTCTACGGATAATACCTCAAACCGGCGCGTAGATGCAGGTGTTTGCAACAATCCAGCGGGTTTCCTGGTGTCCGCCTTATAACGCTGGCAAGGCACACAATTTTTTATATACTGCGTAACGAAGTGACCAGCTGTGGGTGCATCATGGAATTCGGCCAATACTTTGGCGCGTTCTTGTTCTGGGACCACAAGACTGGCATCGTCGTATTCCTCGTTCTCAGGACAATATCTATATAATACACCTTCCGCGAGTACGTACCCCTTGTTTGCCCATGCCCTCCCCCTAGAGGGATCGTCGGATTCCAAAGCCTCGACGATTTTACTGACCTCTGGGTCCTTTAGTTGGTTCTCGCGCAGATCCTTCAGACTGCGAGAGGGCACGTCTACCGCAGCGCAGCACAGGTCACAATCGACGACTTCGGCGCATGCCGGACGCGACAGAGTGTCGGCTATAACATTAGCCTTACCTGGTGTGTATTCTATTTTCAGGTTATATTCCTGAAGGCTCAGGGCCCACCTTGCTAGGCGGCCGCTCGGAGACTTTATGCTCATCAGCCATCTAAGCGGTTGATGGTCTGACTTGACCAAGACTTCCGAGCCATCTATATACCCCCTGAACTTGGAGACTGCCCAGACGACGGCCAGAGCTTCCCGCTCCGTCGTGCTGTAGTTTTTCTCAGCCGCTGTTAAGAGGCGGCTGGCATATTCTATTGGGCGCTCGTCGGGCCCCTCCCCCTGGAGGAGAACCGCCCCGAGAGCATACCCACTGCTATCGGTTCTGAGGACGAAGGGTAACGTCGCATCAGCCTGACGTAGGATTGGTGCCGACACTAGCAGTTGCTTGATCTTTTCGAAAGCTGCCTGCTGCTCCGGACCCCATTTCCACGTACTTACCTTTTTTAGCAGCACTGTCAATGGCTTGGCCACCTCTGCGTAGTTAGGGACAAAGCGCATGAACCAGCTAGAGGTTTGCAGGAAACATTTCAGATGTTTTACGTTCCGAGGTGTCGGCATGTCCGCGATTGCTGCGGTCTTCCCTGGATCGACGTGGATACCACCTGGTAAGATAATGTGCCCCAAGAATTTTACCGAGCCCCGTGCGAAGTGACTCTTCTCGCGATTCACTCGCAAGTTGAATAAGGCGAGTCGATCGAACACGCAGGTGAGGTCAGCGAGGTGCTTCTCGAAGGTTCCATCAGACAATACTAACATATCATCCAAATATGCTACTAGAGTGGTACCTGGCAAGTTCGACTTGAATCTGTCAATCAGCCTCTGGAACGTAGCGCCTGAGTTGCGCAAACCCATTGGCATGCGTTTAAATCTATAAGTACCGAGCGGTGTCGTGAATGCTGTCTTGTCCCTATCAACAGGGTCGACGCTCACTTGAAAGTAGCCGGCTCGGAGGTCGAGAGTAGTCATGTACTTTGCGGTTTTTGCATCGTGAAGAATATCCTCGATCCTTGGGAGAGGGTACCTGTCAGGTTCCGTGACAGCGTTGAGCTTGCGGTAGTCAACACACAGCCTGAAGCTCCCATCCTTCTTCTTAACAAGCACGACATTCGATGCCCACGGCGACTCGCATTCCTCAATGACGTCAGAGTCGATAAGTTTATGCAGCTCCTTCTCGAGGGCCTCTTTCTTAGGCGGCAACAATCTGAAGGGTGGAGAAGCCAAAGGTTCCTGTGTCTCACTTACCTTAATTTTATGAACGGCGAAGTCTGAAGGAGGTCCAACCGAAGCGAACTGAGCGACTCTGCCTCGCAAGAACTCGTTGAGTGCGGCCCTGTTCTCCGGTGATAAGCCCAGACCTTCGTCTTGGCGCAATGATACATCGCAGACCTCTGCTTGCATCACGGCTGCGCTGTTCAATACATAAGATTGCAAAAACGGGAACCGGTCTCCTGGACTATCTGCAAAATACCATGACTCCTGGCCTATGTCTAAAACAATACCCGCGTTCTTAATAAAATCACGCCCTAAAAGTGTCCTGGTATCGTCGCCAGGAAATACCATGAACTCGGTGTCGACTCGTCGACCGTTCAGGGTGATAGGTACAGTGGCAATCTTAATCATTTTCCTATGACAAGAGCCATCAGCGAGTCCGACATAACGTTCTGTCTCTTGGAATTGGACGCCGTTAAGCACTAACAAAGAATAAAATAATGGGCTAGCAACACTGTGCGTAGCCCCGGTGTCGACTATCGCTACACCTTCCTTACCTACTGCGCTTATTGTTATCAAAGGGTGTGATGTCGTCGTCGCAAAGAAATCACCTTTTACGACATTAAAATCGGTAGGTTTAGCAGGCGCAGGTTTAATCGAGCAAGTTTCACACTTCGACTTGACCACCCCTGGCTGGCCGCATCCATAGCAACGTATTGGATTACTACCTTTACTATCGCTAGTATCTGCCTTATTAGTTGTATTACTATCGGCTTTATTGACCTTACGACATTCGTTAGCGGTGTGACCGAACGCGTTGCAATACGAACATCTAATGCGAATACGTTTTGAAGCTTCGTTCGGGTTAGAGGTGGGTTTGGAACTTGTGGTTGCACGGGGACTCGTAGTACCGCGGTCGGGAGCGGTACGTATATTCGAGGTATTCGCGGAAACGATTGAATGTTTTAATTCCGTTATCGAATCCTCCGCGTGTCTCGCTCTCTCTAACAAATTATCAATATCGCTAATAGTGTCTCGTGACAAACGTTTACGTATTCGACGATGTAATAAGCCGAACACAATGTCCACCATCATCTCACTTGGCACAACATAAGGTAATTGAACTAATAAAGATCGTACCTTTGATATAAAAACTTCGGCGCGTTCACACTCGCTTTGTTCAAACATGAATACCTCGCGCAGTATCCTATACGCGGGCTTTCGCGCGCCGTAGGCGGCGCGCAAGCGTGCGAGCGCGTCCGGCCACGAGCCGACGCAGGCCCGGGCGCCGCGCCACCACACCGCCGCGTCGCCGCACAGTAGCATGGAGAGGCCGCGTAGCGCGTGTTCGTCAGACACGGCAGTGCACTCCTTATAGACCTCGACTGCATCGATGAACGCTTCAAGGACCTCGGTGTCGCGTGACTGCCCGTCGAACCTCGCGGTGCAACCTGAAAAGTTACCGCCAGAGGTCGTGAGTGCGTTCGCCGTGGGCGATGCCGCCGGTGTCGACGCGACTGGATTCCACTGGTCGCCATGATGTAAAGATCGTAGAGTTTCAACTAGCGTGCGATTGGTCTCCGCTTGCATCCTCGCGAACGACTCCATCACGGTGGACAGTAGCCGCTCGGTGTTGAGCGCTGCGGCGGGTGCGCCGGTGTGGGCCCCGCCGAGCGTGTGGTCGAAGGTGGCACCCCTCTGGGTGCGCAGCTCCTCGGCCGCGTCGGTTGAGTCGCGTACATGGGCGGTAGCGGCGCCGGCACAGGCGCGCGGCTCCACCACTGATTCGCAGTCCGTGTCGGAGTAACCGTCGCGGTCGCTTCCTTGGTCCTCCGCCTTACGGACGATTGCTGCTCGGGTCGCCCGCGTTGTTCGTGGCATGCTAATTTCTGTGTAGTCACTGAAAACGTAGGGAATGACAGTTTTGACACTTCACGGGTTCGTTTTTTCACTTGTTTTTTCACTCTTGACAACTAAGACGGCCGCGAGTTGGGCACCACTATAAATGGCGTTGGTTCGGCATTTACAATGTTTATTACCTACAGAAGTGAATCAGAAAAAAAGGGCGGAGCGAACGAGAGACGCGGGGATCTAAAAGAACACCTTTATTTGCGCCCGTGACGAGGCGGGTGCGCGACTGACTGACTGACAGGATGCGCGGGACGTCATCGGCAGCGTGCGCATCGCGACACGTTCCATATCATGCGTGTGATACCCTTCAAAAAAATGCCCTCTATGAGAATTTGTTTATTTAGCCAAATTATTGAACATTTGTGTATTTTGGATCAGAATGACCAATAACAGAAAGGTCCACATAGTGTTTATTGGTCTTGAAATTTTTAAGCATCTAACGGATGCTGCAGACTTTCACTATCATACATTTTCATCAGAAAAACCAACCATTTCTCATTAACAATGAAGTATTGTATCCTAAATGGTCACTTTTATCAAAAAATTTAATTACCGAAAAACGTGTTCAAAAAAACTATTTGTGGAACCTTTCTGACCTTTTGCACAATTACCGGAAAATGCTTGTACAAATAATTTTTGTCAGATCAGGACTCAGAAACAGCAACAGTTTTCAGAAAAAACGATTTCTGATATGAAAAATTTTCTGGATGATTGTGGCCATTTTAAGGGCAACAGAAAATTTCTCCCCGGATTCTAAGTGGATAGTCTTGCAGGGTTTTAAAAGACGAGCATTTCCTCATAAAAAAATCCAATAAAATCTGAATCTCGTCTTCGGTAGGGTCATTTTTGTGCAAAAAATCTAGTTTTTTCAATGCAAACCCATTTTTGGACTTCAATTCCACGAAAATGAAGACCCGAAGCAAAAATCGAAAAAGAGGAATCGATAGGGAATTTTATGACGAACATTTAAAAAAAAAAACACCTCATACGGCCAAACCCTTGTGGTTTGGCCGGCCAAACCACAAGGGACCCAGGTCAATTTGGGTGGCATAGTGGCGCTTCGCGCCACTGTGCGACGACCTTAGGAAGGAGGACAGGGTGTTGTGGCGCAACATGGGAGAGGCCTATGTCCATTAGTGACCTGCGATAGGCTGAGTTGATTGATTGATTGTTTGTGTCTTTATGGCTTATGATACACATGAGCAAATGTTATTTAATAGTAGTTAGTTAAGTAGGAAGTAGAAGAGCAAACATTCTTCAGGGTGCTGATGTAAAGAGAATGTGGACGAAGGGATTAAAACTTTCAATGATACAGTATGTATAATATAGTAGGTAAATAAACGAACCAAATCATTGTAAAGGGCAAGGGTTTAATGAATAATTATTTATAAGTTATAATGAAATGTAGCATCAAAATGAAAAGTTAGAAGACTTCCTATTTCGATTTATTAAAAAAAAGTCTTCGTATAACTTAAAATATATAATTCGTTATTGAAATGGTTTGTGATTAATAGACAGATTTAATGCTTACATTTTTTTTCTAATATAGTCACATTCCAAACAATTTCAATGCTGATTTATACGATTCATCATATTTAAGTACCTATACATATATGTTGGATGTTTTATCACATCTAAATTTAAGTCATTGTGGAAGCACTGTTGTTAAATTACATATAAAGATAATATATTCGATTTATTTTTATCAGTGAATCAAAATTACTGAGACTAAATCCGTTACCTACCACACGCCTCGTTTGTGAAACCGTACTGCGCATTTAGTTTAAATTTTACAATGACGTATTATATATAGACACGTCATGAACCAACATCGCGGCGCTTAAAAACGGCGAAAATACTAGAACTACTTAATACGCGTGAAGAAAGAGAAAGAAAATATGACACCGTACGGCGGGATGCCTGTTGCTAGAGGGAGATAAATATACATCTTCAGTTACGTCACAGGATAAGTAATAGTCAAATTACATGCTCATTGGTCGAGCGCATGAGTGACGTAGCTATCAGAGGCATTTGGGGAAAAAAGGACATTCGATTTTTTAGAGTTAATAAAATAGTTGATATAACGTATTACCTTCTTTACGAATAAAGTAATAAAAATATTAATCTTTAAAATATGAATGCTGTATTCCGCAACAGTAATTATTGTTACATATTAAATTAAAAAATAAAACAAAATATCTTTATAAACATAAAAAAAAACTTTTATTTAATAATGAAAAAACATTAACATTCTGATAGGCAATCGAACAGTATGGTAATCGAAGTCATATATTATCGACTTGTGCTTCAGATACATATTTTTAAATCCCTTCAAACAAGGCTTCTCTAGGCAATCTAAAATAAAAAGGAAAACTATAATTAATATTCATAACATAACAAGTACATATTATATTCAAACAATATTATAAATTCTATCAAAAAAAAAAAACACTAGTGTAATAGTATCCCAACCTCCCCTAACGGCACGTGACTACTAACTTCATACGCCGGCCGCCATTAGACGGCGGCGTCGAAAATGAAATAAAAATAGGTAGTTTTGTGAACTTACGCATGAAATGACACATTTTTGTCTTTAACTTTTGGGGTATAATTTGTACATCGTCTGAAAACACACGACGGCATGTTTTCTTTATGATTTGCACAGGTTTACACACACGATATAATATTAAAAACAAACGTAGCGTCGCGCGACAGGTTGGTGCGTAACTAAGCGCGATGTGGCCAATTGGCTTCATTTCATGTTGTCATTTTAAAGTGCAGACAACGTATCTATAGTTTTTTATATATCATTGAAATTTTAGTTGCAACTAGCTTGCATCGTTTGATTGGCGATGTTGCCGTTCCGTAGAGCACCGCCGCAGAACGCGCCGCGGCGCGCCTCTTTGGTTGCGCGGGTTGACAACAACGCATTAAGTAACGATAAAATTATCGCTACTTGTAACGTTAATTGGTAACGTTATTCTATTGATTCGATACCAAAGTATCGTTACCAGTGTTACCGTTAAAATTATAACTTTATGAAAATAACGTTACTTAACGATACTTATAGTGTGAATTTGGTAACGTTACCAAGCCCTGTAATATTATGCCACATAGGTACACACACATGCATGCATGTGCAACTATTGGCCAATTTTACATACATTGAAGACTCCACTAATCACACCAAGTGTACTTTCTTTCTAACACTGCAGTGCGCGTTGTAGTTATATTTATGTATACAGTTTACCGTGAGGAGCTGGCGTCTGTACAATAGAATCGGCACCAATGCCTGTATTAGGAGACTCCGCTCTTCCATATCAAAGTTATTACAAAATATGTATACACATTAAAAGTACAGGAAACAATAATTATCCAGGTGCTTGTGTGTGTTTATGAGAGTGGGTTTGTGTGTGTATGAGTAGGTATGTGTGCTGAGAGAAACGAGTGTGTTAACTTATTGTTTGCAATAGAGCCTCAGTATCTTCATAGGGAAGTGGTTTTATCCAATTTTTAAGATTTTTTTTCCATACATGTGCTTGTTTAGTGTTTATGTATTCCTTGTTCACCCTGTTATATAGTTGAGAAGAACGTATGTTGCATTATATGGCAGCAAACTTTGTTTTAGTTTGTAGGATATGAGCAATCATGTCCTTTCGTCTTTTAGATCATTATTATTTTTGCATCGTAAGCAAGTGTCTTGTGTTTTTTTTAGGACCGTATGTGTAATGTACCTACAGTTTTCTAACAGAAAGTAGGCTACTAATCTGGTAAAGACTCTCAGTAGGGTATCTTATCTTTTTAAAGTACATAATTTTTATTAGTGCTCGCTGTCTTCTTTCAACGTCTATAAATCTCGACTTAGCCGCACCGCCCCATATTATTATGGGGATCCAGTAAAGTATAACTGATTGCACAAGTGCTACATTAACTTCGTTAAGGACGTTTCTATGAGGCCGTACTTTTTTATTTATATTTGTAGGGATGACATGTCGTAATGTTTTGTATATCCATCCCAGTTTCCTAACTCTTCCCGTTACGTGCTCGAGATGAGCGTACCATGATATTTTTTTGTCAATCATGACGCCTACATATTTGATCTGTGAAACTTTACTAATTGCAGGGCACCCACAGTTATTTTTCGGAACTTTATCACATGAGTGTACTTTGATGCAAAAAGCATCGTTTGGTTGTGAACGATTCGAGATAGTAAAGCAAATGAAGTTAGTTTTTACAGTATTTAGTGTGAGAAGGTTGTCGTTGAGCCCGTTGGTTATTTGGTCCATGCCCATCTCTGCCTTAAGTTTAACATCGGACCAGTCATTTCCGGAAAAAAACAAGCTGTATCATCGGCGTAAGAAAAAATGTCGGCGTTATTGACTTTTAAGTTGCAGAGATCGTTAATATACGTTAAAAATAAGGTAAGGCCCAGTACGCTCCCCTGGGGCACGCCGAATGATACGTTTGCATCATCACTGATATGTGTGTCTATCTTAACCCTCAGCTTTCTACTAGACAGGTAATCTAATAGAAAGCTGAGGTACTACTACGGCGGCTGGGAGATTGCGGACTCCCAGCCACCGTAGGCGCAGGTTTGCGAGCGACCCATTGCTGGCCGCCCGGTAAGGACCAGGCTCTGTCACCGGCGCGTAGTGTTCAACGTGCGCCTAAAAGATATCGCAGCAGTACTGAAGGGGTCGCAGGACCGATGCCTGCCAGGGTCGCGAGATTTGTTCGAAAGAGATACTGCGGCCTTGGAATATGGGCCACTGAAAAAACACGGGTGGGCTTTAGTTAGTAAAAGTCTGACACACCCTCCCGCTCCGCCCAGAGTCATCGCCAGGCCATGGCACTTCTCGGCTGGCGGCGACTTGGCTGTATTAATGCCTCTTTAGAACCGTTGTAGAACTGTTGTAGGTATTCTAAATTGCGACAGAGAGGCCCCCCCACCACACACGAAACGCAGTTTGATTTCTAAATCACCTATCATTGTGTTGCAAAAATATATCACAGCGTTCGCACAACCCGACGAATCAATTGGAACAAGCCAAAGATACCAAAATGCTACCTGTTCCGATCTATTTACTTCAAGTAGTATATTATATTTTTCGAGAATAGGTTGCTAGTTTGCATGTTTTCTTTAAATTTTTTGACAATTCTCTCAACATATGTTATTCTTATTCGTTTTTATTCTTTTTTAAAAGTAACTAATTATAAATTAATAACAGGGAGTCGGTAGAAAACAGGTGAAATGTTAATAATACCAGTAACTAGTCTTATAGATGTAAAACATTTAATAAGTATTTATAATTAAGTCAGGGGGGCGCGCCCGTATAACGTCGCACTCACGTGTGATGATGGCACGTCGGCGTCGCCCTCACAGAACACGTGGGTGGCGTGTGACGTCACACGTGCTGCAGGCAGGTGGCGTGTGACGTCACACGTGCTGCAGGCAGGTGGCGATGGCGCGGCGCAGCGCCTGTCGCACGTCGGCGTCGCCCTCACAGAACACGTGGGTGGCGTGTGACGTCACACGTGCTGCAGGCAGGTGGCGATGGCGCGGCGCAGCGCCTGTCGCACGTCGGCGTCGCCCTCACAGAACACGTGGGTGGCGTGTGACGTCACACGTGCTGCAGGCAGGTGGCGATGGCGCGGCGCAGCGCCTGTCGCACGTCGGCGTCGCCCTCACAGAACACGTGGGTGGCGTGTGACGTCACACGTGCTGCAGGCAGGTGGCGATGGCGCGGCGCAGCGCCTGTCGCACGTCGGCGTCGCCCTCACAGAACACGTGGGTGGCGTGTGACGTCACACGTGCTGCAGGCAGGTGGCGATGGCGCGGCGCAGCGCCTGTCGCACGTCGGCGTCGCCCTCACAGAACACGTGGGTGGCGTGTGACGTCACACGTGCTGCAGGCAGGTGGCGATGGCGCGGCGCAGCGCCTGTCGCACGTCGGCGTCGCCCTCACAGAACACGTGGGTGGCGTGTGACGTCACACGTGCTGCAGGCAGGTGGCGATGGCGCGGCGCAGCGCCTGTCGCACGTCGGCGTCGCCCTCACAGAACACGTGGGTGGCGTGTGACGTCACACGTGCTGCAGGCAGGTGGCGATGGCGCGGCGCAGCGCCTGTCGCACGTCGGCGTCGCCCTCACAGAACACGTGGGTGGCGTGTGACGTCACACGTGCTGCAGGCAGGTGGCGATGGCGCGGCGCAGCGCCTGTCGCACGTCGGCGTCGCCCTCACAGAACACGTGGGTGGCGTGTGACGTCACACGTGCTGCAGGCAGGTGGCGATGGCGCGGCGCAGCGCCTGTCGCACGTCGGCGTCGCCCTCACAGAACACGTGGGTGGCGTGTGACGTCACACGTGCTGCAGGCAGGTGGCGATGGCGCGGCGCAGCGCCTGTCGCACGTCGGCGTCGCCCTCACAGAACACGTGGGTGGCGTGTGACGTCACACGTGCTGCAGGCAGGTGGCGATGGCGCGGCGCAGCGCCTGTCGCACGTCGGCGTCGCCCTCACAGAACACGTGGGTGGCGTGTGACGTCACACGTGCTGCAGGCAGGTGGCGATGGCGCGGCGCAGCGCCTGTCGCACGTCGGCGTCGCCCTCACAGAACACGTGGGTGGCGTGTGACGTCACACGTGCTGCAGGCAGGTGGCGATGGCGCGGCGCAGCGCCTGTCGCACGTCGGCGTCGCCCTCACAGAACACGTGGGTGGCGTGTGACGTCACACGTGCTGCAGGCAGGTGGCGATGGCGCGGCGCAGCGCCTGTCGCACGTCGGCGTCGCCCTCACAGAACACGTGGGTGGCGTGTGACGTCACACGTGCTGCAGGCAGGTGGCGATGGCGCGGCGCAGCGCCTGTCGCACGTCGGCGTCGCCCTCACAGAACACGTGGGTGGCGTGTGACGTCACACGTGCTGCAGGCAGGTGGCGATGGCGCGGCGCAGCGCCTGTCGCACGTCGGCGTCGCCCTCACAGAACACGTGGGTGGCGTGTGACGTCACACGTGCTGCAGGCAGGTGGCGATGGCGCGGCGCAGCGCCTGTCGCACGTCGGCGTCGCCCTCACAGAACACGTGGGTGGCGTGTGACGTCACACGTGCTGCAGGCAGGTGGCGATGGCGCGGCGCAGCGCCTGTCGCACGTCGGCGTCGCCCTCACAGAACACGTGGGTGGCGTGTGACGTCACACGTGCTGCAGGCAGGTGGCGATGGCGCGGCGCAGCGCCTGTCGCACGTCGGCGTCGCCCTCACAGAACACGTGGGTGGCGTGTGACGTCACACGTGCTGCAGGCAGGTGGCGATGGCGCGGCGCAGCGCCTGTCGCACGTCGGCGTCGCCCTCACAGAACACGTGGGTGGCGTGTGACGTCACACGTGCTGCAGGCAGGTGGCGATGGCGCGGCGCAGCGCCTGTCGCACGTCGGCGTCGCCCTCACAGAACACGTGGGTGGCGTGCCGCTCCACGTGCACGAGCGTGTCGTGTCGCGGCAGGTGCACGATGCAGCCGTCGGCGCCGCGCTCCACGCGCGCGTCCGCCACGCCCTCCCGCGCCAGCGCGCGCACCAGCGCCTCCACGTCGGGCGCCGCCCAGTCCAGGCGCGGCGGCGCGGCGCGGGCCGCCCCGGGCGCGCCGGGCGGCGCCACGTCGAGCGACAGGCGCGCGTCGCGCAGGCGCAGCGCGGCGCACAGCGGCGCGGCGCGCAGGCCGGCGCGCACGTCGCGCGGCGCCACGCGCGCGGCCAGCGCGGCGGACAGCGTGGCGCGCGCGCGGGCGCGGCGCACAGTGGGCGCGCGCGCGGCGCCGCGCCGCAGCAGCACGGTGGGCACGTCGGCGGCGATGTGCGGGCGCGGCGCGGTGCCGCCGGGCGCGGCCGCGTACTGCTCGGGCAGCGCCAGCTCGCGCGGCCGCAGCTCGCGCACCAGCTTGTTGGCCTGCGAGTAGTTGAGCGACGTGTCGATGGGGCAGTGGAACGCTTTCATGGCGAGCGGCTGGAACGGCGCCAACGCGTCCAGGTACGGGAAATCGGGCTCTGTACGATCGTCAGCGTAGGTTAAAAAATATAATAGTTTGCGATGATAATGGTAAAGCAATAAAACATATCGAGTGATTGTAACATTGACGTTCTTCAGAAATCTTTCATACCTATATTTTATTAAAAATTACAAAACTTCCTTCAAATTCAAATCATTTATTTCTAATATGCAGATAAAGGCACTTTTGAACGTCAATAGTTACATTAAAATAGAATTGATTCTAATCGCCCCTTCCAAAAGGTATGGAAAAGAATGGACAAGAAACTGCACCGTCAATTTTCTACAATGTTTTTCAATTTTTGTATACAATATTGGCTTATGGCTGCTTTTGGCTGGGGTGTAAGGGGGGGCACACAACATCCGGACTCCCCAAATGTCAACCTCACCTGCACGTGGTACACCCTGCCACTGACAGACGAGGCGCTGGCGACCGACTGATGGCGGTATAACCATCCAAGAAGCCAACCTAAATCCTCCAGAGCGATGGCGGGCAGCAGCGTCATCGCTGCAAAAGCATTGGCTCTGCGGTCACCAACCCGCATGCCCAGCGTGGTGACTACGGGCATTAATCCTCCCAAATGAGAAAGGTGCAAAAACAACGGCCCCCAGTTCCCGGTGGTCCCGCTATTCCTGGTCAAGGTAGCGGTCGCGGTAATGGCGGGACGGGGGGTGCGAACAATCTCCGGGTTACGGCAGGCTACCAACGATGACTACATCTGGCTACGTATAATGGACGTTCGATGAGGCTGGACCATCACCTTGCCGAACTTGAAGTAGAGTTAGGGCGCATTAACTGGCATATACTAGGGTTATCCGAAGTCCGAAGACAGGGGGAGGATACGATAACTCTGGAGTCAGGCCACCTACTCTACTTCCGCGAAGGTGTTCAGCTCTCCCAAGGCGGTGTCCGCTTCCTGGTCAACAAGGAACTCACTAGCAGCGTTGTAGAAATCAGTAGTGTGTCGACACGGGTAGCGTACCTTGTACTAAAACTCACGGACAGGTACTACCTGAAAGTAATACAGGTATATGCGCCGACTTCGACATGCTCTGACGACATAGCTGAGGCCATGTACGAGGATGTTGCCAAGGCAATGCTCAGTACGACTAAGGCCCACTACAACGTTGTTATGGGGGACTTCAATGCCAAAGCGGGATGACGGGAACGCGACAAATCGAAAGTCGGACCGTTCGGTGTGGGGCGCCGAAATCACAGGGGGCAAATGCTGGTCAACTTTTTAGAGTCACAGGGGCTCTTTTTGATGAATTCGTTCTTCGAAAAGAAACCCCAAAGGAAGTGGACCTGGCAGAGCCCCGATAACGTGACAAGGAACGAGACAGACTTCATCATGACGGATAAAAAGCACATATTTGGAGATGTCTCTGTGATCAGTAGGTTTAGCACCGGAAGCGATCACAGACTTGTCCGAGGCACTCTAAATATCAATTTCCGAGCTGAGAGAATCCGCATGATGAGGCCTACCCTCCGACCTACGCAGCTCCAAGCCGCGCTAGGGTCCGAAAAGTTCCAACTGGAACTTCAAAATCGATTCGCTCTACTAGAAACCACTGGCACTGTTCGACGCTAGGCCTCACGTTCCAGGACAGACAGCAAATAGGCCACTTTGGGCGGGTCTTGGGTAAGCGTGGGTCGAACTGTCCGCCGTGCGCGGAGCTGATTAACAAATATTCAATCACTCACTTGGATGAGGAATTCTGGGGTCTCGATTCCGAGCCTACCCGGATTTATGTATGTAAATGAGTGTATATTGTATTGTGTAGTGAAGTAAGTATTCCGGGATTCAGGCCGCTTCAATACGCTAAAGATTTCAAGCACGCGGTTCCCCAAAGAATCACTATCAATCTATTTCAATCAAATTCCAAAATAAAACCCGTTCAATATCGTCAAAAGGGGTGGCTTACACACAAAATAATCGGATCACAACAAATTGTCCGCAAAACTATAGATTCAACAAGATTAATTAACAACAAGGCTCTCAAGACAAAATAGCCAACCAACCAACCATTATCAAGATCAAACAAGTGTCAAAATCAAACTGACAAGTGACAGACGTCACTCCGTTACACATCATGATGTGCGCATCAGGCGCACAGAGTAAAATCAAATCAAATATTTTTATTTGTAGAACATAGGTAAACAAAAGTACAGATGTCAAAAATAATATTTAGAACGCTATGTCTTGCCATCAATGGCGTACAAATGTTGCAATCAATAAATAATCAACTAATAGTAAACATTCAAAATCAATTAAGAAAACTCATGTGGTAAATCAAAATTCACAAATAAATCACAAATTGAACGAAATAAATTAGGTTAAAATATAATAAAACAATTAGATTAATTACAAATAGAAAAATGTCAATAGATATGTGTCTTCCAAAAATAAAATTATAAGAAACATTCATAATTAATAAACAAAGCTCAGAATCTAGTTTCATTAGGCATTTATATTATAATTATTACAATAAATTGAACGTCATAGGAGAAAAATAGTATAAATAGTATGAATGTCAATAAATTACAATTTGTCTTCCAGGTACTCATTGACTGTGTAGTAGCTTTTTTCAGCTAATAGATTAAAAAGAGACTTTTTGAAATGGTGTACGCTGTCAAGATCTTTTATCATATTTGGTAATTTATTATATAGCTTTGGCGCCATCCCTAAAAAGCTTTTTGAATAGAGCGCAGTCTTGTGTGGAATAGCACATATATCTCTATTGCGTCGTTTTGATCTCAATGTCTGAAACAGATGCAAGTTAAACTACGAATACTGCTGTCTCGTAGATGTACATGCAGGGCAAAGTAAGCAGTTTATATTTCATAAATAGTGGTTTACAGCTATCAGTCTTTTTCAGTTTAAATATAGCACGTACATACTTCTTTTGAGCTTTGAAAGCAAATTGTTTGTCGGTGGAATTTCCCCAATACATTATTCCAAAACGTAATGTTGACGACACATACGCTTTGTACGCTATCAGAACCACAGACTGATTTGCAATTTTCCCAAGAATATATAGAGCATACGAATACTGATTTAGTTTTTTACATACAATTTCTACATGGCATTTCCAGTTTAAATGGCTATCCAAGTAAAGGCCCAGAAATTTGGCACTGCTGGTTTCAGGTATTTTTTTGGTCTGCGTATTTTATATTTAAATTTTGTTTTTTTGTCCTTTGTTCGAACGTCATGACCTGAGTTTTTTCCAAGTTTATTTTAAGTTTATTCTTGTGTAACCAGCTTATAATACAATGAATGGAATTATTTATTTCATTTTCATACATCTCTAAATTTTTACAAGGCAAAATGAGTGTACTATCATCAGCAAACAGGACGGTTTGACAATCTGTGCATTTTGGCAAATCATTGATAAATATAAGAAAAAGCAAGGGCCCGAGGACACTTCCTTGGGGCACGCCGCACTTTGTATACCTAATGGACGACTTGTGAGTAACTTCTGTCTTAGCATTGGGACAAATTTTATTTAGGACCGTGATTTGTTTCCTTCCATTTAAATAAGTTTTGATCAGGTTCAATATATTTCCTCAGACACCATAAGGTTCCAGTTTACCCAGTAATATTGTGTGATCCACGTGATCAAACGCCTTAGACATCTCCATGAGCACTATGGCAATAGGATTTTTTTTGTCAACATTACTAACAAGTTTAGCAACTAACTCATATACTGCGTTGTTTTTATTTCTATTTTTCCTAAAACCAAATTGTTCTTTAGCAAGTATGTCGTTTGTTTCAAAAAATGAGTTAAGAGATTTATAAATTACTCTTTCAATTATTTTTGATAATACCGGAATTAAAGCTATTGGACGATAATTAGACATGTTTGCTTTGTCACCTTTCTTATAAAGTGGTTTAATAATAGTCGTTTTTAATAAGTTCGGAAAGTGACCATGCTCTATGCATAAGTTAATTATAAAACTAAGTACGGGTGCAATGACATGTGACACCTGTTTTAAAATGTTTGTAGATATTTCGTCAAATCCCGTGCTATTAGTATTCTTTAGCGAATTTATTATTTTGAAAATGTCCATAGCATCTGTCGGTGACATAAAAAGGGTTTTCGGATGGTGATGTATAAGAGATACAGCATTAATGTTAACTTTATTTATAAGATGTACCGAATCTATAAAAAAATCATTGAATGCTGTAGCTATGTCTTTAGGATCGGTTATTTGCTTATCACCAATACGAATTTGCTTTACGGATTCTGGGGGAAAATTAGATTTACACCTATTGATTAGTTTCCATGTGGCTTTGGTTTTATTTTCGGCACTATTTATAACATGACTGTTTTGAGACTTTTGTGTCAAATGTATTACTTTTTTTAAACGCCTCGAATATTGTTTAAACAATTGTTTGTTTTCAGTATTTGGTGATCGCCTGTATAACCACAACATCTCTCTTTTCCGTTTACTACAGTTTTTGATGCCTTTAGAAATCCACCGTGGAGTTTTTCGAGTGGAAATCTTTTTCCTCACTGTAGGAAGGCACAGATCGTAAAAAAGTTTAAACATTTCATAAAACAAATTAAAAGCTATTTCAGGGTGTGTGCTATTAAATACTTCAGCAAAGCTTAAACTACTAATGGCTTCAACGAACTTCGATATATTTTCAGAGCTATAATCTCGACGCAATACATACCAGTGATCAATTGAACATGATTTTCTAACTGGACATTTAAAAATTTGAGCAGTGTGATCAGATAGGGCTAACTCCAAAACTTCGCCAGTACCACCTCTAATATTATGCATAATATTGTCAATACAGGTTCCACTAGATATACGTGTGGCCTTTTTTATGCTCGGCTTAAGATTGTAGTTCAGTAGTAGATGTTGAAATTCATTAGATATCCTTGTGTTTTGCAGAATGTCGATGTTAAAGTCACCGCAAAGTATTACCCTTCTTCCTAAGTTTCTTCCGGAGTAGTTTAAAATATGTTCAAGTTTTTCAAAGAAAATAGAAGTAGCATCTCTAGTATATTTTGGAGGTCTATCCCGTCCGCTAATCAATTGGCAATCTTGACAAGGTTGCGACCGCTCTCTTCACGACCGATCCGTCCACCAAAACCTCTGCAAATGAGGAACCCCGTCGGTGCCAGCCACCAAATTGAGAATGCGCCCCCGGCGCCAATACAAAGGCTCAAGGTTGGCATGCTTAATCAGGACGAGGTCTCCAATTTTGGGCGGATGCGTTTCATCAGTCCACTTGACGCGCTGCTGGAGGATGTGCAAATACTCCAAGCTCCAACGCTTCCAAAAACTCTGAGCGAGCTGCTGCACCAACTGAAACCGCGATAGCCGATTTTGGCTCACATCGACAAAAGGGTACTCCGGCAGGGCAACAAGTGGCTGTCCAATCAAAAAATGGCCCGGGGTTAGGGCCTCCAAGTCGTTCGGGTCCGAAGACAACGGGCACAATGGACGCGAGTTCAATACAGCTTCAATGCGGCAAAATACCGTAGCTAACTCCTCAAAGGTGAGAACGGTGTCTCCCAACAATCTGCGACAGTGTCCCTTTGCCGCTTTCACCGCGGCCTTAAAAATACTCCCCAATGGGGGCAGGCTGGCGGGTCAAACAACCAAGTGACCCCTCGGCGGGCTAATTTGTTACCAATGTCAGCCTGGTTCTCAGCAAGGAAGGCGTATACCTCTTTCAAATAGTTACTTGTACCCTTGTAGTTAGTACCGCAATCAGACCTGATCAAAGTAGGTAACCCACGGCGAGACTGTTGTTATGATGTATCAAAATAATAAAAGTATTTCTATTTAGCTACTAGTAACACTATCTATTGTGCAAGGTAAAAAACTATACCTCTATTGTTTTGTGTATTATCTGTGGTACAATGACTTGTCATATAATTTTTCTACGAAATAAATTTAGTCTGTTAGCGACATTCACTTGTTTCATTATAGGTTATGGGCATTATCAGTTATTTTGTTTAAAATAGATAATTAGTGAAAGTGAAATCGCGGAAATATGACTGCGAATTATATTGCCAGTGTTCCAAAACTAAAAGGAAGAGAGAATTATGATGAGTGGAGCTTCGCGGCTGAAAATCTGTTGGTGCTCGAAGGGATGGACATGTACATCAAACCGACGCCAAATTTAGAGGTTAAGCCAGTGGACGATGCAAAAACGAAGGCAAAGCTAATATTGACTATTGATCCGTCATTGTACGTGCATGTAAAGAACACCAAGAGCTCAGCAGAATTATGGACTACATTGAAAACTATGTATGATGATTCTGGTTTCTCAAGAAAAATATCGTTGCTGAGACATCTGATATCTATACGACTAGAAAACTGTGATAATATGGCGACATATGTGACTCAAATAGTCGAGACAGCACAGCGGTTAAATGGCACGGGATTCACAATTACGGACGAATGGGTCGGCTCATTACTATTAGCAGGTTTGTCTGATCGTTATACACCCATGATCATGGCAATTGAACACTCGGGTATTTCGATAACTGCAGATGTCATTAAGTCGAAATTACTTGACATGGAGGTAGCCAGTGATAATGATAGCGCGGAAACCGGAGCTGCATTTGCCGCGCGAAATAAATTTCACTCTGGCAACACTAAGCCAAAGAAATATGGCGGTTCCTCAACATCAAATAAGAAAATAGTGACAGCAATGGCAGATTCATCCAAGAAAATAACATGTTATAAATGTAAAGAAGATGGTCATTATCGAAATCAGTGTCCGTTATTGAAGAAAAATAATAGCAAATGCGTGTTTAATGTCGTTTTCCTGAATGGAAAGTTTAACAAAACAGAGTGGTACGTGGATTCCGGAGCGAGCGCACATATGACAGCGAACGAATCTTGGATTAAAAATATGAACTGTACACCGTGTTTACCTGAAATTGTGGTAGCAAACGAATCAAAAGTGCCAGTTGTTTGTTCCGGAGACGTCGACATAGCTTCTAACCTAAAATTCCACATTATTGTGAAAGATGTACTATGCGTGCCTAGTTTGACAACAAACTTATTATCTGTAAGTGAACTCATTAAAAATGGTAATAATGTCAGTTTTGATGAAAAACACTGCTATATACGAAACAAAAGCAATGTTTTGGTAGCTATAGCTGATTTATCGGATGGTGTATATAAGCTGAGATTGGACACACAGAGTTGTATGTTAGCTGCACCAGCGTTAAGTGGCAAACTATGGCACAGAAGGTTAGCGCACATCAATAGTCAGGACATGAATAAAATGAGAAGTATGGTGGATGGTTTGTCATATGAAAACAATTTTGACATAACCAAATCTCAGTGTAAAACTTGTTGCGAGGGAAAGCAGGAGCGATTACCTTTTTCACATGTGGGTGAAAGGAGCACAGAGACGCTACACAGAATCCATACAGATCTTTGTGGACCAATGGAAACTAGTTCATTGAATGGGGCACGATATTTTATACTGTTCATTGATGATTTTAGTCGGATGACATTTATATATTTCCTTCAAAAGAAAAATGAAGCATTTACTTACTTCAAGATATTTAAGACAATGGTGGAAAATCAGTTAAATAAAAAGATAAAAATACTAAGGTCAGACAATGGACTAGAGTACACCAACAAAGAGTTTGAGAATTATTTAAAGCAAGAGGGCATAATTCATCAAAGATCTAATAACTATACACCGGAACAGAATGGTTTATGTGAGCGGGCCAACCGTACTGTGGTAGAGAAGGCTAGATGTCTGCTGTATGATGCAAAGCTAGACAAAAGATTTTGGGCGGAAGCAGCGAACACTGCCGTCTATTTGAAAAACAGGTCCATTGCATCAGGACTTCCGAAAACACCTTATGAATTGTGGTATGGGAGGAAACCAGATATAAGCCACATACGCTTGTTCGGTTGTAGAGTTATGGTACATGTCCCTAAGGTGCGACGCTTGAAGTGGGATAAGAAGTCTGTGGAACACATATTAGTTGGATATGGTGAAAATGTTAAGGGCTACAGGCTATACAATCCTGTCAAGAAGAGTCTTGTTACCAGCAGAAATGTGATCTTTATGGAAGAAGAATTAGATACCAAAAAGAAAAACCAGGATATGGCTATCTGGATTCCTAATGAAGAGACACCTGCAGTTGGCATACAAGAGGAAGTGAATACAGATTCAGTGGGGGAAACATCACAGAATGTTTCAGACTCCGAAGACTGTCATTCAGATCTTTCTGTGTATGAGGATGGGAGTGAAACATTGACTGAAACTCCAACTCCAGATGACTTAGTACAAGAAGTCCAGGCTACATCAACCCAAGAGCAGGAGCCAGAATTACCTAGCAAGCGTTCCAGGAGAAAACCTGATCGATATGGCTATATGTGTCTTTCCAGTACTGTTCCAGCATCAGAAGAAATTGAGTTCTCAGAGGCTCTCGAGGGGCCTGAGAGTGAACAGTGGAAGCGCGCCATGGCTGATGAGCTGCAGTCGTTTGAAGACAACGATGCTTGGGAGCTCGTTGACAACCCAGGCGATCAGACGGTTGTGAAGTGCAGGTGGGTGCTTAATAAAAAGTTTGATGTGGACAATAATGTGCGGTTCCGGGCTAGACTTGTGGCTAAAGGTTTTTCGCAGAAACCTGGCATAGACTACACAAACACTTTTGCTCCAGTGGTTAGACATTCCACACTTAGATTATTATTTGCTCTCAGTGTTAAGTTGAATATGAGTATTGATCACTTAGATGTAACTACAGCCTTCTTAAACGGTATCTTAAAAGAGACTATTTATATGTCATTACCTAATGGTTTTGTGAACAAAAGTGGGGGAAAGTTTTTGAAATTAAAACGAGCAATTTATGGCTTAAAACAATCTTCTCTTGCGTGGTATGACAGAGTTAAAGATTTACTTTGTAACTTGAATTTCAAAAATAGTCAGTATGAGCCTTGTTTGTTCACGAAAACAAAGAGTGATATTAAAATTATTGTTGCTCTTTATGTTGACGATTTTTTAATATTTTCTAATAATTCTGTTGAAACAGATAATTTAAAACATGTTTTGGGTGCAGAATTTAAACTAAAAGATTTAGGACCTGTGAGGCAATATTTAGGCATGAGGATAAATGTAGACAAAAATAAAAATGTAATAACTGTAGATCAACAGCAATATATTGAACAGTTAGCTTCTAGGTTCAATATGTCAGACTGTAAAACATATAAAACGCCAATTGAATGTAAATTAAATGTTGAGAAAGCTGATGAATGTATAACTGAACTTCCATATCAAAAGTTAATTGGATCATTAATGTATTTGGCAGTACTAACTAGGCCAGACATTTCCTATGCTGTTAGTTATCTCAGCCAATTTAATAGTTGTTACAATCATACACATTGGCATTATGCTAAACGAATTTTAAAATATTTGTTATATACAAAAACTTATTGTTTAAAATTTTGTAAGGATGATAGCAAGTTACAGGGTTTTGTAGATAGTGACTGGGCTAGTGACGCTTTGGATAGAAAGTCTTATACAGGCTTTTGCTTCAAGTTGTCTGGATCTGCTATTTCATGGCAAAGCAGGAAGCAAAAGACAGTATCCCTTTCCAGTACGGAGGCAGAATATACTGCTCTGTCTGAGGCAGCTCGGGAAGCAGTTTATCTTAGAAACCTTCTTCATGAAATTATAGGTAGTTATCATATGATTGAGATCTACTGTGACAATCAAAGTGCATTAAAATTGTCAGTAAGCAATCAAAGTCACAATAGATCCAAACATATTGATGTGAAATATCACTATGTAAGAGATGTTGTTAATTATAAATATATAAAAATTCTATATTTATGTACTGAAGAAATGACAGCTGATGTTTTCACTAAAGGTTTATGTTCTGTTAAACATTATAAGTTTCTGCATAAATTGGGAATTGTACCAAAATGATTTTATTTGTTTATTTTGATAAGTGGGGGTGTTGTTATGATGTATCAAAATAATAAAAGTATTTCTATTTAGCTACTAGTAACACTATCTATTGTGCAAGGTAAAAAACTATACCTCTATTGCTTTGTGTATTATCTGTGGTACAATGACTTGTCATATAATTTTTCTACGAAATAAATTTAGTCTGTTAGCGACATTCACTTGTTTCATTATAGAGACACAAATCTATCCAAGGTCGCCACAAAAGCCTCCGTCGAGAGGGAGGTTACCAACTCCAAGTGCACTGCCTTAGTTGACAGGCAGACAAACACACACAAATAAGCCTTAACAATTTTACTATTGCGAAGAGTAGACGTCTTCACTGAAAAGGGACCACCAAAGTCTGTTCCGACGCCTGCAAAGGGTCTCGCCTCATTGACACGATCAGCCGGCAAGTCTCCCATCATTGGCTGCATAGTAGAGGCCTTAGTCCGGTAGCACGGCAAACAACGGAAGACGATGCTACGAATAGTACAACGGGCCGACAATATCCAAAACTCTCGCTGCAGAATGGCCAACAGCGCATTGCAACCGGCATGCGAGTTCTTAATGTGACGACCAGTCACCAACAATTTAACCAAATGGCCCTCCTTAGGCAACAAAAGGGGGTGACGGGCCCCATAAGGAAGGCTAGAGTGCCTCAACCGTCCCCCAACACGCAAAAGACCCGTATCGTCCAAAAAGGGGTTCAACTTACTAACGGCTCCCGACAATTTTGCCTTACCAGACTTCAAAGTTTCAATCTCCTTCTCAAAGTGTGCAGCCTGCACGGAGCGGACCCAAAGGAGGAGTGATTCCTGTCGCTCGTGAGGAGAGAGAACCGGTGACAGGCGTTTGTTCCCGGGATTCCTATAATTATGACCAAAACGCCTGATCCACGAGGTAACGTTCAACAATTTGTCGAGGGAGCTGTATCGATTCAACAACAAATCAGGGTCAAACGGAGAGTCCTTCGTTCCAACAGCGAGCACCTTGAGCCCGGGCAAAGGACCCGACATCAAGACTGGCGTTCGAGGCCAATCATCCTCGGGGTGAGTCAGCCAGTCTGGTCCCCACCATAGGGGGTGAGCAATCAGGCGGGGTGCCATGCACTCACGTGAGGCCACGTCGCCTGGGTTCAGATCTCCAGGCACGTGCCTCCAAATGAAAGGCGTTTCAGAATTTTGAATCTGGGACACTCGGTTCGCAACAAAGACCTCCAAAGAGTGGACGGACGTCTTCAACCAACACAAAACAATTTGACTGTCCGTCCAGGCGTAAGAAGCCCGAATGTCCAAAGTTCCACCCAAAGTGTGACCAATGTGGTTCAATAGACGCACAAGAAGCGCCGCCCCTGACAACTCTAACTTAGGAATGGTCAGTGCCGTCCGGAGGGGAGCCACCTTGCTCTTGGCCATGACCAGTGACAACTTCACCTGGCCTGTCGCGCTGACGGTGCGCAGATAAACAACAGCTGCATAACCGTGCGAAGACGCATCACAAAACCCATGAAGGGTAGCAGTGTAGCTCCCAGGGGGGAGAATAGCGCGGGGTAACACGACCTCGTTGACTGCAGGGAGTGCGGATACAAATTGGAGCCAATGTTCCAACAGGGTTTCCCGAAGTGGCTCGTCCCAACCAAGTTCCGCAGTCCAAAGGCGCTGAAGAAAACATTTCGACCAAAACAATACCGGGCATACAATAAAATAAAAAATGGTACGGACCACAACAAAGTCCCCCAAGGGCCCCCAGACCCTGACCGATGCCGTTGGCAACAAAACCGTGTCGATCTGAGGGTAACCTTAGCGGGACAGGCGCCAAGTTCCTAACAATGCCTGGGCGGCGACCGATCGCCGCACCCAGGCCCAAGTCCCCCGCGACGGGATGGAGGTCAAACTCCTCGTCCGCGCGGTGTCCCGAGCCACGCGCAATCGCTCATCGACATCGACATCCCACCGGATGCCCGAATGGCGGGCGGACTCCAACCGGGGACGTTCCGCCAATGGAGGGGAGGGAAGGCGGTGCTGGTCTGGCCAGCGCTGCCTAGCAACAGGTGCGTAATCGCCTTTACAAGGGGAGACCAAATGGCGGTCGCGCGGCTCCCGATCAACTTGCGCGGGGGGTGGAGTGCGGCGCTCAAAATTGCGGGCCTCTCCCCGGTTCTGAACCGGCGAGCCAGAAGCCCGGTGACCAACTCCATGGTAACCCCCCGTGCGCGAACCTCCATCAGAGGCTGGTCTGCCAGCGTGGTTCGCGTTAGCGCACAAAATATCCAAATGGGAGTCCCTACAAATTCTACAAGGGCGGGGGTTGGGGCAGTCCCGATGGAAATGAGCCCCCAAACATGAGAAGCACAGACGGCGTGCATTGGCAATTCGGCGGCGGGCACTCACGTGCAATTTCAAAAAGGCCGCGCAAGTTGCCATGCCATGCCCGGTGTCCCTACAAAATTCACAAACAGGACGACTCTGGGTGCCAGCAAAACGGGTGGCGGGGCGACTATCAACAGGCCCGCGAGCCCTAGTCCGTCCCTGGTTTCGTGGCCAGGAAGACGGTTGGCATGACTCGGTGGCAACGCTAGAGTTATCCACAAACCGACACTCATCCTCCAAATATTTGACGAGGTCACCAAATGGGGGGAGATGTGTGACACTATCCCCACCATACTTTTGCTCGAAACGAGCCCTCAAATCGGCAGGAAGCCGTTGCAGCACAACATGCACCAAAAGGTAAGACCAATGGTCCACCGGCAACTCCAATCGCTTTAAAGCGTTGATCGCTGCCACCAACGGGTTCAACAGGTCAGTAAGCAATGCTGACAATCCAGTAATGACCGGTAACCCCAAAATCTGTTTAATATGAACGTCAGTCAAACAACGTTTGTTTTGGTACCGCCGGGTGAGTAGTTCCAAAGCGGTAGGGTAGGCTGAGTCAGTCACCGACAAATGCTGTACCAAGGCTCGGGCCTCACCTTCGAGGACAGACAACAAATAGGCCAACTTTTGGGCGGGTCTGAGGTCCGAGCGTGCATCAACCAAACTTTCAAAAAGGTTCTGGAAACCCAACCAATGGTCCAAGCGACCGTCAAAGTGTGGCAGTTCCAAAGTAGGCAGTCTACTCAATAATCCGGGACCTGAAACAACCGAGGTCTCCGGCTTGACCTGGACAGGTGTCCGGCTCTCCAATATTTCCCGAGCACGTTGACCAATGACATCCCCCAGGTCCAAGATCTGGTCGTAGTCAGCAAGGACCTTATCGCGTGCTGCCTGGTCCAGCACTTCCAGATCCACTTCACAAATGAACTCGTTGAAGCGGGTGAGTAGAGTATCAACGTCGCCGAGTCTCACGTTCAACTGCTCGTACCGAGCAAGCGTGACCCTTTCAAGATCCGGGCGCTCAGTGGTCGCTGCAGTTGAAGTGAACCACCGCAGCTGTGTGGTCAATCCACTGATTGCCTCTCTCACCGCTTTGTATGCCATTGCACAACAAAACAATTCAAATTAAATAACAAAATTCAAACAATAAATAACAAAGGAAATCCAAAGCAAACAATTAAACGGCTTAACTGTTAGTCAATAACTCAAGATATTACAAAAGGAAACACAAAGCAAACAATCAAACTCAAGACAACAACAAAACATTGGTTCCAATCCAATGAACAACAATAAACTTTTATTTCAATTCAAAACAATGCCAATGTTCAAAAATGTCAATTTCAAATGTTAACTTTCACACACAACTATGTCAATGGTACAACAATCCTATACTTTAATGTCTTCCAGACATCCAATATAACAGGTCAGAACTCAACAAGGGGCTGGTAACATAGTCTAATCCAATTAACTTTATTAGAATGTAACCCGGCTGACTTCGGTAACAATAAGTTTACTTGTCTCAACAATTTAGACAGACTATTTCAATAAACAAATAAGTACAGTTAACAAATATTTACAGTTAATTACTGTTTCCCTTAAGAGACTGCCAATTAATTAGCTTACTGTAAATTACCAATTTTGTTGGTTGCATTTCTTACAACCACGCTCTGCTACCATAATGTTCCCCGCCAGGCCTCACGTTCCAGGACAGACAGCAAATAGGCCACTTTGGGCGGGTCTTGGGTAAGCGTGGGTCGAACTGTCCGCCGTGCGCGGAGCTGATTAACAAATATTCAATCACTCACCTGGATGAGGAATTCTGGGGTCTCGATTCCGAGCCTACCCGGATTTATGTATGTAAATGAGTGTACATTGTATTGTGTAGTGAAGTAAGTATTCCGGGATTCAGGCCGCTTCAATACGCTAAAGATTTCAAGCACGCGGTTCCCCAAAGAATCACTATCAATCTATTTCAATCAAATTCCAAAATAAAACCCGTTCAATATCGTCAAAAGGGGTGGCTTACACACAAAACAATCGGATCACAACAAATTGTCCGCAAAACTATAGATTCAACAAGATTAATTAACAACAAGGCTCTCAAGACAAAATAGCCAACCAACCAACCATTATCAAGATCAAACAAGTGTCAAAATCAAACTGACAAGTGACAGACGTCACTCCGTTACACATCATGATGCGCAGGCGCACAGAGTAAACAAAAAATTATCGTACAGTCGGCTGTCTGTGGTCACGGGACGGAACAGGCACTGTTGACGAGAAGGCCGACGAGGTGGTCAAAGCACTGCGCGACGTGTCCCGCAGACTTTTCCCGTCACAGCGGAAAAGTTAGGTGTCCAAACTTTCCTCGGAGACTCTCGGACTTATGAGGGAAAGACGAGTTTTGCAATCCACGCAGCCGTCTTCGTTAGATAAGAGGGTCTTAAACTTAAAGATCAGGAAGCTGACGCGACGCGACCTTCGGTGCTCCAACACCCGCGACATTGAAGTCGCGATTGAGCAAAATCGAGGGTCGAAAGTGTTCGCTCAGCAACTAGGGAGGTCCCATCTGACGAAACTTAAAACTTTGGATGGCAAAATCCCAGATGTCGACCAGGGCGAGATTAGGGCGGCTCTCGAGCAGCTTAAGAACAACAAGGCACCTGGGGATGACGGAATCACGACAGAGCTCCTTAAAGCGGGCGGGGCTCCAGCCTTGAGAGAGCTCGCGAGTCTCTTCAACTCCGTCATCCAAGAGGGTACAACGCCCGAAGCGTGGAGCAGAGGTGCGGTGGTTCTGTTATTCAAAAAAGGTGATAAAACCTTGCTGAAGAACTATAGACCCATCTCACTTCTGAGTCACGTGTACAAGCTGTTCTCGAGAGTCGTCACGAACCGTCTCGCCAGGAGACTTGATGAGTTCCAGCCACCAGAACAAGCCGGTTTTCGAAAAGGATTCAGTACCGTTGACCACATCCATACTGTTCGGCAAATTGTACAGAAGACCGAGGAGTACAACCAGCCGCTGTGTATGGCATTTGTGGACTACGAGAAAGCCTTCGACTCTATCGAAATATGGGCAGTTCTAGCCTCTCTGCAACGATGTCGAATTGACTGGCGCTACATCGAATTGTTGAGATGTTTGTATGACGCTGCCACGATGACTGTTCAGATCCAGGATACGAAAACCAGCCCAATCCAACTGCTCAGGGGGGTGAGACAGGGGGATGTGATATCCCCGAAACTGGTTACCAACGCGTTGGAGCACGTATTCAAGACGCTGGACTGGACTGGACAGGGTATCAATGTGAATGGCGAGTACATCTCACACCTTCGCTTTGCCGATGACATCGTAGTAATGGCAGAGACGCTGGAACAGTTGGACCAGTTGCTGCACAGCCTGAATGGAGCCTCCCGGTGGGTTGGCCTCGGCATGAATTTGGATGAGACGAAAGTCATGTTCAACTCGCACGTCTTGCCGAGTCCAATCCACATCGAGGGTTCGCTTCTCGAAGTTGTGAAGGAGTATGTCTACTTAGGGCAAGTCATCCAGGTCGGTAGACACAGCTTTGAGAAGGAAGCCGACAGGAGGATCCAGTTGGGTTGGGCAGCGTTTGGGAAACTTCGTCAAGTCTTCTCGTCGCTAATCCCGCAATGTCTGAAGACTAAGGTCTTCAACCAGTGCGTCCTGCCCGTAATGACATACGGAGCCGAAATATGGACACTGACAGTTGGGCTGGTTCACAAATTCAAGGTCGCTCAGCGCGCTATGGAGTGGGCTATGCTCGGAGTTTCTTTGAAGGATAAAATCAGAAATGAAATTATCCGGAAAAGAACTGAGTTACCGACATAGCTCGCAGAGTAAGCAAACTGAAGTGGCAGTGGGCTGGCCATGTCTGTCGAAGGACCGATGGCCGATGGAGCAGACGAGTCCTGGAGTGGAGACCGCGTATCGGCAAGCGTAGCGTGGGACGCCCCCCAGGTGGACCGACGACTTAAAGAAAGTGGCTGGGGCAAACTGGATGCGGAAGGCGGAGCACAGGGTGTTGTGGCGCAATATGGGAGAGGCCTATGTCCAGCAGTGGACTGCGATAGGCTGAGTTGATTGATTCATTGATAGGCTTATGTTTATAAATTAAAATAAATTTGTTTTTTTTTAGATTCGTGATTTTAGTATGTAATAAAAAGTGAAAGTGGCGCTACTCACCCGTGAATATAATAGCATGCGCCGGATTGGAGGCCCACAGCTCCACGAGATGCACGGCGGCGCCGAAGCGCAAGCTCGGGTGTCCGCAGAACACCACGCAGGGCTGCACACACAACACGCGTTAGCGGCCGCACTCTAGTTAACCATACAGTTACACATTGCGATTGACGGTCACGAAAAAGCCGACAACGTTTACAGATTCGAAGTGGGCTACATAAGTAAGCCACAGTGGCGTGTGGCGTGTGGCGTGGCGCAGGGCGGGCGGGCTCACCTGGCGGAAGTCGGCGCTGAAGGCGTCGTCGTGCAGCGAGCGCGCGTGCTTGAGGCGGCCGGCGCGCACCAGCGCGGCGTGCGGGAACGGCTCCTCCGGCAGGTACACGCGCGCCTGCACACACAGCGCACTGTCACACCGCACATCACTGCATTATACATATTGATTGCTCTTTAAGGGAGTAAGGTGTCATTCGCAATATTTCCTGGTAAACTGGCTATAAATCAAAATTCATTTATTCAAATAAGGCTAAAAGTCAGCACTTTTAGACCGTCAAAATAACTTAACACCCTCTTGTAATTCTATAGAAAGGGCCTGGTCCCAAATAAAGGGATATGTCTCTAGCAAAAATGCAAACTTCGGAGATAAGGGTTTTAAGTTAATAAGTTGGTTAATAAAGCTGCCGTCATAGCTGAGGCATTTAATGAGTGCCTGAATGTGAAATGTGCCATGAATTATTTGCCAACATACCTATAACTACGACTTGCTCCTTAAATTCGTCCTCGTCTAAAGCTGAAAACCTTTTGCATAGTTGTGTGCCCGGATGTAGTCGCTTATTTAGTTTCGAACATGTAACGCCTCGTGATGTGGTTAATATTTTTAACATACTTAAGTCTAAAAACACTGGTGATTACTGGGGCATCTCCATTAAACTGTTAAGTAATATAATAGACATCGTAGCCCCCTATCTAGCTGTTACTTTTAATAAATGTGTTGATTTAGGATCTTTTCCTGACCTCATGAAGAGTAGTAAAGTCATACCATTATTTAAAACAGGTAATAAAAATAACGTTGGTAATTTCAGACCCATTTCTATCTTACCTGCATTTAGTAAAATATTTGAAAAGTTAATACTCAAGCAATTGCTAAGACATTTTAATTTAAATAGCCTCCTTCATAATGAGCAATATGGCTTTACAAAGGGTCGTTCGACAACAGATGCGGGTGTTGCTCTGCTGAAACACATTTTCAATGCTTGGGAGAACTCGCAAAATGCTATTGGAGTTTTCTGTGATCTCTCCAAAGCTTTTGATTGCGTTCACCATGACACACTTTTACGTAAACTACGTCATTACGGTGTTCAAAACGAAGCTCTCAATGTCATAAGTTCTTATTTGCAAAATAGGCACCAATGTGTAGATGTCAATGGAGTAAAATCTTCCGGGCTACTAGTTCAGTTAGGTGTACCTCAAGGCTCAATACTGGGTCCAATCTTATTCTTAGTGTATATTAACGACTTACCATTCTATTTAAAGAATATCTGTGACATTGTACTATTTGCTGATGATACCTCACTTATCTTTAAAGTAGACAGGAATAGAAAAGATTTTGATGACAGGAATAGTGCGCTCTCAATGGTTACGGATTGGTTTACCACAAATAACCTAGTTCTTAATGCTAAGAAAACAAAATGTATAAAGTTCGCTTTACCGAATGTTAGGCATCTGGGACCCAACGTCGTCTTAGATAATGAGGTGCTTGAAACTGTAGACTCGGCAGTTTTTCTAGGCATAACAGTAGACGCAAAACTACAGTGGGGCCCACATATTTCAAGCCTAGCCGGGAGGCTCAGTTCGGCTGCCTACGCCGTCAGGAAAGTTAGACAATACACGGACGTCGATACAGCTCGATTAGTCTATTTTAGTTATTTTCATAGCGTTATGTCCTACGGCATTCTGCTGTGGGGCAAAGCCGCGGACATTCAAAATATTTTTGTTCTTCAAAAACGAGCTGTTCGAGCTATATACCAACTAGGTACTAGAGTTTCTCTGAGAGAGTTGTTTAAAGATATTGGTATTCTTACGGTGGCATCACAATTCATCTTCGCCAACATCTTATATATTAAGCAAAATATACATCTGTACACTAAGAACAGTGATATTCATAATATTAATACTAGAAATAAGGACAAGCTACGTGCTCCCTTTCACCGGCTTCATAAGATTCATAATTCATTTGTTGGTCTTGGTATTACCTTTTTCAACAAGCTTCCCTCTGCTTTCATAGATTTGCAGTTTAATGAGTTTAAAGCTAAAGTAAAATCCAACCTTTGTTCAAAGGCATACTATTCTATCAACGACTTCTTAAACGATAAGAATAGTTGGTCGCTGTAATTAGCTCAATGTTTATGTTCTTTCAACCAGAATCAGAATTAGCTTTCCTCATCATTGTGTATGTAAGCGGGCACGCCCTTTATACCCGGAGGCTCTTATTTAGGTTTTAAGTTCTATTTACGATTTTATTATTTCAGCTTGAGTTTAGTTTTTTTAATGTTTTGTTCGTATATTGGCGTGTGCTAGCTGACATATGACGCATAATTTGATGTATGTTTTGTTTTGTTTTATACTATTAATTACTTACATAATACTGTATAGAATCAAGTTCTTCTAACTTAACAGACAGCTGTGCTGCTGTGGAGTTTGTTCCGCCACTTCTTCTTCCCAGCTAAAGCACTAGGAAGTGTCGAAGGGTGGGCGTTTTTGGGGGACTGTCTCATGTAACTTTGACGTTCAAAAAGTGCTGACTCTCAGCCTAGTTTGAATAAATGACTTTTGATTTTTTGATTTTGATTTTAAGTATTTCTTTTTATTTTTTGTCAAAAGTCGAAAACTATGCGGGCTAAAAAAAAAAAGAAAAACGTTTGAAAATGTGCAACTAGCGCTTTTTCATATGTTACTCCACATGCCCTAGTAACCATGCACCATCGGTTCAATGCGGCCTCCCGAAGCAGTCGTGTCCGGTGAGGACCTGCGGAAGGCGAGGACGTGGCGCCTCTCCAGCCACTCCTCGAAGAGAGGACTTAACGCCGCAATGCTGGGGATGCCTAGGTTTGGGTCCGGATTAGATCATAAGGAATATAATTGTAGGCCCCAGCACGCACCTGCTTGCCGACGGAGACCCACTCGGCGAGGATGTTGCTGTAGGCCAGCGACGAGTCGGCCACCGGCGACACCACGTACATGGGCACGGAGGCCAGGCCGGCCGTGTCCAGGTGCGCCGACAGGCACTCCAGCAGGTCGTACAGCACGCCCGACGGGTACACCGGGCACAGCACCGAGCCGCCGCCGCGCAGCGTCAGCGTGGCGTGCACGCACAGGTCGCCCAGCATGTGGTCCGGGTTGTGCGCCGGCGTCTGCGTCAGCGCCGCCAGCACCAGCAGGTCGGCGCCGCGCAGCGCCGCCTGGTTGATGGGCCGCGGGTGCGTCGTCAGCGTGGACGAGCCGCTCACGTACGCCACCTGCGGGCCGTCGGACCGGTCAGCGCGCTGTGAGGGGCGCTGAGCGGCCGGCCGCGCGTCGCATACCTTACCTTCTCGTGCGCGGAGCGCAGCACCCAGTTGGCGGAGCCGAGGCAGAAGCCGGAGCTGACGGCCGTGGCGTCGAGCGCGCCGTAGATGTCGACGCGCTCGTCGTAGCCCACGACGCGCACGCGCGCCAGCGCCCGCGCGATGGCGGCGGGCGCGAACAGGCGGCGCCAGGCGCGCGGGCGCGCGGCCAGCGCCAGCGGCGCGGGCAGCACGTGCAGCAGCTCCTTCCAGCGCCGCGCCGCGCCCGCGCCGCCCGGCCCGTCGCCGCCCGCGCCCGACACCCACTCGGCCAGCTCCTCCAGGTAGAAGCGCCCGATCTGCAGCGTGGGCTCGGTGGCGTACACCTGGCCCTTGAAGCCCGTGTCCTCGGTGATGAACGGGAGCGCCATCATGCACGTGTAGTTAGAGATGAGGATCACGTCCAGTTGCGAGAAGTCTACGACCTTGTCTAATGGTGGACAGAATTCTGGCATGCTGTCTACGAAAACACGGCCACAGCATTCTTTTAATTCCTAAAAAAAGAAAACAATAATACGACATTAGATACCTGATTATCTACCTAATAGTAATTTTCATTTATTGTTACATAATACCACAATAATTAACACACTAACCAATAAAATGGAGTAAAGTACAATTAATCATAACATAACATAATATTTATTCAAAAAATAAAAGGCTTAAAAATATTGTTACGTAGATCGTAAAGTCTAGAAACATCGCGCTAAATCCATCTCAGAAAGAGACAGCGTTACGTAGATCGAAAAGTCTAGAAACGTCACGCTAATTCCATCTAAGGATGGAGCAGTGTTCGAAATTACTCGAAAAGACACGCTAACGCCATCTGTTATCAGGTAGCAAGTACTACGAACAATTGTACGTAGACGCCACCGCCATCTATTGTCAAATAGCGGGATTAAACAGTAAATAGATGTCTGTGGAAGTTGCTCGAAGTTTCTACACTACTAGTAAACTATGGAAAAGTGTTGAATGTTCGCGAATGTTCTGCTTGGGATATAAATAGCGGATTGTCGGGCCGACGAGCAGTTCGATTTCGGAAGCGAGCGAATACGAATCTAGCGATACAGTACAAGCGAAACAAGTGATTCTGTTTGACGTTTGATTATTGCGATATTGTGATTGTTTAATTAAACTGTGGTATGTTTCGATAATATTGGTTTAAATTAATTTATCCCGAACCCCAGCTCGTAACAATTGGTGTCAGAAGTAAGGGATAAATTATGCCAGTTTTACCGAAGGAGGATACGGAAGGTATCCGTACCAGGTCCAGTGACCGTCCGAGGTACAGCCCTAAGTGCTACACTTGCGGAGAAAAAGGCCACCTTCGGTCAAGTTGTCCGAAGCGAAACACAGCTAACGAAAACCAGACCCAAGAAAGAAAGGCGGCAGATATCACCGCCCAGCAGCAGGAAAACTAGTCAACGCCAGGACTGCGGGGCGGGTGCTGGCTGGTGTTAAAATAGCCCCAAGAATTTCGGTCTCACAAGCCCATGATGGGAACACCCTAGTCATATAAGACGAAGTGAACGGAAGACCATGTAAGCCGACATTGGATACTGGAGCTTCTCGCACGGTTGTCAGTTCCCAACTAGCGAATCGTTTTCTTGGGGACTTATTCGGTAAGCATGATGGCGTAAATTTAGTAACAGCTACCGGTCAGCACATAACCGTCCGTGGTGAGAAGGAAGTGGAGTTAAAACTGGGAAACACTATCTATTGGCATAAGGTCATCATGGCTGACATAGTGGACGACTGCATCCAAGGTTTGGACTTCATGCGACAGCACTGTTGTGAGATCGACGTTAATCAAGGAGTCCTAAAATGTGGGTCAGAAGAAGTCTTCATGGAAGGTGCACCATCAGGGAAAGTGTACTGCTTGAAGAAGATTGTTCTTTCTCCCCGATCGGAAACAATAGTTCCAGTTAGGCTCCCACATAATTCCGGGCAGAAGAACCGATGTATTCTCATTGAAGGATTGGATGAAAACCTTCCATGGAAGATTGCGCGGACCTTGGTAAAGGCAAGAGATGTTGCAGCCGTACGCATACTGAACCCAAGTGAAAAGGAACAAGTAATCAAGAAGGGTACGTTGATGGGTTCCTGTCGGGAAGTAGCTTGGATGTGTGAATGCCAACATCGGCCTCCGCAAAATAACGGCCAAAGTGCAAGATTTAACGTGTTAAATCTTTTGGAAGACTGTCGTAAAGATTTATCGGAAGAAGAAAGAGAGAAGGCTAGGAAGATGCTACTTCAGTATGCAGACATATTCTCTTCAAATGATGCTGGCATAGGGAAGACTAGATTGGTTCAACACAGAATTAATACCGGAAATGAGTTACCAATACGACAGCGACCGAGAAGACTACCAGTGGCAAGAGAAAAGGAGGTAGATACCATGATTAAAGGAATGGTAAAGGATGGAGTTATAGAGCCTTCGTCTAGTCCATGGTGCTCTCCTGTGGTCCTGGTAAAAAAGAAAGATGGCAGCATGCGGTTTTGTGTAGACTATCGTCGATTGAATGACGTTACTAAGAAAGACAGCTATCCACTACCCCGGATCGACGACACACTGGACACGCTGTCAGGAATGAAGTGGTTTACCACGTTAGACCTAAAAAGTGGCTACTGGCAAGTGGAAATAGACCCTAAAAACAAGGAGAAAACCGCATTTTCTACGGGAAAGGGATTATGGCAGTTTAACGTCATGCCATTCGGATTGTGCAATGCTCCTGCAACATTTGAAAGGCTAATGGAGCTAGTTCTCACGGGACTAATTGGAGACGCCTGTCTTGTCTATTTAGATGACATCATCATCGTGGGCCGCACATTCGAAGACCACCTCCAAAATCTGGAACGTGTTCTATCAAAAATCCGAGGAGCCAATCTTAAGCTAAGTCCAAAGAAGTGCTCATTCTTCAGACAGCAAGTAAGCTTTTTGGGGCACTTGGTTTCGAAGGAAGGAGTGCAAACAGATCCTGAGAAAATCGTCGCCGTCAAGGAATGGCCAGTCCCGAAAGACAAGACGCAGGTCAGGGCATTTTTGGGTTTGTGCTCGTACTATCGCCGGTTTGTCAAGAATTTTGCTGACATTGCCAAACCTCTTCACAAGCTTACTGAGGAGAAGAGACCGTTCTGTTGGGATGAGAACTGTGACATCGCATTTCGAGATTTAAAAGAACGGTTGTGCAACACCCCAATTTTCGGCTACCCTGACACAGAAAATGAATTTATAGTTGACACGGACGCAAGTAATACTGGAATTGGCGGTGTGTTATCTCAACGGAAAGGAGGTTATGAAGTTGTGATAGCTTACTTCAGTAAGTCTTTATCGAAGCCGGAAAGAAATTATTGTGTCACGAGACGCGAACTTCTTGCCGTAGTAAAGACATTGCAGCATTTCAGCAAATACTTGCTTGGACGTAAATTCCACCTGCGGACCATGATGCATTAAAGTGGTTGTTGCAGTTTAAGAACCCAGAAGGACAAGTGGCGAGATGGATTGAACTGCTACAAGAGTATGACTTCGCAATTGAACATCGTAGTGGGAAGTCTCACGGTAACGCGGACGCTTTATCAAGAAGACCTTGTCCTGAAGACTGCAAGCATTGTGTCAGGCAAGAAGCTAAGGAAACAGTACCTGTCAGGATGCTAAGAACGGACCTTAGTGACGAATGGAAGGAAACCCTACAGCATGCTCAGCAAACTGACAAAGATATCAGGCCAATTTTCGAGTGGATTAATGCTAATGCTCCCAAACCGAAATGGTGTGATGTTGCAGCGATGAGTACCACCACAAAAAGTTATTGGGCACAGTGGGAGAGCTTGGTGATCCAAGATGGTGTCTTGTGCCGAAAATGGGAAAATGCTCGAGGGAATAGCTGTCACTTGCAAATGGTAGTCCCAAAAACGAAGGTACCAGAAGTTCTACAGCTCTACCACAATGGTTCTTCAGGTCATATGGGAGTAAGAAGGACTCTGTTAAAGATCCGAGAAAGATTTTACTGGATCCACTGTCGAGAGGATGTGGAAGACTGGTGTCGTAGATGTACCAGTTGTGCAGCGGTAAAAGGACCACGCACACGCAGCAGGGTGCACCCCTTGAAAGTGTACAACGTAGGAGCCCCCTGGGAACGAATAGCATTAGATGTCGCTGGGCCAGTTCCCGAAAGTGAAAGTGGAAATAAATATATCATGGTTGTCATGGATTACTTCACCAAGTGGCCGGAAGTCTTCGCCATCCCTAATCAAGAAGCTTCAACAATCGCTGATAAATTAGTCCACGAAGTCTTCTGTCAGTTTGGGGTACCCTTGGAAATCCACAGCGATCAAGGAAGGAATTTCGAGTCTCAAGTGTTTCAGGAAACATGTCGGGTTATGGGTACTCACAAAACCAGAACCACTTCATACCACCCACAATCTGACGGAATGGTGGAGAGATTTAATCAGACGTTGGAAAGATATCTGGCAAAAGTTGTAGCAAGCAGACAAAAGGATTGGGACAAGCACATACAACCGTTTCTTCTGTCATACCGAAGTGCAGTTCACGAGAGTACAAATGTGACGCCAGCCTTCGCGAACTTTGGAAGGGAGTTAAGGTTACCAGCTGATCTAATAACCGGCATTCCCCCTGATTCACCACGCAGTATAACAGATTATGCAAATGATCTGCGCAACAAGATGAATGACGTATATGAGCATGTCAGAGAATCAGGCCAGCAGATGTCCGAGAGAATGAAAACTCGTTATGATCGAAAGATGAACAATACTGGCTTCGACGAAGGTTCGCTAGTGTGGTTGCATAACCCTGTGCGCAGCAAAGGGAAGTCCCCTAAACTACAGGCAAAATGGAACGGGCCGTACCGGATTGTGACCAAGATCAATGACGTCACTTACCGAATACAAAAGGGTATGCGAACTGCGCCTAAAATTGTTCATGTAGATCGATTGGCACGATATTACGGGAATAATGATGCTCGGGACGAGCATGTTTAAGGAGGGGGCAGTGTTACGTAGATCGTAAAGTCTAGAAACATCGCGCTAAATCCATCTCAGAAAGAGACAGCGTTACGTAGATCGAAAAGTCTAGAAACGTCACGCTAATTTCATCTAAGGATGGGGCAGTGTTCGAAACTACTCGAAACGACACGCTAACGCCATCTGTTATCAGGTAGCAAGTACTACGAACAATTGTACGTAGACGCCACCGCCATCTATTGTCAAATAGCGGGATTAAACAGTAAATAGATGTCTGTGGAAGTTGCTCGAAGTTTCTACACTACTAGTAAACTATGGAAAAGTGTTGAATGTTCGCGAATGTTCTGCTTGGGATATAAATAGCGGATTGTCGGGCCGACGAGCAGTTCGATTTCGGAAGCGAGCGAATACGAATCTAGCGATACAGTACAAGCGAAACAAGTGATTCTGTTTGACGTTTGATTATTGCGATATTGTGATTGTTTAATTAAACTGTGGTGTGTTTCGATAATATTGGTTTAAATTAATTTATCCCGAACCCCAGCTCGTAACAATATGTACAGTTTGCTTATACGTAAATTATATTCTAATATTTACGTGCCTGAACTAGGTAATCCTGTGTTTCAGGCAAGAAGAGCCTAAATCTAATATATAAAATTCTCGTGTCACAGTTTTCGTTGCCATACTCCTCCGAAACGGCTTGACCGATTTTGATGAAATTTTTTGTGCTTATCCGGTATCTATGAGAATCGGCCAACATCTATTTTTCATCCCCCTAAATGTTAGGGGTAGTCCACCCCTAAATTTATTTTTTATTTTTTAGACAAAATTTTTAATTTCTATTTTTTTATGATACAACATACAAAAATACATACAATCCTCAATTTTCACTCTTTTTCACCCAGCAAAACAACGTTTGCCGGGTCAGCTAGTAGTCTTTTAAAATAAATAAATAACCAAAAGTTGTGAATAGACAAATTATTATATAAATGTTGAGTAGTTTATAAAATAGTTTCTAAAATTTTATAGAATTAAATATTTAACGTAGGTGAATACTTACTTTAACACAGTTAGTAAATTCTATGTTTCTTCGTAAGACATACTTTGGAGAGCGTCATTGAGAGTTCTCTTACAATTTGTATAGTTCAGTGAAAAATTTTTTGGAGTTTAATCTATTATAGAGAGGGCCGAGGTACAGATAAAATTTGGATATAAAAGCATGTTTTGTTCTATTTTGTGGACAGACTATATCTTTACGTCTTTTATTAGTAAATTCAGTGCTGTAGGGTAAAGCTGCGTGTTGTTTTAACACAATGCCCATTATAAATAGCTGTCGAACTGTTAATACTTCACAAGATTTGTATAGTAGGTTAGTAGGGAAAAGGAAAGGGCGGGAAGTAGACACTTTGAGTATCGCTCTCTGAGCTCTCTCGATAGTTAATAACAATGTTTTACCCGCTCCACCCCATGTGGTAATACAGTAAGTTAATATCGATTGACATAGAGCAAAGTAAACTTGTCTAATTATTTTTGGGTCAGCAAAATGGCGTAACTTTTTAAAAACAAATATCAACTTGCGAATTCTGCTATTTAAGGCTTCTATGTGTTTTTTGAACGAAAGTGATTCATCCATTATAACACCAAGGTATTTCGTTGTATTTGTCATTTTGATGACAGGACAAACACATTGGTTATCTGTAGGCATAGCGCAATAATGAGCATATATTGTCGAGGTAGGGCAAGTTGATGTTTGCTTGCGCATCGAAAACTTAATGTAATTTGTTTTGCCTGCATTTAGTGTGAGTGAATTATATTGAAGCCATTTATTAACAACATTAAAACCGTGTTGCGCAAATTTGTAGACATTGTTTTCTGAGTCAGCTGAAAATAGTAGGGCAGTATCGTCAGCATAAGAAATAATTTGGCCGTGCTCTAAGTTTAGATTACAAAGATCGTTTATATAAATCAAAAAAAGTGTAGGTCCCAAAATACTTCCTTGGGGAATTCCGAAGGACGTGTTTTTTTGATCATCACTGAGAACATTACCAATCCTTACACATTGGGTACGGTCTTCTAAATAGCTCGTAAATAATTTCAGCTGGGTCCCTCTTATACCTATGGCTTCAAGCTTGCGCAACAGAATAGAAATAGAAACCGTGTCAAATGCTTTCGCGAGGTGCAGGCATATTCCTACTGTATGGTTACCATTATCAAGTTCTTTGGATAAATAGTCAGTCAGATGATGTACGGCATCGTCTGTTGACATTTTTGGCCTAAATCCAAACTGTCGTTTCGATAAAATTAATTTATCCTCCAAGTATTTGTAAAGCCTTTTATTTAGAATTTTTTCTAATATTTTAGACATAGAAGGCAGTAAGGAAATAGGTCTATAATTTGTCACTTGTTCTTTATTGCCTGATTTATAAACAGGGACAACAACAGCTTTTTTTAGGCACTCAGGAAAAATACCTGTAGATAAACATTTTTGGAAGATATATGTCGTGAAACCATCTAAATGGTATTGACTTCTTTTACACTCAACAATACGGTTTCCGTCCAAAATCGAACACCCTATCAGCGACAATAGATTTAATTACTAAAATCAAAACATCCATCGACAAGAAACTTATAGGTCTGGGTATCTTTATCGATTTGAAGAAAGCTTTTGATACCGTTAGTCATTCCCTATTGCTCAAAAAACTCAGAAACATCGGAATAACTGGATCTGCATACAAAGTCCTGGAATCATACCTTACTGACAGATTTCAAATAGTTAAAATAAATAATTGCGAGAGTAGACCAGCTAAATTAAATTACGGAATACCACAGGGATCAATTTTGGGGCCTCTTCTTTTCCTTGTATATATAAATAATATAAAAAACATCAACATTACTGGCGACACTACTCTGTACGCTGACGACACCTGTCTCTTTTATTTCGGAAGTGATATTGAAGAAGTTGTTAGAGAAGCGCAAAACGATCTATCATTACTTAACGAATGGTTCAAGTATAACCTGCTTACCATTAATCCGAAAAAAACGTCGTACATGATCTTTGCAGCTAAAAATAAAAAAATACCGAGTGACATTAACCTGACTATAGATAATGAATCGTTACAAAAGTCAACAAGTGAAAAATATTTAGGCTTAACCCTAGATCCAAGACTAACTTGGTCTAATCACATAGAAAAAATAAGAACAAAAATTTCTTCACTTACGGGAGCACTACGTAGACTTTCTGGTTGTATTCCGCACAAAATTAGAAACTTGATTTATAATGCACTCGTGAAACCACATATAGAATACTTGGTTGAAGTATGGGGATGCGCCGCTAAAACCTATATAAACCAGATTCAAGTGATACAAAATAAATTAATTAAAACTCTATACAATTACCACTACCTAACATCAACTAAACAAATATACAGGGTGTCCAAGAACCTGGCGTCCAACTGGATTCCCACGATGCCCCAAGTTCTAACAGTACTCAGAAAAATATTTTAAAAAATCCACCCCATGTACTTACAGAATTATACTGATTTCAAAAAAAAGGGGAAATGAGCACCCTGTGACATACTTTTGAATGCTGTGACTGCTAATGCTGATAATTTCGATATTTCTTGGAGGTTTTGTAATCTAGGGTATTGCTGTGTCTAAATAGAATGTAAAAATAATGTACTTATTGTACCATTTTAAAATAAAATATTATTTTAACTAAAGGTGATATGGAAAACTATTGAATTTCGCAACTTTGACCGACTGTAGTGTAAAAAAAATGTACCAAAATAGTATGGCAAGTGACGTCAAATTTTGACGCGTTTATTCCTCTTTTTAAAAAGGTATAATACTTACACATTAATTTGAAAAAAAAAATTTTGATAATATTTTTACTCAACAACCCAATTTTTACGAAGTGCCTACCTACTAACGGTAACTGTCGGACCCTTTCTTATCTTAGAAACTGTTATGTTACTACTATTATTTACTTCGGTTCCAAGAGTGAGCAAGAAGGAAATACACACAGGTAGATGGGTTCCCAGTAGAATAAAAGCAAAGAATGTTAGTTTAAAGATATTTTATTACAATAAATGTTCAAAATGTTGACCACCCGCGGCAATACAAGCTCTCACTCTCCTTAAAAAGGACCGCTTTATGTTTCGCGAGTAACTTTTTTGACGTATCACCTGCACTGCTTGTGTTATCTTCTCACGAAGGTCAGCGATGTCATTAATGGGCTTCGCATAAACGAGCTCCTTCATAGTTCCCCAGAAAAAAAAATCCAGCGGATTTAAGTCAGGTGAGCGGGCTGGCCACGGGATTGTTCCTGATCGCCCAATCCACCTGTTCGGGTATTGCTCGTCCAAAAACTCTCTAACGGATACGCGAAAATGTGCTGGACAGCCGTCGTGTTGGAACCACATATCTGGTGGGGTCTCTTCTAGTAAGTTTGGCAAATCATTTTGAAGAAAATTTAAATATGATTCGCCAGTCAAATTCTCGGGCATCTCAAATGGACCAATAATATTCCCACAGAGAATACCGGTCCACATGTTCACTTTGAACCGGTACTGGGATCTATCTTCTCGCATCAAGTGCGGATTTTCCACATGCCACTCGTGCAAGTTGTGTAGGTTCATGTAGCCATCCTTCTTAAATGTTGATTCATCTGACCACAAAATTTTGTCGATAAAGTTTTCGTCTTCTCGATGTTTTTGCAGGATTGTTTCACAAAACGCGACTCGGCTCGGATAGTCTCGAGGTAAAAGACTTTGCACTCGCTGTACGTGGTACGGATGATATTCTTCTTTTTGGAGAATACTGTGTGCTGTGCTCTTCGGTATCCCCGTATCAGCTTCTATTCCTCGCACAGAGATGCTTGGATTTGCCGACACCGCCTCTAAAACTTCATCGCGTATGAAGTCATTTACGGGTCGTCCTTCACCAGCTACTTGATTGGGGAACCGCCCGTCACATAGTGATCTGTGCACATTAATGAAAACTCGATGGTCGGGATATCGCGTAGCCCTCGGATACCTTTCTCTGTAAAGTCTCGCTGCAGCTCGTCCATTACCTCTACATTCTCCATAAATGTAGTGCATATTTGCGTATTCTTGCGGAGTGTAGGTCGCCATGGTAGCACACACAAAACACAAACTGTCCAAACACAGGCAAAGGTCGTCGTAAAGAGTTCGTTTCAAAGTCCAGAGCACAAAGAGTAATCGACTCCAATAAACAAAGCTTTAAATCGTAGTACGTGATCAATGGTAACAATAAGAGAGAGGTGCGTAGTAACGGCAGAGGCAGTGACGCGTACTGACCGTACTGTTATCCTAAATAGCACGATCCCAGATAGCGTCACTATCTATCTCACTCGCACCTCTAACCTTTTTCTCCCTCACTCTTACCTGAATAATGGGGTACCATAAAGAAGAACCAGCAAATCGCAAAGATAGTTTCTGTCTTGCTCCCTCCTGTTGTAATAACGAATCACTATGGTGAGATGCATGCACATACCGTCCCTTACGGTCTAACCTGTTTTTTGAGAGGCCTGTTGTTATTTTTATGAGCATACAATAGTAATTCTTTAGAGGTTAGATTCAATTCGTCGTAAATTTTTCTTTCTAAGAATTCTGTAAGACATCGTAAAAATTGGGTTGTTGAGTAAAAATATTATCAAAAATTTTTTTTTTCAAATTAATGTGTAAGTATTATACCTTTTTAAAAAGAGGAATAAACGCGTCAAAATTTGACGTCACTTGCCATACTATTTTGGTACATTTTTTTTACACTACAGTCGGTCAAAGTTGCGAAATTCAATAGTTTTCCATATCACCTTTAGTTAAAATAATATTTTATTTTAAAATGGTACAATAAGTACTTTATTTTTACATTCTATTTAGACACAGCAATACCCTAGATTACAAAACCTCCAAGAAATATCGAAATTATCAGCATTAGCAGTCACAGCATTCAAAAGTATGTCACAGGGTGCTCATTTCCCCTTTTTTTTTGAAATCAGTATAATTCTGTAAGTACATGGGGTGGATTTTTTAAAATATTTTTCTGAGTACTGTTAGAACTTGGGGCATCGTGGGAATCCAGTTGGACGCCAGGTTCTTGGACACCCTGTATAACGACACTAAACTATACAACATAAAACAACTTTATATATACAAAACATGTACCCTAATTAGAAAAATAATAACAAAGGAAACGCACTCGCAGTTGAATTTCAAAAAAACAAACCACGGATACTACACCAGAAATCGCAATAAACTCGAACTCAGACCACCCAGAACCAATTACGGGAAGAAAAATATTTTATATGAAGGAGCGGTACTGTACAATAAATTGCCAGAGACAATTGTGAATGCAAAAACTGGAAATATTTTTAAAAAAATGTTAAAAAATCATGTCCAAAATAAAGTAACCATTAGTTAGTTAAAAAATAAAAAATTATATATGTATTTGCTTACGATAGTAAAATAACTTATTGTATAGATTTTAAGTATTTAGAACAATAATATAAAATACTTTGTTTACCTTTTGTCGACTCATGGAGTCATTATGTTATTTAAAAACTGCATGCTTTATTTTTATATCTCATATTATAAGTGAACTGTTTGTGTTCTTTATGAGAATAAATTCTTTAAACCGATATGTAAGTGGTGGTATCAAAATGTGTCTAAACTGTTTAATAATCTTATTTGTTATGTTATCCCAGCCTACTGCAGAGTCATCTTTCAAACTCATAATTATAGTCTCTACCTCAGCCTCGTCAGTGTCTAACAACGCAAAGGATGATAAAATAGTGCTACATGGAAATGGTGTGCTGGTTACATATTGTGATTGGCCTTGAACTTTTTCAGCTAAACACTTTCCAACATTTATAAAGAAATTATTTGCAATGTATTATTGATAGACGCGTGATACACAAACATCAGTGCGTTCCTTCATTAGGATCCTGAAGGAAATAATCAAGAGCTAAGACTTGAGCATGCACATCAAGAGGCAAACTTTCATCACTTGCATTCTTCCCTGTGTAACATATAGTTGCGACACTTAGTCGCTCGACAATCTTAGAGTGAAAAAACCGGCCAAGTGCGAGTCGGACTCGCGCACCGAAGGTTCCTTACAAACCTGTAGGTATTTATGGTTTATGCATAAGGTTTTATGTTTAGGAAGTTACATGTTTTTTTTTAAATATATTTGAGTTGATTGAATGAAAGGTAAATTGCGGTTTACGATTTATGACGTATTAAAAAAACTACTAACTAGATCTCGTTCAAACCAATTTTCAGTGGAAGTTTACATGGTAATGTATATCATATATTTTTTAGTTTTATCATTCTCTTATTTTAGAAGTTACAGGGACACACACACATTTTACCACTTTGGAAGTGTCTCTCGCGCAAACCATTCAGTTTAGAAAAAAGTGATATCAGAAACCTCAATATCATTTTTGAAGACCTATCCATAGATACCCCACACGTATGGGTTTGATGAAAAATTATTTTTTTTTAGTTTCAGATCTAAGTATGGGGGACCCCAAAATTTATTGTTTTTTTTTTCTATTTTTGTGTGAAAATCTTAATGCAGTTTACACAATACATCTACTTACCAAGTTTCAACAGCACAGCTCTTATAGTTTCGGAAAAAAATGGCTGTAACATACGGACGGACAGACACACAGACATGACGAATCTATAAGGGTTCCGTTTTTTGCCATTTGGCAACGGAACCCTAAAAACTAGTAAAAAGACCAAAGAGTGATGCAAAATAGTATGTTAGGGTGAAACTCAGGGGGAACTTCAGAAACAGATATAAGGCAAAACGTTATTCAAGGATATATTGGTGGACTAGGAATGGATGGTGAAGATGGCGACCTGCGTTCACCTAAGCATGATGTGGAACTATAATGGACCGGCTGGAAGAAAAACGTGCTCAAAGCAGAGCACCGGCAACACGATCAGACGCAGTCAAGAGCGCTGTTGGAGGCAGCATCTACCGAAGCGGTCCACAGTGCAAAAGACTGAATAACTTGAAGACGCGTCGAATGTGTCCGCCTTCATTCAACTGGTTCATAAAGATTATTTGAAATGGGGCTGGACATAGTAAAGGGGGGCGCCGAAAAACAATATGGAGAGAAGATATACGTCTAGCCCTGGGGCCATACTGGACCAGAGTTGCAAAGGACATAGCAGGAAGGAGACAGTTGCAGGAGGCCCATGCCGAAAGACAAACTGACCAGTTTATGATACAGGACATATGCGGGACATATTATGATTGGATTTTGATCCAAATACTTTCCTGTTAATAAACAATGTACCCAAAGTTTGGAATACACAGCTATTATTATTAAAAGAGGTAGAATTTATACAATACAATATGCTTGGCTGCACGGTGTGGGTTTAAAACAAGATTAAAATTTGTTATATTCAGTTTAAGTATCCCGACATATCTACTCCAACTGAATGTAAAAAGGTTTTTGTTATATTCAGTTGTTCTCATTAGAATTTGTAAAAACTTTAATAAAACACCTTGATGAGAAGCTTAGTTCTCAATTATTTATTGCGTACCATAATGTTAAAGCATAATTGGAAGGGAAATCATTATTTAAGTCACAATTATGGACCCTGTCAGGCACAGCAACATCAAGTAGGAGACAGGAGGAAGAACACAGATTATTATTATTAACTGTAAACTGTTAAAAAAACGATATATTTTTTAAATGATTAATTATTGTTTAATTCACTATTATAATTTATTGCGTATTTAATAATTATTTATTATTCATGGTAAGTTTATTTAATTGGATGCTCCACATTTATAAAAAATAAATAAAAAATGTATGTTATGCAATATAAGTTGATAGGCGTATGTTACTTATAATTTATCATTTAAGTATTCACCTATACTATAGTAACATTTACTTACAAGGAAAAGTTTCAATTTATTGATAAATATATATATGTATATATATTTATTTATTAAAAAGTAACAAGACTCAGTTGTGTTAGTAACAATTTTTTTTACCCCTATGTTAGTATTCCTATTCTAATTACTTAACCTATAACCATGTATATATGTGAATCACCGCCACACGTCTATCACCGAGGTGGACAGCTTGCAACAGTGACTCACATATAAACAATCGAGTCTGCTCGCCACACAGCGCAGAATAAGGTTGGGGCTGGCCCGCACGCGGCGCACCAGGGAGGCGCATCGCTTCCTCATCGTTGTATAAAAACAGTCGACTCGAGCTTCAGCAAACATCCCTGACGCACTACAGAAGCGAGGCAACCCCATCAATATCCTGAACGCATTATTGTATTGAACACGAAGGACGCTGTACGATTTCTGCATATAATTGGCCCACAGACTATACGTGTAAAATGGGGTGCAGTATGCACGAAACAAGGTTAATTTAACACCCGTGAGCAACGTGCAAATCTGCGAGCCATCATATTTGCCCTAACCGACAGCGCCCTTCGCTCTCGCTCAATATCGTCATCGTCCTTCATGCCAGCGGTCAAGACGTGTCCAAGGTATTTAAACTTATATACCCGTGAGAGCGGAGTTCCTCTCAAAGCGACTGGTGGTATAGTTTCTGGACACCGTCCGCCGCCGGCACCAAAGACCATGACCTCACTCTTACAAACGTTGTATATTAAACCATGAAGCTTGGCATAATCTTCACAGATGGCCACCAACCTCCTAAGGCCACAAACCGAGGCGCTCAGCAGAGCCATATCATCGGCGTAACTAATATGATTCAAACACACTCCATCAATGAAACAGCCGGCTCGCTCTTTGCTGAATGTCTCAATCAACTCATTGACGTACAGATTGAAGAGCGTAGGTGAGGTCAGCCCCCCCTGCCTCACACCGCACTCCAATCCATACGGTTCCGACAAAGTCCCAGCCCATCGAACCTGATTGATCTGGCCTCCATACCAGCATTTCAAAGTGCTTACTAGTTCACATGGATCTCCAGCTTTCTCAAGCTTACTCCATAGAATGCTGAAGGAAACCAGATCAAATGCTCGGGATAGATCGAGGAAGCACGCGTATACAGGTGTTTTTCGATCAGTGTAGTACTTGACAGCCCACTTTAGACACAGGATGGCACTCTCAGTGGACAGTCCAGCTCTGAATCCGAACTGGTTGTCCTGCAGTTTAATGTGATTATTAAGTTGTCTATTAAGCAAGCTATCAAGCACTTTCGCAATCACCGTAGCCAGAGAAATAGGCCTATAGTTTTTCAGATCAGAGATATCACCTGTTTTATTTTTAACTACTAGGCACTACAATCGTTTTAGTCATCTGACTAGGTAAATACTCATGACTCACACAAAAGTTAAAGAACATTGCCAACACTCTTGGTAAATGAGGACCCGCATACTTGAGGTGCTCGATACTCAGACCATCATGACCTGGAGACTTTCCCTTAGACATGGCGGTGATGACACCCTTGATCTCCTTGGCTGTAAATCTAGTTTGAAGATCACGATGGTCTGGAGCATCAGGCACAGGCAAGCTGGGTCCCAGTGGTGATTTTATTTTAAACTGTTCCTTAAAGAGGTTAGCAATGTCTACCGGATCGTTCACACCGTTGACCGATATAGGGAGGCCAGGCCTACTACTCATCCTGTTCGTGTGTCGCCAAAAGGAGCGATAATCCTTTTTGAATGATGCAAGGCACTGATGATCACTACTACACAATAGGTTATGCGGACGACCTCGCCATCCTATTCTCAGGGAAGGGTGACGAGCACGATCTTTAACCTTACCCAACAAGCACTACGTATCGTAGAGAAATGGTGCAGTGAATATGACCTCTCAGTGAACCCCACCAAAACTGAGCTAGTCATGTTCACCCATAAACGAGCTTTAGGCCCCTTCCGCCTACCGAAATTGTTCAATACAGAACTTCAGCTGGCCAACGAAGTCAAGTATCTCGGGGTCATTCTTGACAGCAAGTTAAACTGGAGTAGTCATTTAGACAGCAAACTAAACAGGGCCTGCATCACATTCTGGCAATGCAGGAAAATGATAGGTAAGAGGTGGGGCCTATCCCCCAAAATCATACTTTGGCTGTACACCGCAGTGATCCGACCCGTTTATTCCCGTTGTCCCCGTACACCGTGTCCCCGTCCTACGGGGACAGCGGTACTTCAATTAAATATTTAAAAATACTTCCCGTTGTCCCCGTACACTTTCCCCGTCCTACGGGGACAGCGGTACTTCAATTAAATATTCAAAAATACTTCCCGTTGTCCCCGTACATTGTCCCCGTTAATATAGTTGAATAAAATAAGTAAAAATTATTGCCCACAGTCCCCGTTTTTTCATTTTTCTGTAGTATTATGAATGTGTGCGTTGGCATCTTTTACCCAACAAACAAAGTGTATGGAAATATTGGTAGATTGGTCTTGGTACGCGGTAGATTAATATTAGGGATTTAGACCTTGTTTTCAAGTAGTATTTTTTTATAAATTTAATCGATTTTATTACATGTTTATTGTTTGAAATGTATCGTACATTCCAAATTAAGTTTTCTAGTAACTATGATAAACAAATAAATAATGATAAGTAAATTATTGTAACGTATTTTGGAGGTATGAAACTATTTACTGTGTTGATTATTTTTTAGACAAGTGATTGTGATATTTTTTGTAGTAAGATGTATGTAGCTACTTACCATGTTGATTTTTTTTAGGCAAAGGCAAAAAAGCTATTTACTATGATTATTATTTTTAAGCAAATGATTGTGATATTTTTTGTAATTACATATGTAGCTATTTACTATGATTTTTATTTTTAGGCAAATGATTGTGATATTTTTTGTTATTACATATGTAGCTATTTACTATGATTTTTATTTTTAGGCATATGATTGTGATATTTTTTGTAATTACATATGTAGCTATTTACTATGATTTTTATTTTTAGGCAAGTAATTGTGATATTTTTGTTGATTTTATACTACTACTACTATATTTATAATGCTCAAGTTGTGTTATTTGTGTAAATAATTGTTTTTTTTTTTACCTCAAATTAAAATTCGAATACAAATAAATAAATTTTGCTTTATTCCCCTTTTCTTTTTCCCATGCTAAAAAACTAAGCTTAAACAATGCAGATTTAAGAGGACAACGACTCGTGAAAAGTTTACTTCCCGTTGTCCCCGTTAGCCGAATATACGTTACGGGGACAACTGGAAATAAATTTAATCACGTCCCGCTGTCCCCGTGACGGGGATATGGCATACGGGGACAACGGGAATAAACGATCCGACCCATGATCACCTACGGGGCCGTGGTCTGGTGGCCCCGCACCAAGCTTATTACAGGCTGCAACAAACTTCAACGCATGCAAAGACTAGCCTGCATGGCGGTCACGGGCTGCATGAGGACTACTCCGACTGCAGCCATGGAAGCCATGCTGGGACTACCACCGCTCCACCTGTTCATACAGCAGGAAGCCACGATGGCGGCGGCGCGTCTGAACACAACTAACCTCTGGAGGAAGAGAGACACACAACACACCGCGCTGCTTAAGGAACTCAACAATGAGTTCCCCATTACCAAAGCTATAATTGACCGGGTGCCTAAACAATTCATATTTGATAAAAAATACAGAATCCAGCTTCACGAAGATCGCCGGTGTGAGGGTTTGCGCCCCACTGAGCTGCGCATCTTCACGGACGGATCAAAAACAGACAGTGGCACAGGTGCTGGAGTCTTCTCGCAGGACTTCAACATACATATAGCCACACCATTAGGGGTCCACAACACAGTGTTCCAGGCGGAATGCATTGGGATCACTCTTGCCGCCTCAGCCATCATGGCCAGGGCGGTTAAAGACCACTCGATCCGCATACTCTCAGACAGTATGGCTGTTCTGCAAGCGCTGGACAGTCACTCGATTGACTCTGGGCTAATATACGAGTGCCACCAGCGCCTCAACCAGGTGGGTAGCCTCAATAATATAACCATTCAGTGGATAAAAGGACACAGCGGTTCGCTAGGTAATGATGCCGCCGATGAACTAGCCAGAAGGGGGTCGAGCATGACACCGGTGGGACCAGAACCAATCGCGCCACTCCCCTTTGGGTTCCTACGCTCTCTGATAAGGAAACGTACCAGGGATCAACACTTTAAGCTATGGGTCGACCAAAGTGAGTGCAGGCAGGCCAAGGAAGCAATATCTGCCATCGATGCCCGCCTCACAAAACAGGTCCTCCGGCTAGACAAACGACAGCTGCGTATGGTTACAGCAACAATAACTGGCCATGGGTCGTTTAATAAACATCTATTTGTCATAGGAGCTACAGACAGTCCGCTGTGCAGAGCCTGCATTGAGGACGACGAGACAGCAGCGCACGTGCTTCTAAACTGCCCGGCGATCGCCACATACAGGGCCAAGTACTTCGGTAACCCAGGTACCCTACGTGAGATAGTCAGCAACATCAAGACGTTGCTGGCCTTTCTCGAGGAGCTGGGGTGGATCGAATAACTGATTTCCCACCCGTACGCAAAATACGCGCTCAGACGTGGAGTTGCGGACACCAGCCCGTTCTACCTATTACCTATGATGCAAGGCCAAAATATCCACTTTTATCTGTTCTTGGTGTGTTTGACACCACTTCAGACGAGATTTAAATTTCTTTCTGGCCTCACTCATGTCAACGTACACAGGACCTGCAGATAGTTTGCCATAATCCTGCCACACACTAAACTTAAGCCTGGCGTCCCTGTATGCATCCCCAACATGCCTGTTCCAACCTGCCACGATCTTCCTTTCCCTTTATCTGCTGCAAGATGTTATGTTTATTTAGATTCTTTATTATTTCGGGTAACTTATTATTATATATTTATGGCCATGACTAAGGTACTATTGGAGTGCATTTTTAGACGCGATGTTGGTATGTTTAGTCTATTTTTATGCCTTAAAGTAATTTTCGTTTGTATGTCCTCTCTTTGTGTAAAGAATTCTGGGTACTTATGCACGAACATACAAACTTCAAAAATATAATACAGGATAGGGATAGAATCTTTAGTTCTTGAAAGTGGGGTTTGCAACTATCGGTAACTTCAATATTTACTAAGATTCTAATTAGTTTTTTCTGTATGGTAAATAGTGTGGGTGTGTGTGCAGTGCTGTTGCCCCATAATATGACACCGTATTTGAGCCATGCATAGGCGTACGTGTAATACGTTGTTAGTGCAGTTTTAAGGTCTGTAGTTTTTTTGATCTCACGGAAGGCGTTTGAAAATTTTGATATTTTTGCTCTTACTTTCTGAATGTGTGACTTCCAGTTTATGTGTGTATCAATGTTCAGGCCTAATAGGGTGAAGTTATCCACTCCATTAGTTATTAAGTTTACCTATTATTTACTATATACCTAACTTGGTTAATAAAATAAATGCATATCTTCAAATTGCAACAACCATGAATTAGACAGAGATCGAATGATAAATGGGTATTCTAAAAGAAATGTAGATATGAATGTATTGGATGGAAGTTGGGCTTATCTAATTTTAGTATCCAAAGCTTCTCTTCATCAGAATATCTTTAATGTCAGTACCTGTTCAGCCTAACCATACAAATTGTACTGTAAAAGTTGTCCCATACAACCTACAGATCCAATTAAATAATTTTTTAACTAAATCAGTATTAATTTTTTCATTTTCAGATAATAGTGTGTTAATTAATAGTTACTTATAATAAAAATACAACACAAGGCAAGCAATTCAGTGCAAGATGATATTTACATATTTAATTTTGTAACTTTGTCAGTATCTTATCATTTTAGGAGCATTTTATCATGCTGAAGAATATTTTTGTGTTGTTTTAAGTTCAATGATGACAAACCCCCTCCAGTAGTGGATCATTGAGATGCGGCGGCGTGTAGTTGGGCAGGGAGGAGAGGCGCGTGCTGGGCACGGGCGGCAGCGGCAAGAAGTTGAGCACGGAGTGCGCCGACAGCCCGCAGTCCAGCATGATCAGCAGCTCCTTAAACGACAGCACGAAGCACGGCTTGGCTGCATCGCTGCTTAAGCAGTACTGTCGACGGTGGAAAACAACTTCAATTACTAACGAATCACAAATCTTCAAAGTGACTTCATTGTCAGCAAATACTTACGAGCTTCATCTTTGCCTACGATGAAACTTAGTATAACCTATATCAAATTAATTTCATTGTCTCTGCTGTGCACTAATCTGGATTGGAACGAAAGTTTAACTTTGAACTACACGAATTAATACATCAGTTAAGGTTTTGATTACCACTTATTTAGCATAAAAACTAATTAAAAGCAAGCACCACAAATCCACTTCCATCAACAAACAAAATACTGACTGAAGATGAAGACTGACTCACCTGACAGTAGTGTAGTGACACTGACTGATAGTGCTGAAAATTAATGTCAAATGTCATCATAATGTCATTGTCAAAATATCGATGTTGATGTTGGTCCAGTAGGTAGGTAATAAATTGATGCTCTATGCCAAAGAACTCAGACGTACATAGAAGCGCAATTCTTCACGATTATTTGTGCCGATTCTACTGGGGACATGTCCCCACGCACGGTGGTTCCTGCCATAGGTCATAATGGTGGTTTGGATCACGTAAACATTCAAAGCATACAGACGTGCACATCAATGCATTTTAATCATTAAATAAATTAACGTTCGCATAAATAGTGACCTAGTTTTAGTGTGTTATACAGAAAACATTTTAAGTGACAAGTTAATATAATGAACTAACTGGATTATTTTTGTCAATCTTTTCTGGTTTATGGAAGGCAGCCCCTTTAATCGGAGCGCGATGATACGTCGTCGCAGCCCTCCACCGACGCCAACCCCGATCCCGGTACCGGCCCCGGCACCGACACCGCCACGACAAACAAGAAAGGACCAAGATGAGTGCATTGAAGTAGTGTCCACTCCGGAGATCCAGTCCTGGATGGGATCTATTGAACAGTGTCTCAATGAGGTATGTGCTATTACTTCTGAAGGAAAACTGAACACTAAGCAGAAGTTAAAAATTAGCAATCTCTGCCGCAACATTGGCCATGGAGCTGCGCAAATGGCTGTTCAATACCAGTCGCTTAAGCAAAAAGCCATACAGACCCATGCCTCTCTAAAAACAATGGCCGAAACTCGAAACCTGTCTGACTGCCTAACCGAGATGAACCGGACAATTCAGGAGTCCTGTTCGAAACAAGGTGCGGCTACTGCATCTTTTGCCGATATGGTGAAGAAGGGGTCCAACAACTTTGTGCGCCCCAATAATTTTAGCTCCGTGGCGATTTATCCCTGTGATAACTCGATAACCAGACCAGTGATGAAACCAAAAACATGGTCCAGAAAATTATAAGTCCCGGAGAAAAGAAATTAAAAGTTCGAGACGTGCGCAAAATAGGAAAAGGAGGCCTGATAATCAGCACTGAGACCATAGATGACCTCATTGGGCTTAGGCAAACAGTACGATATACGATACTACGCTGACGACACGCTGGTCCTGGCGCAGGGGAGGTCACACGAGGCGGCGGCCGAACTTATGACACGCGGGGTTGCGACAATCGTTGATAGGATCCGGCAATTGGGACTCGAGGTGGCCTTGCACAAGTCCGAGGCCATGGGTTTTCATGGTCCTCGGAACGCGCCACCTGCGGGTTCCCAACTCACGGTAGGAGGGGTTCACATCGGCGTCGAGTCGACCATGAAGTACCTGGGACTTGTCCTCGACAGCCGGTGGAACTTCATCGAGCATTTCCGACGTTTGGTTCCCAGACTGGAGCGGGCTGGGGCTGCCTTAAAGCGGCTCCTGCCCAATCTGGGGGGTCCAAACGCCTCCTGCCGGAGGCTCTACACGGGTGTCGTGCGGTCCATGGCCCTTTACGGGGCACCAGTGTGGGCGCCCTCACTGAGGCTGCGCCCAGCGCGCCGGTTGAGTACGGCCCAGAGTGTCATAGCCATCCGGTTAATCCGGGGATACCGCACGGTCTCCTGCGAGGCGACGAGCCTCCTTGCCGGAGTGCCGCCATGGGATCTGGAGGCAAAGGTCCTCGCCCACATGTGGGAGTGGCGCGAGGAGGCGAAACGCCGGGGCGAAACTCCGCTGCCGCGACAAATCGCGGCACGGCGGACAGAGCTCCGGCAGGATCTCATGGCGACATGGCGGGTACGATTGTCGCAACCCAGCGCAGGGCACGCCACAATTACGGCGGTAAGTCCCATCTTTGAGGAGTGGATAGAGAGGCGTCACGGCGTCCTCACCTTCCGCCTGACGCAGGTTCTCACCGGGCATGGGTGCTTCGGTGGGTTCCTGTTCAGGATAAAGCGGGAAGATAAGCCCGGGTGTTTCCATTGCGAGGATCGTCTAGAGGACACGGTGGAGCATACGGTGGAAGTGTGCCCTGCCTGGGCGGAGCACCGCCGTATCCTCGTGGAGGCGATCGACGGCGGCGACCTCTCGCGTCCGGCCCTGGTGCGAGCCATGGTACGGAGCGAGAGGGCATGGAAAGCCGTCACCTCCTTCTGCGAAGCAGCAATGCTCGCGAAGGAGGAGGCGGGGCGCGTGAGGGAGTGGCAGTCTCTGCGCCCTCGCGTTCCTAGCCGCCGCAGGAGGAGACGCCCCGGGCGTCGGGAGTCGATAGCTTACTCCCGGCCACCGTAGGCGCGAGCTTGCGGGCGGTGAGCAATGGCTAGCTCGCCGCCCGGTAAGGACCAAGCTCGGGTCGACGGTGCGTAGTGTTCCACGTGCGCAAAGAGATGCCAGCAAAACTGAAGGGGTCTGCTAGGACCGATGCCTGCCAGGGTCGCGAGATTGTTAGAAAGAGATACCGTGACCCTGGCGCATGGGCAACTGAAGGAACACGGGTGGGTTTTAGTCAGTAAAAAACTGACATGCCCTCCCGCTCCACCCAGAGCGGGAGAAGTCATTTGATGATTTCCCATCCAAAAAAAAAAAATTCAAACAGTACAACTCGCTTCTTCGTCAGGCCTTACCGTAGATGATCCTCAAAAACGCAAACCACGCATTATAGTCATAGGAGTGCCTTCTTCAATGGCTGAAAATGAAGTTTTCAAATGTATTTTTGAACAGAACTTATCTGAAAAACTGCCGACTACCTATGTCCCAAGATATATTTTTGTCCTTTGTTATACTGAGTCACAAGTCTGGTAGGAAAGATGCAGATAATTGCAACTTTATTATAGAAGTTCCAGCCGTAATTCGTAAAGCCCTCATCACACAGGATAGACAATTTATAAATTGGACGTCCTGCCCGGTACGAGACTTCACTCTGGTAACTAGATGTTACAACTGCCAGCAGTACGGTCACGCAGACAAGACTTGCAAATTAACTATCCCCACCTGTGGGCATTGCGCTGAAGAAGGACACTCAACACAAGACTGCGCAAAGAAAGCCAACCCGCCTAAATGTGCTACATGCTCTCGTTTTAAAAAACAAGCCAACCACAAAACGGGAGACACAGATTGTCCGGCTAAAAAAGCTGCCGAATACAGGTATATTAATTCGATAGATTATGAAGGCGCCTAAGAGCGCCGCATACTTGATTATATTTTAGACTTAATTTTTATTATTATTTATAGTTAAATATGGATGATAAATTAATTACAGATATTGATAATACATCTTTAACAGTATCAAAGACATGTGACGTTGAGGACTGCATAAAATATCTTTCCGACTATCAAAATCCACTAACTGTACTAACTCAAAATATTCGTAATATTTTTGAAAACATAGATAACTTTAATATTTTTCTTCATAGACTTAACTTTGACTGTGATATAATGGTACTTACCGAGTGTTGGCTAGCCAACCGCTACGATAATATTCCAGTAATACCTGGGTACAACGTATTACATTCCACAGTAAACCATAATCAAAATGACGGTATCGTAGTATTTGCTAAGGAATCATTAAAGGTCACAGTCGAGAAACATAGTCTACAAGAGTGTATGAGCAATTGTTTAGTCATCAAAATTGGTACAATTACAGCGTAATCGCTATGTATAGGTCCCCTTCCGCTAGAAACTTAGATTCTTTTAACAAATCCTTAAACCAGATTCTCCAAGCACTCAGTTCATTTAAGAATGTTATACTAACAGCTGACTTAAACATAAATATTGGTTCTGAGAACTGCGATGCAGGGATCCAGGATTACCTTAACATCTGTTTATACCATGGTTTTCTTCCCGCTCACACATTGCCTACACATCAGTGCGGTTCCTGCTTAGATCATATGATGATCAAAACTAGCCTATCATATATTACGCTTGTTACTAACTCAACAATTACTGACCATCACGCAGTTCTACTAACACTAAATTTATCGCTGCCTAAGCTAAATCGTCCTCCGACAATAAGCAAATTAAATACAAACAAACTCGAATGTGATTTATGCAACATAGACTTTAGCGTAGTTTACAATACTGCTGACGCTAATTTGGCTTTATTGTACTTAATAAAACAGGTCCAACAAGCAATATTACATAACACGACAGTTTCTACAGTAAATAAGGAACTTTAAAATATTAAACCGTGGATTACTTCTGGATTAATTCGCTGTATAAGACACAGAGATAAACTTCAACAGAAAACTAAGAGATACCCTGATAATGTTATGATTCAAACTACTTATAAAAGATACAGGAATTTCTGCAACAATCTCTTAAAGAAGGTAAAAACTGATTACGATAAAAAACAAATAAATAGAGCATGTAAAAATAGCAAACAACTTTGGAAAAGTATTAAAAATATCACCAATATGTCAAAACAGCGTGAATCAAGTTCGAGTTTACTACTTGCAAATTCGTCAACACTCATAACAGCTAACAATGTAAATAACTTTTTTATAAATGTTGGGAAAACTCTTGCTGAGCAGATTTCACAATATTGCGTCCAATCATCTGTCCAAAAATCAAGCAATAGCCGTATCTCAAAATCTTTTGGAAAGGATGATTGTGCAGCTGGCTGGGATAATATAAGCAATAAGATCCTTAAACTCTTTAAGCATATGTATTTTGATACCTCCCTTAACGCATATTTTTCGAATCTGTCTTTCCGAAGGAATTTTCCCGAGTTGCCTAAAAAAGGCAGTTGTATTCCCTATCTTTAAATCCGGTAGTAAAGACGTAGTTAATAATTATAGGCCAATATCCTTACTACCGTCGATTTCAAAAATACTAGAGAAAATTATAAACACTAGACTAGTTAATTAACCTAGAAAAAAATAACATCCATTCCCCTGCGCAATTTGGTTTTAGAGCGAAATTATCGACTGCCGATGCGGTGCATAGCCTGACTGATTATATTTCACGAGAACTTGGCAAAGGACACCAGACCCGGGGAGTCTTCCTCGATGTAGCCAAGGCGTTCGACACGGTATCTGTTTCTCTTCTTCTGAACAAATTAGAAACCATAGGAATAAGAGGAACTCCGCTGAAACTTTTTACTGACTATTTAGACGGCCGGTACCAATGTGTTAAAACAGATAATATTATGAGTAATGAACAGAAAAATACAAGTTTCGGTGTACCCCAGGGGAGTATTCTGGGCCCCACACTATTCCTAATTTATATGAATGAATTGTGTAATCTAAATATTAAACACGGTAAAATAATTATATATGCCGACGAAACGGCGTTAATATTTACCGCAAAAAGCAGAAGCGAACTGTTCGAAGTCACTCATTTAGGATTAAATTCTGTGACTAACTGGCTTCAAAGCAATTTATTAACATTAAATGCCGACTAGACAAAATATATTCACTTCTCCATGCGCAAACCTCAACCTAACATTACTAACCCTCATCTATATGCCCACAAATGCGGAAACTGTGCAGTTAGTACGTGTAATTGTCCTTCTATCATCAAAACTAGCAACATTAAATACCTGGGGGTCATAATGGACGAAACACTCTCTTTTAAAATACATAATGAAAGCCTTAGTAAAAGAGTGTGTAAACTTATATATGTTTTTAAGAAATTACGAACATTAGCAGACAAAAAATTAATCACACAAGTTTATTTGGCCCTATGTCAATCTATTATTCAATACTGTATCACTTCTTGGGGCGGTGCACCAAAAACGTATTTGCTTCCTCTTGAAAGAGCTCAGAGAGCAATTTTGAAGGTAGCAAACTTCCATCCCTTCTTTTTTCCCACAGATCTACTTTATGAAACTTGCAACGTGCTGACTGTTCGGCAGCTTTTCATTATGCAGTTAGTGTTAAAACAGCACACCATGCTTACCTACACTGCTGACAATACTAACAAGAGACGGAATGATATAGTATGTATAGCGATTTATTACCAGAACTGTAGAGGGGTCCGCACGAAGCTGCATACATTATACATGAATATAATGGCATGTTCCTATGACGTCATCATACTAACGGAAACCTGGCTGATTCCCAGCATCCAGGATAGCGAATTTATTGACGATCGCTACGTAGTCTTCAGATACGATCGTGATCGTTCTGTGACGAATAAAGGTGACGGAGGGGGAGTGTTAATAGCTGTTCTTCGGGAACTACGCGCCACCATGTTACCGATACAATTCGTCTCTACAGAAGTGGAGCAAGTTATGGTCCAGCTGCCTGCTTCCCAACACAATAAACGCCATATCATCAGTGCCACGTACATACCACCACGTACGCGTGAAGAAACATACACGTATTACCTGGACATGCTACAAGGCTTAGCTAACGATCCCACTACCGACTCCTACTTTATAATAGGTGATTTTAACCTACCTGACGTCTACTGGTTGGACCAAGGGAATCATGCATTCGGGCAAGCTACGACCTCAATAGGACGAATATTATTGAATTTCATTAACATAATTAATGGCTCCCAGTTCAATGTTACCAAAAACAAATTAGGTCGAATACTAGATCTGTTTATCTCAAATGTTGATTGTCAGTCTATATCATGTAATGCTCTACTTGACCCTGATAGTCATCATCCTGTATTTTCTGTTTTGACTTCTCTGAATTCTCAATACACTCCACTAAAATACCGTGCGGTCCGTAGACATAACTTTCATAAAGCTAATTACCTGAACATAAATTGTGAACTGGGTAATATCAACTGGGACTTGGTACTTTCTCAACTGGACTCCGATCAGGCTGTTAACATTTTCTACGAGACGTTGTACGGTATCATTAAGTCACATGTTCCATTGACAAGAATAAGAAAGTCTGGTTTCCCTACCTGGTTCACACCCTCTCTCATACGAATCTTCAAGACGAAAGAACGTGCTTGGATAAAATGGAAGAAGTACAGAAATCAATCGGACTACTTAAGATTTTCTAACTATCGCGAGCTTTTCCACAGAGAGTCTTTGCAGTGCTTTCGGAATTATATTAATTCGGTTGAAGATAGCATTCCTAAGAATATAAAGCATTTCTGGTCCTACGTCTCGTCTAAAAAAGGTAAAGCCAACTATCCGGCCAGTATGTAAATAAATAAAATAAAATAAATAAATATCTTAGGACAACCAACACATCGTTATCTGATCCCAAACTAGGCAGAGCCTGTACTATGGCAACCAGACAACTGATAAACATACTTATATATTTCTAAATACATACATATTATAGATAAATTACACCCAGACACAGAACAAATGATACTTTGGATCCTGTCAATTGGCAACCGTCTAATAACTACGCAAATAACTCGCCTTGCATAACCGATATTTATCTATCCACAGAACTTGTACAAACGACATTAAAATCACTAGATTCCTCTAAAGGTGCGGGACCTGATGGCTTACCACCCAGCTTCTTTATAAGGACTTGTGATAGCTTGTGTAACCCATTACGTATAATTTTTAATAAATGTTTGCATGAGGGTTCTTTCCCCGCAATTTGGAAGCGTGCATTCATAACTCCTGTTTATAAGTCTGGCGACAAAAACAATGTGGAGAATTATCGCCCCATTTCAATCCTTTCTACTTTGTCTAAGGTTTTTGAGAGTCTTGTACATGGTGCCATATATCCCCACATTCATCAGCTCATTTTACCCGAGCAACACGGTTTTGTCCAACGTCGTTCAACCACCACTAATTTACTAGAATTTACCAATTATTTATTTGAAAAAATGGACTAAAGAATTCAAGTGGATGCTGTTTACACCGACTTACAGAAGGCTTTTGATAAGGTGGATCATACATTGCTCTTGGAAAAAATTGCTTTCAATGGGATACGTGGTAATTTACTTCGATGGTTTGTTTCATATATTTATAATCGAACACAAAAAATTGTAATTAATGGTTACGAATCTGACCCTATTATTGTTAAGTCAGGAGTCCCACAGGGATCCATTTTAGGCCCTCTCCTTTTTATTATATTTATTAACGATATTAATAACTGTTTTGTGAATTCTAACTTCTTAATGTACGCAGATGATATTAAAATCTATCGAACTTGTAAAAACTTTCAAGATTGCAAACTTCTGCAAGACGATCTCGACAGGCTTCATGCTTACTGTGGAAAAAACAAGCTCTTTTTAAGCCTTCCCAAATGTCATACCATCTCATTCACCAAAAATAGAAATAAAATTAGGTTTAATTACTGTATTAACAACACACGCTTAGATTGTGCTACTTCAGTTCGTGACTTGGGCGTTACACTAGATTCATGTTTACACTTTGACATACACGTCGATAATGTAGTAAATAAAGCATTTCGGATGTATGGTTTCGTCATGAGATCATCAGGTGACTTTGTGCGGCCCTCTACATACTTATTACTATACAAGACTTTGATACGGTCCCAATTGGAATACGCTATCCAGATCTGGAACCCTTTCTATGAAAAATACTGCTCACGAATAGAAATGGTACAAAAAAAGTTTCTACGATCCATGAACTATAGATGCCATCAATCAAAAGTTCACTACGTGCAGTTACTGGATCGTTACGGCATTCTTAGTTTGAAGTCCAGGCGATTGCTTCTGGGCGTAATGACACTGCATGGCTTATGTAACAATAGATTCGATTGTTCTCACCTAGTGAATAAATTACGTTACATAGTGCCTAGAACTGTTATCCAACGGGGGGTGCGCGTGCCTCGACTGTTCCACACAGACATGTGCAAAACCAACGCCGGGGAACGTGCGCCCCTACGTCGCCTTGTAGAGGCATACAACAATAACTTTATGGAATTGGACATATTTAATCTCTCAAACCAAGTTTTCAAGAAAAAGGCTATAGATATACTGACTAAAATGGTGTAATATTAATGGAGGCTAGTTTAAATTAATGTATGTTATAGCTATCACACGCATATTTTTCTTTGTATACATTTTGTCTTTCACTTATTCTTATTCTTTTTATTAATAATAGGTTGGGGAAAAAGTTTCTTCGCATTTTTTAAGAAAACTCAAAACATTTTTTAATAAAGTTTATTTACATTTAACTAAAGTATGTAGGTACCATGTTGTTCGTAAACTTTTTGCCATTTTGTAGGTAGGGACATGATCCCATTGCTATAGAAATTTTGGGACTTCTGGTCAAAATACCGCGACAAGTGGTTTTGGCAGTACTCTCGTGATGTTAACCTGACACTGCCTAAAGAATTCTGAAGAGACCGAAACAGGTGGAAATCTGAAGGTGCAAGGTCAGGACTATACGGCGGATGCATTAACACCTCCCAGCCAAACTCTCTTAATTTTTGTTGGGTGGCTAAAGATGTGTGAGGTCTGGAGTTATCATTATGAAAAACCATACCCCTTCTGTTGATTAATTCCGGCCGCTTTCTCTCAACTTCTTGCTTTAATCTCATCAGTTGTTCGCAGTAGAGTTCAGAATCGATGGTCCTGCCTGGTGGTAACAGCTCATAATGAATAATGCCCTTCCAATCCCACCACACACACAGCATCACCTTGTTGCGAGTTAACCCGGGTTTCGCCACAGTCTGTGAAGCCTGACCGGCCTTTGACCACGACCTTTTTCGCACGTTCTTGTCATAGGGGAAAGGGTGGCAAGATGGGGTACTTAAGCTTTAAAGGTCAATAATATAAAAAATTACATAGTGAAACAATCATATTTATTTTTTAATTAACAACTAATTATTATTATTCTAATATTTGGTGTCATTTGGAACTTTTGGTACCACATTTCAGAGTAAAAAAATAAAAATAAAAAAAGGTATTTTGCCCCGTCTTGCCCCATGGTGCTGGTAAGATGGGGTACCCCCCTGAGGTAAGATGGGGTGATGAGAATGATCATAGAGAAAGATGATTATCTGAGCTGGCAGAACTCGCAGACATGGGTGGCTTCGTTATCATCATCATCATCATCTATTCCTGCGCAGCTATTATGAGCTATACTTTAATGTATCTCGGTTGTCAAAGAAGGGGCAAAATCTGTTTCGGAAAACATGTTTGGATTATAGGGCCAAATCCCACATATACGAAATCCATTTACTGCTGTAGACATAGTGGCTGCTTGAACAAAATCATTTCCAAATACTTCAACGACTTGGCGGATAGTAATGACTAGTCCAGGGTTAGAACGCAGCCAGGCTATAACGGCTTGTTCATAATAAACGCTCAATGGTCGCATGAACGCAACATCCGCTACTTGTAAACGGTATGTCGTGTGTGGAGAAAAATACATGATTTTAACACCATGAGCTCTGGCTTCATTGATCAGGTCAATATTCTGAGTGTGGGTGCTGTGCCGATACAGTAAAAGAAGCACGGGTCTCTCTTTAGATGCTCCACTGAAAATTACAAATCTCTTAAACAATTGGAGGAACAGCTCGGAAGTAATCCAGCCCAAATCACTACATGTACCCCAAGCACCAGCTTGTGAATTCACCATGAGCTCTGGATTCATCCTTTTTCTTGGAAAGATAAGCATAGGTGGCATGTAGTTTCTAGCTGCACTGAAGCATATCTCGACCGTTACCGTCTGTCCTCGTTCTGCTATTCCTCTTTTAGGAATTATTTTGTAATTTGTCTTTGACACAACAGAAACCCCCGTTTCGTCACAGTTATACGGTCAGGAGTTAGTTGGTGCTCATCGTACACGTTGCCGAGGAAATTGTAGAATTTGTCAACTGCAACTTTGTTAAAAACCAGATGCTCTGGCAGCAGAAGTATTTTCAGGCTTTCTAATTGAAAGCTCTGGGTGTCGTTTTAAGAAGCCATTTACCCACACTCTACCAGCTTCTTTTTTCTCAGCGTTGAATAGATTAGGCTTATTTTTTTTTAATTGCTAACTGGTATACTAATGCCTTTAGATCTTTAACTGTAAGTCCATATAACCTTTCTTCCATTTCTAATAAATAGGCACAAAGCTCATTTTCTTCAGACGTAGAAACAATAGGCAGCCTAGGACCCAATGGCACTTTAATTGGTATGGGTAAGTTTTCATCAGATGTTTCGTTCAATACTAGGCGAGCAGCCTTTACTTTTCTCTCTAATGTCGTCTGTGGCACATCAAATTGTTTAGCTGCTTTAAAAAACCTATTTTTCCTTTCAAAACCGCTTGAACTGCTTCCCGCATGGATTCTTCGGACCACGACCCTCTGTCAGTCGTGCGTTTGTAGTCACGAACCATTCTAAAAAGGCAAACTATAATAAGCTCACAAAAACACTTATTTTTACGGAAAACAAACAAGAAAAAAAAAATTCTAATTGGGGGCAAGATGGGGTACTCCGTTACCCCATCTCGCCTGCAGAGCCATTTTATAAAAAAAAAATACAAAATAAAAAACAGCTAACAATCTTAAGGAAACACAATCCCTACCTTATTATAGGTTAGTTTAAGCCTCAATCACAGCAGCACCTCACCAGCTAACGTTATTTAACCAACCACAGTCATGTGTCAAACCAGAAGAAAATATGATAAACAATTTGCAATAAAACACTTTTTTGATTTTTTTTCGACACTGCACTTGTGAACCACTATCCGCCGGGTGACTGACAAGTGTCATGGCGGCGCGTCGAACGATGAATCAACGAGCGTTATTGTTCAATTTGAACTGTGAATTTCGCTGGGTACCCCGTCTTACCCGCTACCCCGTCTTACCTCCTTCTCCCCTACATGATCCACTTTTCATCACCAGTTATCAGCTTCTTCAAAAATGGTTCGGTTTCATTACGTCGTAATAAAGAATCACAAATGAGTACACGGTTCATTAGGTTTCTTTCAGTGAGCTCGTGAGGTACCCAAATGTCGAGCTTTTTTGTGTACCCAGTTTTTTTTAAATGTGCCAAAACTATTTTGTGGTCAATTTCCAGTTCTTCAGCTACGTCGTAACTACTGGTATGCCGATCTTGCTTCACTTTTTCAAAAATGGCATCCATTTTATCCGTAATAGGGCGACCAGAGCGACGTGCATCTTTGACATCAAAATTTCCGGATTGAAAACGCTTAAACCAAATTTGTGCTACTCTCACAGACACTACACTAGGTCCATAAACATCGCAAATTTTTTTCGCAGCTTGCGTTGCATTTTTACCTTTTTTGTAGTAAAATTTTAAAATGTATCGAATTTCTTCATTAGATTCACTCATCTTGACGGTACGAAAAACAAATGAAAATCACACATTTTCCTAATTTGAATTTGGAATTATGTTCTTTAAAATTTAAAGTTTCAATGATACCAAAACCAGCCAGATACAAATAGTATAGCCAAAGAGATTTTATTACAAGTTCATACATACTATAATGCGAAAAGACTTTTTCCCCAACCTAATACCTATGTGGACAATGGTGTGGGTTACATGTTTGTAATTCTAGGTTATGGATGTATTGTATTGCTCTTAGCATGTAACTGTTTTTTGTCCCTAATAAATAAAATAAAATAAAATAACAAATGAGACCTCAAAACATGTCTTTGTAGAAAGATTCTATACATTTTTAGGCCCATTTCTGTACAATAGATTAAATAGAGACCCACGACACAGGGTATCCTAGTGTGGGGTCTAGGGTTACTCCATTGCACACAAATTACTCTCACGATCCAATCTTTGTGTCTTAATTTCACTCTGTGCTTATCGTGTCTGTTAACTTGTTCTTAATAAATTTACTTTACTTTACTTTAAGTATCTTTAAATTAAACTACTATAGCTGTAAAAAAAATATACTTCAATATTTACTAACCATAGGTTATGCACAGACAGAAGATTTACTAGTTGTCTGCAAATAAAACCGCTAACACGCTATTTTACTTTTGTTACCTAAGTTTTAATTTGAGTTATTACTACTACACATTGTTAATTTATTACATTACTAGCTTTTGCCCGCGGCTTCGCCCACGTGGATGTCGGAAATTAATGGAAGAGGACGTACTACCGCGATAAGAATGTGTTATTCCAGGATAGGTAATATAGACTCTGTGTGCTATTTTCGATCCAGATCCATTCAGCCATTTTTGCGTGATTGAGAAACAAACACCCAATCATACATACAGGGTGTAAGGGGAACGCTTCCGAAGCCAGAACATAGGTTATACAGGGTTATTTGTAAAACACCGGTAACCTCTCAGGACTATGTTACTAACATCATAATCAACAACTTTTGTGCTATGACTTTTAAAAATTCATCATATTTTAGTTCATCAGATTTTCATACAAAAATCGGCCGCCCGTAAATAGTTCAAGTTCAAGCGCTCCCGCCACCCTAACTCCGCTCGCCTCGCTAATGTACTATGTGCTTTTTTTGTTTCGCATAGACTTCGTAATATTTAGACCGTTAAATTTAAATATTTTAATTTTTTTATTAATGTCTGGTGAACTAAAATATGACGAATTTTTAAAAGCCATAGAACAAAAGTTGTTGATTATGATGTTAGTAACACAGTCCTGAGAGGTTGCCGGTGTTTTACAAATAACCCTGTATACAACCTAAATGCAAACGGATACCAATAACCTTTCGCCTTAAATTGATTATTTACAAGCCTTCATTTTTAATTACTCAGCAATGAACACCATACAAAATGTAAAGTCACTGGCACGCAGCGCACCGCGGCGGCGGCGCCCGTCACGACGGCGCGACGCGTACAGTGCTGTATTTTTTCTTTTTTCTTTTGTTTATATCTCGAAAATAGCGTGTCCATGGGCGTACCCAGGTTCTGGGCCAGGGGGGGGGGGGGCAAATCAGATTTTTTATAAGCAAATAAATAAACATAAATTAAAAGAGGTTTTTTTAAAATCTTTTTTAAATTCGTTTTTTTTTATTATACAATAGTCATTTTAAAAGTAACTTTCGAGGGTCTTCAGTAAAACGATTTATAACGTCTTTCGTGAAAGAATCGCCCATAGCGTTAACAAATATTCTATGTATACTGAGCATACAAAGCCCATTTAATGTACTTCGATCATGGTCGATCTTAGCTACGTTTGTACGCGTCTGAGTGTGCTGAATGACCGTTCAATTGTAGCGGTGCAGCGGTGGAATGAGGCATTACCAGTAAAATTTCTAGGGCTGTCTTCACCTTCGTGTAAAAAGATTCATCATCATCATCATCATTTCAGCCGAAAGACGTCCACTGCTGGACATAGGCCTCCGTTACGGACTTCGTTATTAGCTCTGTTATTCCAATATTTTCAAAGTCCTGCTCCTGCTTCATCCAAAAAGTTCGGCTTGAGATGTGATCCCTTCTAATTCATAGTAAAATGTAGAAACTTCCTCCATAATGTTTTTTATTTTTGGAACTGTAATTTCAATTATCTGAGCAGGGTGCAACAATGAAAGAGTAAACGCTGGTGAATGGTCTTTGCTGAATCTCGCCTCTAATGAAGAAAGTAACGAATCCAAATAGGGCATGCAAAACGAGCGACGAAAATAATCGCTAAAGGGCTGGCCACAGTAGGCAGCGGGTTGATTTGCCTTCTGTTGTTGGCGGCTTGCTGTCTTAGGTAAACGCAGCTCAAGGTTCAAAGCCACAGCAATTTTTTCAGCTGATTTGATTAAATCTTCACTCTTTTCTTCCGCGGAATGCTTTTTTTTGTGGGTGGGAAATCATCAAATGACGTGAGGAGGGCGTATCACACTTTTACTGACTAAATCCCACTCGTGTTCCTTCAGTTGCCCATATGCCAGGGTCACGATAACTCTTTCGAACAAATCTCGCAACTCTGGAGGCATCGCTCCTAGCCGACCCCTTCAGTTATGCTGACATCTCTTTGAGGTGCGCGTGGAACACAACGCGCCGTCGACACGGGCTTGGGCTTCTTGGGCACAGAACATATATACTCTAGGGAGGCCCGGGGTGTCTCCTCCTGCAGCGCCAAGGGGCGTGAGGGTGCCTCTCCCTCACGCGCTACGCCTCCTCCGTGAGCATTACTGCTTCGCATAAGGAGGTGACGGCTTCTCATGCCGGAGGGCATTTCCGTACCATGGCTTGTACCAGGGCCGGACGCGAGACGTCGCCGCCACCGATCGCCTTCACGAGGACACGGTGGTGCTCAGCTCAGGCAGGGCACTCCACCGTATGCTCCACCGTATCCTCCAGACGATTCACGCAATGGAAACACCCGGGCGTTTCCTCCCGCCTTATCCGTATTTGTTATCCGACCGACCGACGAACCGAATTGTATTTGTTAAACGACTTCAAAAGAGGAGATGGTTCAATGTTCCACTGTATTTTTTTTTTTTCAAAACAATTTCTCCGTCGATTATAAAAATATTTTAAAATATTAAATATTTAATATTTTAAAATATTTGTGCTATTATCCTTACCAGGATAGCAAAACAACCGTCTTCGAAAACTACGCTGACATACGTCACAAAATTCGAAACACTAAAAAATAAAAATAAAAACAAATAATAGTTTAAAAAAATGTCTCAAACTATTATTTTTATTGGATAGGTTATGCCTCAGGGGACCACCATATAATTTTTATTGACTTGGATTTCGTATTTAATTCACTTTGTTCAGCGTGATGATATTTAAACCTCCTGTCACTGCTATTGACTAGGCCAGTAATGGTATACGAATGAGTGCAGGGTAGATAAAAAAGTTTTCGCAAAAAATAAACAATGGACTTCCAAAAAAAACACTACAAAGTGAAAAATAAGTTTAATTTCAGTAGTCAGTGGCAAAAAACTAAAATAAAGATCCAAAGACACCGACTACCGAAATTAAAATAATTTTTTTATGCAGCGATGCTTGCGAGTAGGTAGAACAGGCGCGTCGCATGATTTTTAAAAGTTGTAAATTGTATTACAAATAGAAATTTTTTATTTTTATTAATTTTTATCGACAAATGTAGATAGTTAGTAGGAACATTCACAAACTCCAGGGGGGGGGGGGGGCAGCTGCCCCCCTCTGCCCCCCCCCCCCCCTGGGTACGCCCATGGGCGTGTCCTATCGCAAAAATAATGAAATTTTCGACCCCCTTTATGAAACCCCGGAACATTTAAATCTCAACACTTGGGTAATATATTTTTTTATTTTTCCAACAAAAAGTGAAAAATTCCATATAAAACACGTCCAGGCTGCCCCCTTGCGCGCGCCTTCGTCTCTAACAAATTAATTGCGTAGCGCACACTTGTACCACGTTGCGAAACCAAAAGAAAGAAAAACCACGTTGATTGTCAAATTCGTTTTTAGTCGTGTCAAAATATTTTTTTTAATTTAGAGATTTTTTCTTGCAGCATAGCGTTAAAATTCTCATAGCCAAAAGTAAGGAATTTTAGAGATAGTTTAGTTAGTTTAGTTCGGTGTACAACAGAATCGGCACCAATGTAGATTGATATCGTACCTTATTAATCATTTTAACAATTACAAAATGCCGATATTGACAATAATTTCACTCAATCATGAATTCAATTCGTCAATAATTGTCAAAGTTCGATAAAATTATACATTTGGACATTTTTTTTCCCATGCATACATGAGCTCACCTTTCACCCATGGGGGTAGGCAGAAACTATTTAAGTAACGCTTAAATCATTGTAACAATTAAAAAAAAACTACCTCGTGAAAGATAAAGAAATCAAGTATCCTGACTTGGCTTGTGAAGTTTTATTTTATTTTTATTTATTAATTTTATTAAGTAGGAACAACAAACAGTTACATTATGTAATATTACACAAAGGAAAACACAATTTACATAAATAATAATGTAACCCACAGCGCTGTTCACAGATTACCATTAATAATTAAAACTTTAAACTCACTAGGAGGTGAACTGTACATGCATGACAGTTACACTAATGTTATAAAAATATTAAAAAAAAAACAATGTTAAAGAAAAGAAAGTAAAAAATAGATAAGAAGTTTCTTATCTATTGTTACTAGTTAGTCTAAAAGTTTAAGTGTCTCATATGATAGACTACGAAACCTTTTCAAAGAGCACATAAATATGTCAATGTGTTCGAATGTTTCATTGTAGGTTGCAGTCATTCGCCGAATCGGTGAACGTACACCAGTGTTAGATCGGCAGGTACCTACTGCAAATAGTTTGCCAGCACGCACCTTCCGTCTATGAACAGTTCTGGGGACTGCATAGCACAATACATTGTTCAAATGAATACAATCAAAATTGCCGTTAACAAGGTTATACAATGTTATTACCTCTAATTGTTTACGTCTAGAGCTGAGCGTCAGAAGCGATCAATGTAAAGTTTTGAGAGCAGTGCGAACCCACGACCTACAAGTCGTAAGTCACGGCTGATACCACCGGACCACCATTGCTATCGCCAATATGAAAGCGTGTCAGACTTTTACTGACTAAAACCCACCCGTGTTTCTTCAGTTGCCTGTGCCAGGGCCACAGTACCTCTTTCAAACAGATCCGCAACTCTGGCAGGCATCGGTGCTCGCAGACCCCTTCAATATGTGCTGGCTTCTCTTTGAGGCACGTGTGGAATCGATGAACATCGATGAACGCTGGCTGCACGCACGAAAGAGCATGACTCATTGTCACGTTCTGCCTGCACCGAGAGTGCAAGCGAGAGCGCGAAACAAGCAATAGACAGGCACGATCGGCCTAAGCGTTAGACTTGTGCCGCATCTATCTCTCTTCCACTCCATCGGCCGATGCGTCAGAGTAGAAGAGACTTAGATGCTACCACGTAAAATTATCGTCCGTAAACCGACTTTACAGACAACCAATTGTTTTTTATATATTTTCTCATATCTGTATAGTTTATGAATTTTTGAAACTACCGCATTTCGGACACCAATAAACTTGTCTTCGCCGCATTTTTCTTGACATTTAGAAGCTCTTCACAGAGATGTTCAATTATGTAGCAATTCTCTACACTCTCTACAAAGAAAGATTCTAAAATTGTGTCTAAAGAGCATGCTCTATTAGAGACGTTTGGGCTCCTGACATAATTACAGCCCTGGCAATTGACATTACAACTAAAAATGTAATAACGTAGTATTTTGGAAAGCCTAAATAACAATAAAAGCCATTAACATTTTAAAATAATCATCCGATGCGCAAAAAAGATATTTATCCATCATTTTGAGTATTTATCCGATAAAAATGAGGAAAAACGAGTATTTATCCGTTTCGGATAAAAACTCGAGTATTTATCCTCTGAGTATTTATCCACTGCCCATCTCTACCTACACGAGATACGCTCAGGTGTTCCCCAGGGTAGCATACTGGGACCGGTTCTTTACCTGATATACACTGTGGATCTTCCAACTAATAGAGACATAACAACTGCGACCTACGCTGATGACACTGCAGTTTTGTCAGTACATTCCAACTCAGGAACTGCTTCTTTCCAACTACAAAACCATCTAAATGAAATAGAGAAGTGGCTAAAACAGTGGAGAATAAAAGCAAACCAAAGCAAGTCCACTCACGTGACCTTCACACTCCGAAAAGAAACCTGCCCGCCAGTAAAATTGTACAACAAAGACATCCCACAAGTAGAACATGCTAAATACTTGGGTCTACACTTAGATCGGAGATTAACTTGGCAGAAGCACATCTGGACCAAACGTAAGCAACTCGATAGCAAACTGCGCAGTATATACTGGCTTACAGGTCGCCACTCTCACCTAAGCAACGAGAGCAAAATGATGGTTTACAAAGCTATCATTAATTAAGCCGATCTGGACATATGGCATTCAACTTTGGGGCACAGCAAGCAAGACCAACATCGATATCCTAGAGAGATTTCAGAGCAAAGCGCTAAGAAACATGTTTAATATACCCCAAAGTATAAGCAACAAATACATGTACCTAGACCTCAATATTCGAACGGTAAAGCAAGAAATAAGTCAGCATAGCCTGAGATACCAGAAAAGACTTTCACAGCATACAAACGAGCTAGCACTAGCACTGACTGGATTGGGAGGACAGCAGCACACGAGGCTTAAGAGATGTGACATCCCCAGCCTTAGCGACAGTTTCGCATAGAGAGATGAGTGCTTCGCCACATCATTAAAAGCTCTCTCATTTTAATTAAAGACATAACCAAACTCAATAGAAGTTGGTTAACCCAGTGGCTTATTGTTCTAGGACAGATTAGAACAGAAATCAACAACATAATTGATAAATTAATTGAAAGGCTTCACATGAATAATTTAAAAATGAATTTAGATAAATCTGTTTACATACAATTTAATAAATCGAAAAATAATAAATACAATTTGAAACTTGACATACCAAAACTAAACGCAGTTACACAAACGAAATTTCTTGGAGTAATAATAGATCAGGATATAAATTGGAAAGCGCAAGTCGATGATATATCTAAAACAATAAATAAATTCGTATACGCACTGCGAAAGATTAAGAATATAACAAACATTAAAACTGCTATCAATACCTATCATGCTTACGTAGAATCATTAATACGCTATGGGTTCATTATGTGGGGTAATAGTACCGATAGGAATAGGGTTTTTGCTGCCCAAAAAAATTGTATTCGTGCCATATATGGGCTTCAACCTGATGAATCTTGCAGGCCAATATTTAAAGAACTTGGTTTATTACCGCTACCTTCCCTCTATATCTATGAAGAGTATGTATGTTTGTTAAGAAGCATAAAGACCTATTCAAAAAGGCAGAGGACGTATACTATGTCCTCGAAACCGGTGAGATCCGCATAGGCTTGTTTTAAGTGACTTACCGAGACTAGCTAAATATAGTAAAAGCTGTTTAGCCATGTGTATTCTAATTTATAATAAAATTCCAAGTTATTTTAAAACTTTGGATCTCAGATTATTTAAAAAAAAAAACATTACTTGAATGGTTAAAAACTAAAATTTTTTACAGTATCAATGAATTTACTGACCAGAAACATTTTTAAAGGTCACCAATAATATTTGCATGCTATAATATAAGCTAAACATGTATGCTCTATATTTTGTTATCATACACCTGTATATACCATGTTTATGCAAATAAATATTCTTTCTATTTCTATTATTTCTATTGACATGGTACTGAAAAGAACCGTGCCACGGTTAGTTCTCGCTTAGCGGCGCTGACGGCCGAATCATTCTCGCGCTCACTCACTCTCGTAGGCTCAAGCAACGAATTTAGACGCCGGCCCGCACCCCGCACCATGGCCATTCCAGTAGACATGGGCAATATGTATCACTAAAATGAAAAGATTGATATGTATCTTTTGATCACTGGGATATGTATCACTCATTTATATCTTTATATCCTTTTGAATCCGCGCACGACGCGAAGCGACGATACACTGATGCGCTGCTCAGCGTGGATCGCTTCGTTCAATTCAATCTAACGACTCAGTAAGATTCACTGGGATATGTATCACTCATTCATATCTTTATATCCTTTTGAATCCGCGCACGACACGAAGCGACGATACACTGATGCGCTGCTCAGCGTGGATCGCTTCGTTCAATTCAATCCAACGAATCAGTAAGAGCATTGATGCATGTGCTGTGCCCATAGCTGCTTGCTCTTTACCTTACGTATGTTTCTGTTCTGATTTATTGCACTACTCGTTTCGTTCTTTTTAGGTATCTATTTTTATGATTGATCACTAGATACCCGAAATAAATGAACTTTAATTTTTAGTTTATTATAATTATATTACAATGAAATTAATGACTAACGAATACAACATTGGTAGATTAGGTAGGTATTGTTTTTATTTATTTGAAGTAATAAAGCGAACAGACTACAGATTTCCCTTCATACTTTTCCAGGCTTAGGACTGGCATTTTTTTCTATCTTGATCCTAATAGCAATATCTTTATAACTGAAATTAGTTTGCATTGTTTACTAAAACTTTAGGCACTTTTAGGCAAAGTGCTTTACAAAAGGAAACCAGTATAATACTTGCAATGTTCACGTACCGCTTTACGACTTTAAGTCCTACGCACCAGTAATAGAGTTATTTACTTATATTTTTGTACTGGCGTATATCAGTTTATAATGGTCAAACACTTATTCTCGGTATTGAGAAAGTGCGACAGAACATTCTAAGTAGGGAGGTGCGAAAGAGATGTCTGGACTTTCCGAAGAGACACCGTGTCGCCAGCCGCTCAGGCGCTCATGCTTGTTTGTGCGACAGCGACACAGATACAAAAGGACGACGATTGAACGAGATGTAAAAGATACAGTGATACATTCGGATTTGAACTGATATAAAGAGTGAGTGATCAGAACGGATTGATACATATCATTTTTATCTATCACTCCTGAGTTACCCATCTCTACATTCCAGTTCATTCCACGCTCAACAATCGCTGTGAACAGACGTGCCGCTTCCTGCACTGTTGACTCACCGCTCCGCTGTCCGCTCGTTGCGCCTGCGCAACACTCCGAAGTCGCCGACTACAAAATATACAAAATCACACCTTTTTCCCATGGGGGTAGGCAGAAACTACAGAACACCACCTGCTACGATCCTTACATACTCCTTTTGAATCGTTTAAGTTCATAATATCATTGTTCATACATATGCATGGATATGCCCGTGCAAATCAGATGAGAAAGCCGTACTATTTATTGATCACAGTAGTATTTTGTAGTAATATTATTGTTTTGTAAATATTAATCAATATATTTTTAGTTATTAATATTTTTTTATAAGTATCTATATTTTGTACTGTAGGTATATTGTCCTGTAATTTTTTTATTTTATTTAATTGTTTAAATTATTTTACCATACATACATATACAAAATTATAACCTAAAAACAAGTACATAAATTTTAATTAAAACAAAAAGGATAATCCAAATACATACTAAATTGGTCAAAATAGTAATGCGTTCACTATACGTCAAATAACCCGGCCCTTAACTGATCCCGGCGCAAAGGTGCCCAAAACACTTGCTGCGTTGCCACGTTGGATGGTAATGGCTAACCTTTGCACCAAGAACGAGCCAGAGCGGGAGTCACCCGTTTTGACACGGAGCTTGTGCCCTAACTCACTAATGAGCTCCTTGGCCCCAGTGCCCCAGGCACCCATGGTTTCAACAGAAATGGGCACAAAATGGTAGCGAGCCACCAACGGTGCGTATTTCACCCTCTTCCTCTCAGCGGCGTCTTCCGCTGCAGCTGACGGCGAGAGGACGGTGCGACCAAGGTGGCTGGCGGCAACAGTGCTGACGCAAGTTGCATCCCAGATTAGGTACTTACCGTTCTTCCAAGGCACCAGGGTCAGCCCGTCCGGCCTCTTGCCGTCAGTCCTGCAAAGACCCGGAGGCTCCAGCACGCAGGGGATGTCAGCCGACACAACAGCCCTCCGCACAATATCATTAAGCGTATGGTGACGCGGGAACCTCTCCGAGCAACGACGACAAGACATAGCATGTAGGCCATCGGCCTCTACCATGGAACCGCAGGTGCATCTGTGGGGTTCACACACCTTGCAGCTCAGGCGGAGAGCCACCGCCACACGCAAAGAGTCATCATCCAGCAACGTGCCCAGATGAGGCGAAGGAAGCGCGTGCAACCATGCCCCGCGTGCAACCGGTTGCGAAACGGCCCTGAGTCTGGCTAGATCAGCCCCTGAGGTACCCACCAACATCAGCTGTTTCTGGATCAGCTTAGACGAAACATCGTCCCAAGCACGCTGAAAATGTGCTGCGTCAGGGCTTGCTGCCCCCCTGTTGAGGACAGACCAAGCTGATCCTACATAAATGGTATGTTTGCCCCGTCACCACTGGAATGTAGAATTACAGTGACGAGGTCAGCCACCCCATGAGTCGACGCCAGAGAAGCCGGTAGACCCACATCATGCACGCACCGCACCCCAAGACCCCCGTACCGTTTTGGAAGAGCCGCCTGCCTCCACTGCGCATCATTAAAAGATACATTCAGGATCGACTCAACCGTTGATTTTAGAGCACAGTCAAAGGAACATACCTCCTCAGGGCAAAGCCAGATAGGAGCGGTCCGCAAGAAATATGTAACCTTGGGTAAGGCAAAACACATGCGCAACAACAAAATTGCAACGTGCGCGGAGAGATCCTTGAGACGTCCCCAAGCATTGAGGAGAAGCTGTTTACGGGAGGATATGGCTTCTGGCACTCCGTCAAGTAAAATGGGAGATCCCAAAAGGTAGAACGAAAGAGGAGAAAGCTCTTTGAAGCCAGGTAAATGAGAACCAAAGCGTGAGAAGTGTGTACGTGCTCCAACGCCACAGGGAAAAAATTCGCACTTGGAGGAATTCACCTCCAGACCCAGTTTCTTAAGTTGAGGAACAAGAATCTCCAGGTCCTGGTAAACCTCTTCCGGTGCTCCACCAATAATGCCATCATCAAGGTACCACAGGTTCAAAGACGATTTCAATCCAGAGATGACTTTGTGGATTGCTAAACTGAAAACAAGTGGCCCCAGTGGATCCCCCTGCTGCGCTCCCACTTGAGACGAAATGCGACTCTCATTAAAGAACAGATAAGAAGGAGAATAATATACCTGGTAAAGAAAGGGGTAAAGGGAAGGAATTTTATCCTTGACCTCGCTCAAAAGAACGTCTCTTTCTAGGGTATTAAAAGCATTGCGTATATCCAGCTTCAGCACCACGCAGTCCGAGTTCTCAGGGTTCATGACGAACGCACGCGTCGGATGGATAGCGGCCTCGCACCCCCGACGCGTCCCGAACCCTAGTTGATGCGGCTGCAAGTATTCGGACATAGCTACTCTTACAGACCGGCACGCCAGCTCAGCTGTTAATCTTCTGAACACGCTGCCGATGGCTATTGGTCTCAGCCCTCCGTCTTTTTTCTTGAGTACGCAAAGAGAAACACCACACAAATAAGGACAAACTACAGGATTGAGCTGACCACTCATTAAAAAGTTTGCAAGGTTTGTCAAACACTCCAGCAAACGCCGCCCATTTTCAACCGCAGAACCAGATGTTCATCATCATAATTTCAGCCGTAAAACGTCCACTGCTGGACTTAGGCCTCCCCCAATTTGGGGGGCTTTGCCATAATCGCCACGCTTGGCAGGCGGGTTGGCGATCGCAGTGTGGTGGTAAAATGCATAGAGAACGCTGCTGCCCATTCTCTAGTAAGTCTCTTAGTCGCCTTTTACGACACCCAAAGGAAGAAATGGGGTGGTGTTATTCTTTACGTCCGGCACCACGCGGTACCAGATGTTAGCTCTTTCAAATGCCCCGGGCGAATTCCATCCAAACCTGCCGCAGAGCCACTATAAAAAGAACTCAAGGCTAGCGCGACGTCCTCCACCGATGCAGTAACCCTTGGCAATGACAAGTCCGGCGCCGATGGAAAATTAAGCGGACGCGATGGGCTTGGGTGCTTGACTGTAAGGGCACTTAGCGTGCCAGGGTCGTGTCGCGCGAACGAGTCGTCCGAAACCAGCAGCCGAACCGCCCCTCGGAGGTCTCCTTCGAACACCTTTGACTCGATGGCTTTTCGCATTCCACGCGACTTAGTAACCCCTGTCACACAACCCGACTCATTCACAAACTGGTCAGCGCCAACCGAGTCGACGTTTGCCTTCACCTTTGCGGTCATATTTCCAGGCGCCTCTCTTGAAGGAACTCTTAGCCCACCAAACGCGAAAGTGAGAAGCGCGCCCCAGTCTTCCACACCGTTATAGCAAACACACTTATCGATGATGTCGCACAGCTTGCTCGCCGCCTGGTTCCGCGCACCCTTAGGAACGTGCCTAAGTACTGGCGTACTCGCCTTCAAGGCTGACAGCCTCTCCAAAGAGCAAGGGCGCGAGACCGACGGCACCTGGCCACCCGACTGGGAATCGGAGACAGTAGACGAGGTCTGAGGAGAGGCGAGCGGCTGACGCGCATTCCTGTGCATACGGCCTATATGGACCTTGAGCCCATGCGAGCTAAATGTGCATAAAGACCCAGGGCAGTGAGGGCAAGACAACATTGTAATTAATTAAAATTAACTTAAATGTAAATAAACTTTTAGGTCTATGTGTTTGTTGGTGTATGGTGTGGCAGCCTTTGCAGTAAGTTGCTTAGCGATAAAAATAGGTGTATCCTCGTTTATATGCATGTACAGGTGTTTGGCACATAGTTTCGACTTTTGTTTAATGTTGAATGCCTTACAAGATTTCAATATATAATTTTTTTATTGACTATAATATTGTTCCGTAGATCGTAAAGTCTAGAAACATCGCGCTAACTCCATCTCAGAAAGGGACGGCGTTACGTAGATCGAAAAGTCTAGAAACGTCACGCTAATTGCATCTAAGGATGGGGCAGAGTTCGAAACTACTAGAAACGACACGCTAACGCCATCTGTTACCAAGTAGCAAGTACTACAAACAATTGTACGTAGACACTACATCTATTGTCGAATAGCGGGATTAAACAGTAAACAGTTGGTTTTCTAAGTTTCTACACTACTTGTAAACTGTGGAAAAGTGTTGAATGTTCGCGAATGTTCTGCTCAGGATATAAATAGCAGATTCAAAATCAAAATCAAAAGTCATTTATTCAAACTAGGCTGAGAGTCAGCACTTTTTGAACGTCAAAGTTACATAACATGACAGGCCTGTTGGTCTAGTGGTTAGCCCTGACTGCTATGCCGGAGGTCGTGGGTTCGATTCCCACACAGGACAAATGTTTGTGTGATGAGCACGATCATTTGTTCTGTGTCTGGGTGTAATTTATCTATAATATGTATGTATTTAGAAATATATAAGTATGTTTATCAGTTGTCTAGTACCCATAACACAAGCTCTGCTTAGCTTGGGACTAGATGGCGTTGTGTGATAGTTGTGGAATATTATTATTATTTTCATATGTATATTTATATATCTCGGGATCCTAGGATCCCGGTCTTTTAGAAGGCGTACGAGGGGCCGAAGCCAACTCGCAGAGGCCCCTTAGAAAATTTAAATGAAGTGAGGCACTAACCGACGGTTATCCCCGTATGCACTGTGCAAGTGCACCCAAGGACAACCCCCGGTTGTTGTTGGACTATTGCAGGATATGGAAACCAAGATGTTGGACTATGTATTTGACTGGCTAAAATGGACTGGTTACCAAGAACTATGGAAGGTCTATGGCCCCTGCCGCATCAATGTTTGTATTTACACGGATTAAATGGCAGGGGGTGACTTGCACACTCAATAATGGGCCCCCGGAAACCGTCGCTGGCACATAGTGACGCAGCGACAAGGGGGCAACACTTCCTGAGGTGCTTGAGAAGTGGAGAGGTATTCCACGGCTTTCAGAACAATCCCAGAGCCCGGAAGATGGTCAATATCCCTACGAGCACTTACTGGAATACTTCCTTTCCCCGAGCAATAAGACAGTCCCCCCAAAACGCCCGCCCTTCGACACTTCCTAGTGCTTTAGCTGGGAAGAAGTGGCGGAACAAACTCCCCAGCAGCACAGCTTTCTGTTAAATTAGAAAAACTTGATTCTATACAATTGTAAGTAGTAAACATTAAGAGACACAAAAAATTAAATTAAATGATTTGCCATATGTCAGCTAGCCAACCCAATATTCCAACAAATAAAATGAAATCTATACTCAAGCAAAAGCAAAAACTATTTATATAATGTAAATATAGGTACCAAAATAAAAGCCTCCTGGCATAAAGGGCGTGCAAGCTTACATATGCAATACTGAATCACGTTCACATAGCTGTTACGACCCGAGTTACAACTCGAGGCCACAAATGATAAACTAGGAATTTTGTACACGCAATTTTATTATTATTATTTATTCATACTCAAGTAACAATGGACTCATTAGGCATAGGCACACAATTATAAAAATAATACACATAAAAATTTAGAATTAAAATCAAAATCAGAATTAACAACTAAAAATTAACAGTCAAAAATTGAAAATTAACAGTCAAAAATAAAAATTAATTAACAGTCCAAAAATAAATAAAAAAAAAGTAATCAATTAATATTAAAATTTAAAATTAAATCAGCAAATTGTCATTAAATAAATAATAGTTTAAAAAAAAACTAAAAAACACGCTTCCATGGAAAACCAAACTAATGTACTTTTTAGTTTGGTTTTCCATGGAAGCGTGTTTTTTAGTTTTTTTAAACTATAATTTATTTTCTATTTTTTAGGGTATTTCGAATTTTGAGACGTATGTCAGCGTAATTTGTGACAGTTTTTTTGCTGTCCTGGTAACCCTGGCAAGGATAATGGCACAACTTTATGAAATTATTGCATTGTCATCAGTCCTTGACAGGTGTGCAAAGTTTGAATGAAATCTGGTCGTTTAAAGTGGGTCAAAATCGCACTATAAGGAGTCGGTTACAAACAAACATACAAACATACAAATATACAAACATACAAACATACAAGTGAAGCTAATATAAAGCGTGTAAAAATAAAATAAATAAATTCGAAATACCCTAAAAAATAGAAAATAAATAATAGTTTAAAAAAATTAAAAAACACGCTTCCATGGAAAACCAAACTAAAAAGTACAAAATAATGGAAAAAAAAGCGTGGGGTGCCTGATATCAATAAAAAAATACCTTAAAAGCACCCCACGCTTTTTTTCCATTATTTTGTACTTTTTAGTTTGGTTTTCCATGGAAGCGTGTTTTTTAATTTTTTTAAACTATTATTTATTTTCTATTTTTTAGGGTATTTCGAATTTTAATTTTAATGTGACAGTTTTTTTGCTGTCCTGGTAACCCTGGCAAGGATAATGGCACAAATTTATGAAATTATTGCATTGTCATCAGTCCTTGACAGGTGTGCAAAGTTTGAATGAAATCTGGTCGTTTAAAGTGGGTCAAAATCGCACTATAAGGAGTCGGTTACAAACAAACATACAAATATACAAACATACAAATATACAAACATACAAGTGAAGCTAATATAAAGCGTGTAATAATAAAACACATACAATACAATAATTAAAATTTGTTTGGAAGGCGATTTGTAAATTGTACCCCACCGTGCGTCGGCGCCGCCGACAGCGCGGCGCCGCGGCCCCGCCGCGCCGGCGGGGCTTTTGTCGGCACCACGTGCAAGCCTGCGGCATGTTTGATCTTGTGTTTGTTCTCTAGTAGTCTGTTCCTTCCCGACTCGGTTCGTGAGCGAAAGTGGTACGTGTAACTGATCGATAGATATTGAGTCGTATTGAACACTTTAGTTTAAAATTGTGTCTTGTTATTATTGTTACGTTTTTAGTGTTTTTTTTATTGTTTTTGTTGTGATAAACAATGCCTAAATAGGTACGTGTACAGTGCTCGTGAAAACGGTAACATGTTGATGTGTTTAGAAGCCCGTGGCAAAGCTATTCCTTTCGTTTTGGGGATTTACCGAGACAGATTTTCAAACCTCTGACATTTTTCTGAATCTCGCATGAAAGGCATGGACCACAGTTCGACAAATTAAGCCAAACCTCATAAGATCGCAAAACATTTAGAAAGGTACGTAAAATGCCTCAGTCAGTTTCAATGTTTAACGGCTACTAATACGATAAAAATTCATAATTTTGTAAAGCGCTTGAGGCAAAGGTACAACAGCCGCACGGGTCGATCGTTCAGGTTAAGCTACATTTGCTGCGGTTGTTCCGTGTATGGGTGACCATATTTACATACCAAGACCCTTCTGTGCCTCGGAAAGCACGTTTAGCCGTTGATCCCGGTTGTCTTTCGTAGATCTTAGACAGTCGTCACGGGTCGTCAGAAGCCCGAAAGTCTGACAACCAGTCTTACCAAAGGGTATCGTATTACCCAGTATCTGGGTTGTGGAGATCAGATAGGCAGTCGCTCCATGTGAAATACTGGTACTCAGCTGCATCCGGTTAGATTGGAAGCCTGGGGTCGGCGACATAGTTGGAAAAAGGCTAGGCAGATGATGAATTTTGTAAAGTGTAATGCCACCCTTGTAAATTTCCTATAAAATCCGGGAAGTTGCCGTACGGAGACCGTGGTTCGGCGGCGCCGGCGCGGCAGCGCATGCGTCGCGCCGTCGCGGCGGAGTACGCGTCGCGCCGTTGTGACGGGCGCCGCCGGTGCGCTGCGTGCCAGTGACCTTACATTTTGTATGGTGTTCATTGCTGAGTAATTAAAAATGAAGGCTTGTAAATAATCAATTTAAGGCGAAAGGTTATTGGTATCCGTTTGCATTTAGGTTGTATATAACCTTTAAAAATGAAGGCTTGTAAATAATCAATTTAAGGGGAAAGGTTATTGGTATCCGTTTGCATTTAGGTTGTATATAACCTATGTTCTGTCTTCGGAAGCGTTCCCCTTACACCCTGTATTATTATTATGTTACTTTAAGTTTAGGTATTTAATATGTTATTATATCTTGTGGTTTTTTTTCCTCAAAAACTGTATAGGTAGTGTTGTCATTTTAAGGAACTGATACTTCTATAATAATAAATATATTTCTCTTGTTTTTTACAGAACAAGCTTTTCAAAATAGTTCAGACTATAGAGAGCGATGTTTTCGATCTAACAGTCGTTCCTGCATCGTGGAAAACTAAGGAAATTCTATGGTGGCCACCGAGAAGTACTTTTATACTCCTTGAAGTTATAAAAAGATGAAAATTCAAGGCCTGGACCAGGGTGGTACACCGTAAATAGTTCTTTAAAAACAAAAACTTTTTTACAAAAAAAAAAAACAACCGACTCCCTTAAAAACACTACACTAAAAAAGTTTTTGTTTTTAAATTTTTAGTTGTGGTATCCACCCCGCACTAATTCCAAACAAACAATGCATATTTATGCGATAGCAGAAATCGCGGTTGATTTGCTGTCATTTTTTAAAGAGTTCCGGTGTTTATCTCTGGAACTCATCATCAGATCTATATAAGATAAGATAAGATAAGATTTATTTTCTCGCCACAATATAAAATACATTTAACACAGTATACATAACTACTACATTTCAATAATTACATTGTGGGAGACTGGTGCCTAAGCTAGACGTAAGGCCTGTATTTCAGGACACCAGGACTCCCCCCATTCTGAGATACATTTTGTAGAAAATTATGTACTCGCACATTATTAAATGCGGTAGAATAAGCCTTATTAGCACTAATAATTTTAACAATAATCTTTAATTACAGTGTTAGTAATTGAATAAAAATGTGTCATGTGTGTGTGTGTGTGTGTGGGAGGGAATAAGACAGAGTAATATGATTAAATTGTTTTCTTAAGAAAGAAAAAAGTAAAATAAAAATTTGGTATAGCATTGCGTTAGCAACATTTAGTTCACGTTTTAAGTTAATTCATGTGTTAACAAGTTATATCGGGGCAGCAAGAAGTTTTTCCGTGTCGTCATAGCTTAACTCATGGAGCCAATTCCTTACCTTCATTTTGCACTTATTACTGGTAAGACTATAAATAGAGAGCGATCTATTAATGGTATTGTAAAGAAAGCGACCCAGGTAGCAAAAGAAGCGTTTAGAGAAGATAGTAGTAAGGCGTTGAAAGTAAGGAGTCCATGCTGTTTTAGGACCGTTTGTAATATAAACAGCTGACGTACAGTTAAAACTTTAGACTCTTTGTATAAAAGTGCTGTGGGATATCGGAATGGTAGATAGGAGGAAACCTTTAAGATAGCCCTCTGCGCCCTTTCCAGTTCCAAGATTGTGTATTTAGGTGCACCACCCCAGGATGTTATGCAGTAGGTTAACAGCGATTGGGCGAGGGCAAAGTAAATTAATTTCCTCAGCTTTTCGTGTGCCACATGTCTCAGGGTCTTAAAGACATATATTAATTTACGCAATCTATTGCTAAGGGCATTGATATGTTCCTGAAATCTTAGGTTGCGATCTATAATAATTCCTAAGTACTTTAGGCTATTTTCTTTTTGTAAGTGTGTGCAGGTACATTTGTTGTCATTTTGGTTGGAACAGGTGTGGGCTATAATGGAATACAGTGGTGTCGTTGGTGTTGTTTTCGTGTAGTTTTTTAGGGTAAAGGCAATGTATTTCGTTTTGTCAGCGTTTAGTGTAAGAACGTTACTATGCAGCCACTCCGTTACGACGTCAAGGCCTGTCTGAGCATGCGCATATGCTTCATGCCATGTGTCAGCGCTAAAAAGTAGGGCAGTGTCATCTGCGAAAGTTATAATTCTACCTTTGGGGAGAGTGAGCAAACCCAGCTCGTTGATGTATATAAGAAAGAGGGTCGGACCAAGTATGCTGCCTTGTGGTACGCCATAGGAGACAGAGCGTTCCTCACTAATGACGTCATCAATCTTAACGCACTGGGTACGCTCACTCAAATAATCCTCAAATAGTTTAAGTTGCACGCTTCTTATACCCAATCCCTCCATCTTTTGAATGAGAATGGGTACAGAAACCGTGTCAAAAGCTTTGGCAAGGTCTAAAAAGATGCCTAAGACCTTTTGCCCACCATCCATGTTTTTGACAACATAGTTTGTCAGATCATGAACCGCATTGGACGTAGACTTTCCAGCCCGAAAACCATATTGGGAGGGCGACAGCATATTAAATTTTTCTAGGTAGTCCACGAGCCTGTTGTTCATGATCCGCTCCAATATTTTGGATAGGGCAGGAAGAACTGCAATAGGTCTATAATTGTTGACACGGCCTGACGTCTGTCCCCACTCTTAAAGATTGGGTGTATTATAGCTCTTTTAAAGGCTTTGGGAAATTGACCAGAAGTGAGAGCAAGATTGCAAATGTATGTAAGGGGCGGTACAACTGTGTCCAAGTGTTTTTTTAGGAGGCCACTAGAAATTCGATCCCATCCCGCAGCACAGTCGTTACGTAGAGACATTATTTCTTTAGAAACTTCATTTTCGTCTGTCGGTAATAGTGCCATAGATTACAAGTGTCCATTGTTGGCAGTGTGGGATGTAACGGTATTTGACCTACTGACTATGTTTTCTGCGAGATTTTTGCCTATTTCAGCGAAGAATTTATTGACTAGGTTAACAGATTGTAGTGGAGTAGCTGACATATGTAGTAGATGTGATGTGTCGTCCCTTTTCTTAGTTCGATTTGTTAGAGCATTTATAGCTGTCCAGATTTTTTTGGTATTGTTACCAGCATTACTTAATTCTCTTCTTTCAAATTCCACTTTAGTCTTTCTCAGTAGCTTGTTGCAGTAGTTTCTGTACCTTATAAAGGTTGTTTTTAGCATTTCATTTTCAGGTGACTTTTTTAATTTTTTGTGTAGGTTGTCTCTATGCCGGATACATCGAAGAAGGCCCGGGGTGAGCCAGGGCTTCATGATTTTTTTCCGATTAGGTACTTTAACGATTTTAGAATTAGATTCAATCGTCTTTGTAATAAGGGTGATCATTTCTTCTGCTGCTATATGAGGGTCTTGGGTGCGGTAAACTTGTTCGAAGTCTAGTTCTTTCATTTCAGCGTCTAGGTTATCGTAATTGATGCGTTCAGCGGTTTTTTTTGCAATTATTTTTGGAATTGTCTTGTCTAGGAACAATAAAACCGTTTCATGGTCAGTTAAAGCAGAGTGGGCTACATAAGTTGACGCTGGAAGGGTGGTTTTTAGAATAAAGTGATCAAGGCAGGTTTGAAGTCGCGTGGGCAATGTATGTGCAGGGTGTAGACCATGTGAAGCTAATATATTTAAGTAACTATGTTTTGTTGAGTCATGACATGCATCATGAATGTTTATATTTATGTCACCGGTGATAATTATATTTTTACAGTGGGCGATGCTCAGCAGGATTAAGTTTAACGAATTAAGAAAATTATTAATGTCTCTATAGCCTGGTGGACGATATATAGCTAATATGGTAGTGTGCACGTCAATTTTTATTAGTAGACAGTTTGCATCCACGATAGGAGGTTCTTCCACAATGACTCTATGATTTTTATTGATATAGACAACTACACCCTCATTTTGTGTCAGATTTTTGTCAGTTTAAAAATAATTATAGCCTTGAAGATCGGGGATAAAGTGGGTATTAGGAAGCCAACATTCAGTCAGCGTTATAAGATCCCACTCAACCTTCGTTCTAGCAAGAATGGTATGTAGCCCTGTCATATTTTTTGTTATACTTTTGATATTTTGATTAAGGATTTTAAGTGATTGATTAGGATTAAAATTAGGTGGTATACAGTTATCTAAGTCACAGGTGGATGAGTCCAACACAGAGACCGAATCTATGTTGACTATATTATTTTGTGTGATATCGAATTATGGTTTATAGGTGTCATTAGTTGCTTTTTTATTTGTGTACTACTGAGTTTTGGGCGAATGAAATTAATGTTCGGTCGAGTTAAGCTATTAGTGCCGCAATGACGGTTTATGGAAATAAGACTAAGTGATACTGGGTCAAAAAAAGTACCAGCTCCCGGTATGTGTTTGTATTGTGTAATAGTGTAAATTTTATATAGTAATTGTGGTGCATATTTAGCAGTATAAATTCTCGCAGCATGCACGCTGCGAATGTAGATAATATGTGTATAAGTTTTTGTTTGTGTTGTGAATATAAAATGTTTAAGACAGATAAATAAGTGTATGTAAATAAGTAGGTTAGTATTAGGTTTTAACATACAAAACAAAATATTTTTAAACAACTTGGTAGGCCACCGAAGCATGGACAATAGTCATTTGTTTTTTTCTTTCCGTAGCTTAGCCAAATCTTCTTCGGATTTTATAAGCCGACTGGGCATCCCTTCTCTTTCGCGAACGTATACTTTGCCGTTTGCGGTCCAGCATTGTTCATATTCGCTGCTTTTTATGAACTCCCTACTAAGATAGTGGAGGCGTTTTGTTGCGAAAGTTAGCGATTCCGATACGAATATTGGCTTCAGGGGTCCTACAGCTTGCAGGTGAGTGGTGTTGAGTCGATTTCCAAAATTTTGCTTATTGTAGGTTTTAGTGGATTGCATAAATTGCTCTTTAACAGATGTGGATGAAAATTCTACAATGACAGTGCCTACTCTCTCTTTCTTGCCTCTCAGATGGTGGGACAGGTTGATTAATAATAGTACCGAGTTTTTGAACTAGCTCTGTTAATGTTGTGTTGGTCTCAGGGTTTGAGGTTGGAATATTTTTTATTTCGATTGTTGCGGCTTTTAAGTTTCTCTCCAGGTAGTCCACTTTAAGCTCAAGCGTTTTTATAATTTTTTTGTTGTCGTTACATTCCGTTTGTAAGTTATTTATCTCTAACAATGCATCATCATATTTATCGGATAAAAATTGTACCGAGTTTTGGATTTTATCATTCTGGGTTCGGATTTCATCATTCTGAGTTTGAATTTCTATGTTTTGGCTACGTATTAAGCTATTTTGAGACCTTATTTCATCAAGGGCTGAGTGTAGGGAGGAAATTTTATTGTTGTGTTGTTTTTGTTCAGAGATAAAATCAGTGAACATGCCCTTCAGACGAAATGGGTCTCAAAGAAGATGTTTTGACGCATTTCGGATGCACGCAAAATCAATTTTTGTCCTCTAAAACTACAAATTTGCGTTCTTTTTTTTCATGATTATTAAAATTGAAGATATTTTTTAGTGAATTATGAGGGCCAATACACGATTGACATAATTTGGCTCGATACAAAAAAACCGCAAAGTTTCCTCAAAATTAGCGTTTTTATTAGAAAAAAACGGTTTTATTCGATTGTAATTAAAGCAATTTCAATAATTTTTCGTCTATACGTGGACCATTAAAGACATTAGGGGATTATGGGTTTATTTTAATGTAACAGAGCAAATAGAATTAAAAAAAGCAATATTTATAAAAAACGTGCAATGATATTGCACATCCCTCCGCTCCCGCACCTTGTCAGTCGGCCGCAGCGCGGCTTAGAGAGCACCCGTGTACAACTTTATTACGCCCGTTGTCGCCGACTACTCAAGCAAACATTGAAGTGTAAACTAATACTTTAGTCACAAAAATGGTGAATAAACGCAATAAAATAAAAAAATATGCAAGACTGAGGCTAAAGAAGCTGAAATTTACGAATTTGAATATTTATTTGTTTACAAAAAACACCAAGTTTGACATTTGACACTGACGTAGTAACTCGTATTTATTGTATAAGCACACAACTTTCGTTTTGTAATAGAGATAGATATTATGGTCTAAAACTTCCGTGTAGGGTACCTACCTACATACAGGAACTTTTTTTTACCAGTGCGCAAATTTTTTGGTGGTTCAGTATAAGTAATAGAACACATTGGCATTTTTTTTTTTTCAAAACTTTTTTTTTTGTTATCCGACTTTATATCAGTATAGCATGGGCGCAAAATACCTATCTACCTACAATGTATCGTAATACAAATCATGAAAGCGAGCGGCGGCGGCCGACGCATGCGGCGATATTGCATTTTCGGGATATGGGGAGGAGAAGATGAAAAAATGGAAATTGTATAGGTACATCCAAAAAAGTTACGTCTTTTGGAAAAATAAAATGGTGCCAAAACTTGTCAACTTGTATCACAAATACATTCTTCCAGAGTTGGTAGATTCCCGCCGAAACCGTGGTATGCCTTTGAGAGGCTCTGAAAAAGAATTTAAGAGCCGATAGTGGACCCGTTATAGAACCCCGCTAGCATGATGAATGATTTTATTTTATTACTAGCTTTTGCCCGCGGCTTCGCCCGCGTGGATGTCGGAAATTAACGCAAGAGGACGTACTACCGCGATAAGAATGTGTTATTCCAGGTTATATAGGTAATATAGACTCTGTGTGCTATTTTCGATCCAGATCCATTCAGCCATTTTTGCGTGATTGAGAAACAAACACCCAATCCTACATTTTTTCACATTTATAATATTAGTAGTAGTAGGATTATAATTCATATTACTTAGGATTCATAGTTTATGAGAACATCATGTGTGTTGGTGTTTTTAAAATAAGAGTAATAGTATTCAGAGTAAGAAGACTGCGACATAGGGCTTGGTTTAGTTGAATATAAGTCTTCCTGGTTTTTCTTAACGCTCCTATTTTACCTATACAGACACTCAATCATTTACCAGACACCGAACATAATTATAGGAATAGTACTTTTGCCAGTGGCTTGGCCCGTATAGCTGTCGGAAAATATCACCCGGGAACCTACTACCGGGATAAAGTAGGTATCCCATCTCTTACGTATCCATGATATATCTTTGTGCCAAATTCGATCTAAATCCGTTTGGCCGTCTTTGCATCACTGAGAAACAAACATCCAAAATCTAAACATCTAAGCCATTTCGCGGTTTCTTACTTGGAATAATACTATTAGGTTTATTTTGAGTATAATGAACACACATGATATTCGCAATTACTATGAAGCCAAAGTAATATGAATTACAATCCTACTTATCCTGTACTACCCGGCCGCTGCTAACGGATGGACGGGACGGACGTACAACCCCCCAGCTGCTCTGCGCCCGCTTTTTAAATCTCTAATATTTTCTAAGATATTCATTTAAATAACATACTGTAAAGAGCCATATTGATCTATATTAAATGTACAATGTATTTAAGGTACTTAATTGGATAAGGATTAATGCTGTATTGCTTAAAATCGCTTCGTTAATAAGCCCTTATTTCTCGTAAAAAGTAAAAGATATAAAATGGTTATTGTGGGTTGTCCCTAAGAGATACACATATACTATTGCGGACATACTTGTAGGCATTTTTAAGGTGTATAATACTGTAGTACATTATTTTGATCTAATTCGTAGGATTCAGCCAGGGTTTTTCGAAATTTGAAACGTATGTCAGCGTAGTTTTTGAAGATAGTTATTTTTTCTAAAATAAAAGAATCTTTCTAAAATAAAAGTAGCCTAAATTACTCCTTGTTACATCAGCTATCTGCCAGTGAAAGTCCCGTCAAAATCGGTCCAGCCATTTCTAAGATTCGCCGGAACAAACAGACAGACAAAAATTGTAAAAAAAATGTTTTGGTATATGTACCGTGTGTACATCCATATATACACTTAGTAAAAAGTGGTTATCTTAATATTAAAAACAGACACTCCAATTTTATTTATTTGTATAGATATACTAGCTTTTGCCAGCGGCTTCGCCCGCGTGGAGGTCGGAAATTATCCCGCGGGAACATATATGTACATAAAAAGTACCCTATGTGTTATTCCAGGTTATAAAATATCTGTGTGCCAAATTTCATCTAAATCAGGTCAGTAGTTTTTGCGTGAAAGAGGAACAAATATCCATACATATAAACTTTCGCGTTTATAATATTAGTAGGATAAAAGTTGTTTTAATTAGTTGTTTTTATTTCTACAGGGCAATTTTTTATCAATACCCAAATTTTCATAGATTGTTCTACCCATGAAAAAAAATCTGCTAATTCATACATTTTGGTCGAGTATGTATTGAACTTTTGTTAAAAACAGCAGATTTTTTCCGTGATTTCAGAGTTGGTCCCATAGTAAAAGTTGTTCATATTCATGGATAGAGCACCCTATCAAAATTTTTGGACAAACCGATTTTTGGAAAAACCAGTTTGGATTCATCTTTAATACGAGTCACGATTCAAACAACAAACGAATTGGAATTTTTATAGGAACTCATAAGTAGGCCAGTATTCGTATGTAAATAGATATAATAATAAAAACACTAGTGTATGCGCCTAATTAAAATATTATTTTACATTTATTTACTGCACCATATTATGTACTCATTACATACTTTGTGAAAATAAATATATTTCTATAAACTGCGCAACTAGTATCTCGTAAATCTACAACTTGCCACGACAGTCCGATTGCCGTATGCACGATCCTCTGCAGAAATATTTTGGTTTACGAGAGAGGGTCACGCTTACAGCGGTCGGACTATAGCTTGCTGGCCGAGTGCGGCAGAGAGCGGGGCCCCGCGTGCCACTTATCCGCCCGCGTCTGCTTCACCCCCTCGAAACATACGTGACCACGATACCATTTCGTCTTCAATTCTAACATCATATTTTCCAGGCGTTGCAAATGAATATATGAAATTGATATGGGACCATTTCGGAATAAACTCCTTTCGAACAAAAAAAGAATTTTGTTAATCCATCTATATGTGACGGAGTTATGGCCGAACATACGTAAAAAAAAAAAATATATATAAACATCCGAATTGCGAACCTCCTCCTTTTTGAAGTCAGTCGGTTAAAAAGGGAAAATTAAATAAACATAAAGAAAATTACGTTGTTTTTTTAGATGCTAGCTGTACTGGTATTTCCTAACTGACTACCTCTGACAATAATTGTCGAAATCTGGAATCTTAAAAACTCTCGAAATTAATTTATGTATTATAATTAAAAAAATCTTGGATTTCTCTTAATAAATCTTCTTCATTTTTAAGAAAGTACCAGAAACATACCAATATTAATTTTGTGGCAACCATATTAGTCCCGAAATTGTGTAGGTTATAAGAAGATTTTTGTAGCAGAGAGTACCTACTCAGCCTAATGTCACCAAACACACTGATCTCTATTTATAAAGGCTTTTTTGTATTGTTTTGTCAATATGTGCAATTATTATTTATTGTTACTTTAATTAAATCCGACGTAAATTTGACATTTGCTTTTATTTCAACTAAGTGACATATATTTTTAGTTTGTTAATAACATTTTATTGTTTTCTGCTGCAGCATTGTTACTTTTATCTTAATTTTTGTAATATGGGTTATGTCTGAAATAAATTGATTTCATTTTATTTATTTTTTTATAAATATAACATACGGAACCCGTCGCGTCCAATGTTCCATTCGCGCATGCCGACACTTCAATGCAGCATGCATTATTCGAGTGTATGGTAACAACTGACTAATAGGGGAAAAGTTTAAGTTTAAGTTTTAAGTTTTTATTTAGGAACAAAAACACATTGACATAAATTATAATAGAAACGATGATAGCTACAAAAGTTATAAACTGTGTCGCAGCTATCAACGCCCGTCTAAACATATGAAACAAATTGTTCCAGACACATGACATTGGCTACAGTTTGGCTCAGAATCCAATTTTAAGTATAAAAAGATTTTTTTTTAAAATATGCAAAAGAAAAACTAAATGTGTAGGTATATTTTGAGTAGTGGTGTAATGTGGAGTGGAAGAGTGAAAGAGGGTATGTGTGAGTGTAGGTGTGTGAGTAAGTGTGTGTGAGTGAGACTATGTATAAGGGTGCATGTTCTAGGTAAGTTTCAAGTTTTCACAATTTCTTCAGTTTTATCATATGAGAGAGATTTCAACCATTCGGTCAATTTAACTCTTAAGATTTTACGAGATAACCAGTAAATTTCGATACTAGGGGAAAAGTGAACCTGTATGCAGCATAAAGCATTAAATTTTTGTTAAATAAGTTCACAAAGTAACTGATTACATTATAGTGGGTTACATGTTCTCTCTTAAAATGCAACGGTTGTATAGTACACGTGTGGGCTATTATTCAGAAAACTTACAGCTGATAGGGTACTGCACTACTAAGCGCTGAATAACAGTGACTTTGTGGCGTGTTTGTGGTGCTTAATAGAATTACTGTACAACAAATAGCGTTATAGTTGGCCACGTTTTTTTCTAAACAGCTGTTACACCCCGGGTGAATACTAATAACTCTATGTAAATGCTCAGAGTACCGCTGTGGGCCTTATGTAACAATGTGCTACTTGGGCTGGTTTAGAAATAATCTTCAATCCCATTCAGATTCTGATAAATTGTGCGTTTCGCAATTAGGGTGCAGATTTAAAATCGGCTAGAAGACCTTTGCCGCATTCAGAGGAAGTACCTACTCCAACATTTTGTCCTACCCGTGAACCATCATTTGATGAAATCTATACAAATAAATAACATTGGAGTGTCTGTTTTTAATATTCAGATAACCACTTTTTACTAAGTGTATATATGGATGTATACACGATACTGTGATGTTGGGAATTGGAGCGAAATGATACCAAGGCGAATGATGAGTAAATACTGCCTTTATTAAAATAATGTTACATGTTTTATACTGTAAGACACGTATATGAACTAATAATATAAAGGTGCCTACATACACACGACACCTCCCCCCCTTTTTTTTTTTTTTTTTTGATGAGACATAAGTTAGTTAACATAATATTGGATGCTTATTACCACAGAACAGATAAAGAGGTTCCTCTTTATCTGTTCTGTGCTTATTACTATATGGTTACATTTAGCTTATTATTATAACTGGACATGACAACGACAGTTTGTCTTTCTTACATTCTATTTTATAAGTATGTGGTTTTTACAGTGCAATTGCTGTTGGTACATAAAGTAAATACATCAATCATAATATGGCTTTGTTCTGTTTTTGTGAATAACATCAGTTTTTCCATTAATTTCGATTTCTACATTTGGTGAAATGTCCCTGATAACTTTGTAAGGTCCTGAGTATAAGCTTGTGAGTTTATTGCCGGTTTCGTTTTTTACTAATATTTTGTCATTGGGGTTATAATGTGTGGGGTTAATATAAGTATCATAATTACGTTTTGTTACCAACTTACTGTTAATTAAATTTTTGCGAGCTTGTGTTTGTGATAGCTGTAACCTGTATTTTAGTTCGAGAGGGTAACTATTATAGTTGTATAGCGGCTCGATTTTTTGAGTGAGGTTGCTTGGCAAAATGCACTTTTTACCGTAAACTAATTCAAACGGAGTGAACTTAGTTGACGTATTTACAGAAGTATTATAAGCGAAACACCAATAGGGTAGCCAAGTACTCCAGGATTCCGATTTTTGTTCCGTTTGAATACGAAGAAATGCGGACAAACTTTTATGTGAGTTTTCTAAAGCTCCGATGCTTTGATGGTGATATGCTGTTGAGTTAAGTTTTTTAATATTAAGCAAAGCACATACCTCTTTTACAGTTTCTGCCATAAACTCAGTACCCCTGTCGGTGGCGATTTCCTCCGGCACACCATGTTGAAGCACGAAGTTGTCCACAAATGAACGTGCAACTTCTGCAGCTGTTTTTGTAATAAGTGGAGAAGCACATACATATTTTGACAACTCGCACTGTATTGTTAGTATATATGAATATCCATTGTTGTCCTTATCTAATGGCCCTACTAAATCGAGGTAAATCTTTTCAAAAGCAGTGTGTGCCGTAGTCGTGATGGCCATTGGTTCCTTAACTTGTACTGTGTACTTTTGTTTTTGGCAATCTGGGCATTTTTTCACATAATTTTCAACATCTGTGTCTAGGCCTGGCCAAAAGTAATATTTCCGAATTTTATTTACCATTCGCCTTATACCCGCGTGGCCACTTGTCGGTAAAAGATGAAAATCATTAAGTATTACCTTTCTATCGTCCTTATTTTCTACGCGTTCTACGTCTTGTATTACGATTAATCTGGGGCCTAACCAATTTTCGCTGTCTTTGATTTGACTGATTATTTTTTCTACAAATATTCTATTATTCTTACTTTTCATAAAGTATACTTCCTCTACACATATCTCACTACAAAAATTACTCAGTGCTTTCACAAATTCTGCTCGAGTCATTTGCGACTGAGCCGCTGGTTTTATATAGACAGTCCTTTTATTTTTTGAATAGATGAAAATATTGTTTTCTTTATTTTGTTCATTTTCTTTCTTTAATTTTTCTAACCCTGAATTATCTATAAATCTTAATTCTACCACTTCTTTTGGTCTATTTTGTGTTTCAACAACTTTTGGTCTTTCTAAATAAACGCTTGGTTGGGCTGCCTCGTTTGATGGTGGGTTGGCATTCAATTTTAGTTTCTGCGCCCGTGTCATAACACATAAGCTATTGTTCATGTCCTGCAAATCTTTTGATGTTAATCGAGACAGTGCGTCTGCTGCTGCATTGTCTCGACCTTTGACGTATTCAATCTCGTAATCGTATTCCTCTAGTATCAATTTAAATTTAAGTAGTCTGCTGGATGGGTCTTTGAGATTAAACAGATAAATCAATGGTTTGTGATCAGTTTTAATTTTAAATGGACGGCCAAATAAATATGGCCTAAAATGTTTCACTCCCCACACTATTGCTAGTAGTTCTTTTTCAATAGTGGGGTAGTTTTTCTCGGATTTATTTAGGCCTCTGCTTGCGTAAGCTACTGGACGCCCATCCGCATTTGATAAAATAGCTCCAACTGCATAACCCGATGCGTCTGTCTGTAATATAAATTTATTTTCTAGTGAAAAATTTGGATATTGCAGTATTGGCGGTGTTATCATAGTCTCTTTTAGTATGTCAAATGATTTCTTACAATTGTCATCCCAATTAAATACTACATTTTTTCTGCATAATAAATTAAGATAATAAGCTTTATCTGCAAAATTTGGAATAAATTTACGATAGTAGTTCGCAAAAGCGACAAAACGTTTTACATCGTCTACATTTTTGGGAATTGGGTATTCCTTAATTACACTTATTTTTGCGGGATCTGGTAGTACACCTTCACTTGATACTATGTGGCCTAGATAAAGCATCTCTTTCCTTAAAAAATTGCATTTTGTAGGGTTTAGTTTTAAATTAACTTTGCGTAAGCGATCAAATATGTCTATGAGGTTTTTATTGTGATGAGATAGGGATTTTCCAAGGACTATTAAATCGTCGAGATATACTAAGCACTTATCGTATGTTAGACCGGCCATAGCCATTGTCATCATGCGTGAGAAGGAACTGGGACTGGTTTTCAAACCCATCGGCATTCGCGTCATCTGGTATTGCCCAGAAGCAAATGCTGTGTATTTTCGGCTGTCTTCGTGTAGATCTACATTATAGAAACCTTGGTTTAGATCTAAGTGGCTGAAGTAAATGCAGCCTGATAAAGAGTCTAATATTTCATTTATATTTGGCAGAGGAAACTTATCATCTTGTATGCAGCTGTTAAGTTTGCGATAATCGATAACTAATCGCCATTTTTTATTCCCCGCTGAGTCTGGTTTTTTGGGTACTAGTAGAACTGGGCTTGACCATTCGCTATTACATTTTTCTATAACACCTTGCTGAAGTAAATTTTCTATTTGTTTGTCGATTTCTCCTTTCTGTGAGTAAGGTAGTCTAAATGGCTTTGAATATACCGGAGCTACATTCGATTTTAAGTTAATTTTGTGCGTATATAAGTCTGTAGTCGTCATTTTGTCCCCTGCAAGACAAAAAATGTCGGAATACTTCGCGCAAATTTTTTCTATTGATAATTGTTCCTCTTTGTTGAGGTGATTTAAATCTAGATTTGAAAATAGGTTTTTAACCCTATCCGCGTTATTGATTGTTTTTTCAAAAGAACAAATATTGTATTCTGACGATTTTTGAATAATGGGATTAATTTCTTCTATGGTTAAATCATTATCCGTTGTATTAAGCACTCGGATCGGAAGCATTCCATTTTTCGGTTTAACTAATGCGCTAGCTATAAATACTCCGTTTTGCAGTTCTGATGCACAAATAACAATTTCTTCAAATGCATACCTCGCCTGGGCACTAATAAAATGTATTGATTCACACCTCGCTGGTATGTTTATATTTTTGCGTGGAAAACGTAATGGAAATGAAATTTTAACATTGTTATTCCATAGCAACAAAGTATTGTTACCTAGGTTTAGAATTGGTTTGTATTTGTTTAAGAAGTCATGCCCTATTATGCCACTGGTCTTACAAGGCAAGGAATTAAAAACATAGAATTTATGCTTCAGTATCTGATTTCTAGAACTCAATGCTAGATAAACATATCCAATAGATTGGACTTTGCCCCCCATTCCAAATACGTCAATGTTCTGTTTATGGATTGGAATGTTTTGTTCCATTACATGTTTATATTTTATTGCCGATATGGAGGCACCGGTGTCAATTAACCAATTATATGGATAACCATTGCGACCATTTAAATAAAGGGTACTAGAATTATTATTTGTAAAAAGAATTGCTCTTTTAGTCACGAAAAACTCATTATTTTCGTTGGATGGCAAAGAAGATTCGGCTGTTTGCAAAGAACCTTCGGTTGCCTGTAAAGAAGTCGTGTCTGAGTTTGTCAAAGTATGTAATTGTGCTTGGCGACTATAACTAGATCTACCTCTGTTCCTGAAGGGTGATCGCCTTGAACCGCGCGCTGAGTTCCGCTGACCTCGCCAACCGCGCCCGGTGCCCTGCTGGTAACCGAAGTTCTCGCTGTTTTGCTCTTCTGCAGCTACTTGTGACATATCTCTGGCCCTCATATTGGCTCGACGATTCCCGAAACCCCTGTAATTGTTATTTTGATAGTTATTGCGATTGAAATACAAAACTTCTGATTCGATGGGTCGTGATATTTCTTCATCTAAAGCTGCTTGAACGGCATCCTTTAACGAGGTATAGTTCCTTGCTGTTATAATTGTACTGAGTCTACGATTTCTCAATCCATCTGCGAAACATTTTATAGCGAGTTTTTCGTTCAGTGGACGTAAAACCTTGTATGCGTGGTCCTTACCTTCCGACTGAGAAATGGTCAGGTCTACGAACATTTCTGTAATTTTATTACCAAACTCATCAATTGACAGATTATCCTGTCTGAAACCTTGCAGTTTGCGTTGAATGGCAGTCGCGGATTTTTTCGCTAACAGCTGAATTTTCATATCATTAATAAGTGCATTAGTGCTGGAATAATCAGGGGATAATTTCAATTTCGCGGCACGAGTTAATTTATTTTTCAAAACAAAGTTTACTAACCTTTTCTGGGAGTCGCCGTCGAGTTCTGAGCTGTAATATTCAATACCATCTATAAGACGATAAATACTGGATTCATCGTCGGCAGAAAGAGGCAATAAATTCATTGCTATCTTTAAATCGAACTTGGCCATTTTTTGGCTTTCCTCAGTTTTCACAGAACACAAGCTTAATATTGCCTTATAAATTATATTAAATTGTTCACTATTCTTTTTTTAGTCACAAGTATTCTTGTTCCTTAATGCTGCCGTTAATTGCTTCTAATTTTCCTAAAATATTTTGATATTCTTCATACAAGTGGTTAGCTTCTCGTACCTTTACTTCAATTATTTTACCTATTCGCCTCGTGGCACCTATCTTCACTAAATATGTTCCTAATTCTTTTATCTTTACAATTACATCTAATAGTTCTTGAGCCATATGGCATACTTATCAAATATAGAAGCATTTACAAACCTGAGGCGTCTTTTTAGTACATTTTCTTACTTATTAGGTACAGCTGTTTACGTACATACACAATACTGGTACATTTCAATTAGCGATATTTAGTAATAATATCTAGGCGTATAATTAGATGGTTAATACATGAATGTATATGGTGTTCACGAGATTTCTCTACTTAGGGTGGATTAGTAATGTCTAAAGTTCACCTTTGGATCCTGTTGCACCGGACTAATGGCTATAATTTGTTGGCACTTTCACGGTTGGGTAATAGGTAGTCACTCACTTTATTTAATGTTACCACTTCACTATTTTATTTTCCTTCCGGTGCTTGATGGAAGGTATTAGCATGCAGTTGTCTCCTTATTCATGCTCATACTCATGAATACTAATTTATTTATGTTATGTTTCGTGTGGTTGTCCATGCCTTTTCAAATCGTTTGATCCTTTTGAAGTTTTCTGCTATACATTCTCCATTCCCACATTTATTTTTGGGTCTCGCCGAAAGTATGAAATTGATCTTCGCAATGCGTGTCGATTTATTTCATTAGTCATCCACTTGGTGTGACAGTTCTTGTAAACCCTGAACATAAAGTACAGGAATCCCAGCAACAGCAGCAACAAAATCACCAACAAAACCATATTCGTTGTACTGGTATGGTACTTTAACTGCTCCAAATCTGCGTTGTTATTACCGCCGGAAGCTGTTTGAGCTATAACAACTTCTTCCTTACTCTGATTTTTCCCCATGACAATATTGATTATTATTGATGCCACAAATAACACTGTTTCTCACAAAGACTCATTTGCGACTACACTTGCGGTTCATCGTGGAACGGTATCCTTATACGGTCATAGGAATTCTAAACAAAGTCCAGGGGACTATTTCGTCACGGTCGCCATGTGATGTTGGGAATTGGAGCGAAATGATACCAAGGCGAATGATGAGTAAATACTGCCTTTATTAAAATAATGTTACATGTTTTATACTGTAAGACACGTATATGAACTAATAATATAAAGGTGCCTACATACACACGACAATACATATACCAAAACAACAGTTTTTACAATTTTTGTCTGTCTGTCTGTCTGTCTGTTTGTTCCGGGTAATCTCTGAAATGGCTGTACCAATTTTGACGGAACTTTCACTGGCAGATAGCTGATGTAACAAGGAGTAGGTAACTTAGGCTACTTTAATTTTAGAAAAAAAAAATAGTTTAAAAAAATTAAAAACACGCTGAATTTTGAGACGTATGTCAGCGTAGTTTTCAAAGACAGTTTTTATGAAAAACTTTTTGTTAAATACCACGCGGACGAAGTCGCGGGTAACAGCTATTACCTATAATATAACCTGAATTAACACATCTTACCGCGGTAGTAGGTCCTCCTGCGTTAATTTCCGACATCCACGCGGGCGAAGCCGCGGGCAAAAGCTAGTCTTTAATAAAGTGAGTAGCGACAGTAATTTCGAAGGGGTCTACAGGACCAAAACCTCTTACTCAAGAAGAATTGAATTATTTGATAACGATTCTTGAACTACCTAAAGAATCTGTGGAAGTATTGGCTTCCAGATTAAAAGAAAAAACTTGTTGGCGACAGATACAAAAGTGACGTTCTATCGTACAAGGTAGCAAGACCTGCTACCTTTATTTTTCATTCGGAAAATTGTATTTTTCCCATTATAGAGAACTCCAAGAACTTAGGATGTAATATGTTCATTGTGCAGTACCACCAGAGTCATCTTGATCAATTTCCAGAGAATCTTGGATCCTATAGCGATAACAAGGGAAGTGGTTTCACCAGGACTTAAAAACGATAGAGGGGAGGTACCAAGGCCGTAAGGATCGGCATATGCCGGCTGACTACTGCTGCGGTATGCAACGTGATTGTCCCAATACACATAATTCACGAAATTCGTGAAAAATAAAGTTTTTATGAACATAACAAATGAATAAATGCTGCTTTTCGTTGTAGATTTGATTTTTTCTGTACAAGTCATACCTATCTAAAAAACTACACGTAGGAAGTCAACATTTTTAGTATGAATGTAATTAGTATACGGTCCTAAGTTAATAAAAAAATACAGTTTCTTGGCACCAAAACTTGTGTTGACCAGTGTAATCTTTCACCATCGTTCATAAATATTTACGGCTAATAACTTACGTGGATAAATAAGTAGAAAATGTTAAAAACACATCGTATTGTATGTTGTCGAATAAATTTGCATACGGAAGGTAGAATAGAGACTCAGTAGGCGAGGCGCAGGTCAGTCGGCGCGCGGCGCGTCCCAGCGAGTCTCCTGCGCCCGCCATCCGCGCGTCCGTGTCACTCGGTCAGCTGCGAGCGCGCGAAGGACGCACAGAACAGAAGGACTTCCCGAGACAGCGCGCCGCACGCGCACCCCGGACACTCCGGCAGTCCCCAGCCAGCCGCCGCCAGAGCTGCCCGCGCGCGACATGGCCACCGCTAAGTTTACGCGCAAAGAGGTCGAGGCGCGCAACCACCGCAACGATGCCGCCATCATCATCGACAATGTGGTGTACGACGTGACACAGTTCCTGGACGACCACCCGGGCGGCGTGGAGGTGCTGCTGGACAACGCCGGCAAGGACGCGTCGCAGTGCTTCCACGACGTGGGGCACAGCGAGATCGCATTGGAGTGGCGCGAGAAGTTCGTAGCGGGCGAGGTGGTGGACGAGGACCGCTGGGAGGTGCGCGCGCGCGACGCGAGCTCGGCGCACGAGGCGGAGCCGCTGACGCTGAGCGCGCTGCTGAGCGTGTGGGGCCCGCCGCTGGCGCTCGCCGGCTTCGCCGCGCTGTTCTACATGTATCTGTTCCCGTAGTACCGCGTCTGGAGCACTGCGGCGCACAGCGCAAAGGCTTACGCTTACTGATCCACGCTATCGAAAGAAATTGTCGTTTTGTGACATAAGCAGCAGTGGAGAATGGGTAAAGGTGGGGTTTGTGGTTTATTTGGGACCAATTAAGTGTTTTTCCAGTTAATAAAACAAATGAAAGTCGAGTATGATCACTCGGCCAAAGCACGTGTGCTCTATGCGAGTGTGTGGCGAGTCAGCGGCCGGCGGCGGCGGACACTCGACCGGCGCCGGCGCCGTGACGTGCTCGACACATCAAAAGTTAACGTGAACGGTGCCGAGTCTTCGTTTAATAGTGAATGTGGCAGCATGTACAGAATATAATTGTTAATTATGATGTCTTATAGTTAATGGAATAAAGGTTGTGTTTTAATATTAATGCGTTCGCGGTGTTATTTCTTGAATATTCGAGTTATGCGTTAGAATTACTTACTTAGTTTAATATGCACACTTGTTTTGTTATGCAACTATGCAGTTCATATGACTAAATTTAAACACATAAAGCACAATTATTTTATACATGTATATTATTAGACGTGCAATGGACTCCATCAGTGTGGTTCAAGATAATTATGTGTCTGTGTGTGTGGGGGGGGGGGGGGGGGGGGATGAAAGGTAGTGTGAGTGGTCGATGCCGTTGCTCTCAAGGTGAGCCGCTCCTCTCACGTGCACTAGAAGGTCTAAATAAGCAGTCTAACACCACACGCACACTCATCCTACTTAATTAGTTATGAATATAATGTACCTATACAATTACGTGTAACAGTACGTACTTACCTATGTCAAAACAATTGTACCTATTGTTTTTATCGAATTTAAGTAGGCGACGAGTTTAAAATTTAAATAAAGTAGAAGTGGAGGTTAGGCAGGGCAAGTTCGTGCGTCTACAAAGTGATGTACTTTGTGCTGGTCGATAGTCGATATCAATCATCGGCCAAAGTCAATTTCGCAAGCAGTGGCTATTAAACATTTAATTACTTTTGCCGTACCTTTACCTCTTAATTTATAGTAAGCAATACTACCTTCTAATAGTGAGACATCATCCTTCGTATTTCAGGCGTTTGATTGAAAGACGTACGGGTCTCTTTAGATCGTCGGTTACCAGGCAAGCAGCAGCCAGTTCGAGGTGTGAGTGAGTCAGAAAGCTTCGTAACGTGTGGGTACTACGTGTATTGCGCGAGTTATAGCTCGCTCGGCACGAACTTAGACGCAAGTCGAACGAGTCGTGCAGACACAAGCGGGGTTATTTGCGTATCACACTAATTAACAATGGCTTTAATTTTGACAGTTCAACAACATTCATTGCGTTATTTACGTTGTTATGTACATTTTTCGAACATATGTAGCAATGGATTACTAAAATCCTTCAAATGAATCGGATTGCGATTGAAAGTGTGTTACGCAATTAGGGTGAAGGTCGACTGCTCACAGACTGCGCGCGCGCCCGCTCGCCTAGAGGTTGTATTGCAGGGCATTGGCCGGGAATCGCAAAGGGCGAATCCCAGAAGTGAGAAACAATGTATGTAATAAAAATAAAAGATTAAAGTTCGATCAAAATGTTTCCAGAACCCTGTGAAAATAGACTTTCGTACCTATTGAAAAGCAATTTCACAAAAGGATAAATGAAGGACACGGGAAAGGATTGCCTAGCACAAACAAAAGTTAATAATACTGAAAAAATACTTAATTTTATTTCTAGGGAAAACAAACAGTGGTATGTTAAAAATAAAAGAAAGTAACTTAAAACAACCGACTTCCTTAAAGACTTCCAGGAGAGCCAAGGCAGCTCGTGTCCAGGTGGAAGGTTTTCAGCAGGTGGAACGAATGGGTTTGGTAGGGAATCACCATGTCGCCACAGGCTTAGTCGTTCCGTAGATCGTTCGCCAGTGCGTGGGAGGACCCACTTCATAAAGCTGTTGCGGCTTTTCAGCCTTTGTGACACGAGGATGTTAACGTGCAAAGGGTGTCGTGTGGTAGAAACCATCTTGGCTCCTTCATTTGGGCTTGCCACCGCTCTACGAATTTCTGGTGGCGCTATTCCAGCCAGTGGATACAGCATTTGCACCGGGGTTGGTTTAAGGCAGCCGGTGATTATCTGGCACGTTTCATTCAGAGCTGTATCCACTAACTTTGCATGCGCTGAACGACTCCAAATGGGGCACGCGAATTCACCTGCAGAAAAAGGTAGCACCAGCCCAATAGTCTGCAAAACGTCAGGCGAAGCACCCCACTTTGATGAGACAAGTCGTTGTAGGAGGTTATTGCGAGGGTGAACCTTTTGCTTGGATATTCTTGCAGTTTTTGCTGAATGTTAATGACCTGTCCAGAGTAACACCAAGATATTTCGAGAAGTTGCTGTGCTCAATGGGCACCACACCACAAACGATGTTGAGTTTGCGACCCACTACTCTGTTGCGAAGATGGAATATGCAAGACTGCGTTTTACTCGAATTTCGTTTGAGTGAGTTAGCGTGGTAGTATGACGTTAAGTAATTAAGAGCGTCTGACAAGTGAACCTCAGTGTCTTCAAAGGTGGAGGCTTGGGAGGTGAGGGCAAGATCATCTGCATAGAGGAAGCGGGACGCATTTGGGCTGGATGGTTCGTCGTTCGTATATATATTGAACAGGAGCGGTGCCAAGACACTACCTTGGGGTAGGCCGTTTTTTTGTGTTCTCCAACGACTGTTTTCCGAGAGAAGGTGGACCTGAAAACGGTGATTCTGGAGAAGTTCTCGGAGTACTCGAACAAAACTTTGATCGTTAATCAAGGTCTCCACCTTCCACAACAGACGTTTGATGTTAACTGTATCGTAGGCAGCTGACAAGTCCACGAATACGGCACCTGTGAACATACCCATCTCGAAATCATCCTCAATGTGTTGCACGAGTTTGAGGGTCTGATTGCAGCAAGATTGCAAGAAGGCCTGAAACCAGCTTGCTCCGGGATTAATTTCGGATCAATAGCGCTTGTTAGGCGGTTTAGCAGCAGCCTCTAGAATAGTTTATATGTATGACATAGTAGAAAGATTGGACGGAAGTTTTTTGGGTCGTCTGCTGCTTTACCTGGCTTGGGTATTGCTATGACCTTTGATTTTCTCCAGAGGCGGGGTATAGAAGCTGATTCCAGACAGTTGTTGTATGTTGTATATAAAAATAAATAAAATGTATTATTATGTATGTTTGTATTATGTTAATTATTTTAATTTCTTGTATAGACTTTCTATTGGAGTTAGGTAGTCATAATTAAATAATGTTTTAGTAGTTTGTTTTGAGCAGTTTGTAGCTGGTTAGGGTGTGTTTTAGCGGCGGTACCCCATATTTCCACTAGGTAGTCAATATGTGGCTTTACAAGGGAAAAGTAGATTATACAACGAACTTGACGTGGTAAGCAACGAACGATACATACAACCCGGGAGTAATTGTAATTTTGATTTAATTTTTTGAATATGTGGAAGCCACGTCAGTTTTCTATCTAAAATTAGCCTGTAATATTTTCTTGATCTTCTTTCTTTTTTTTTATTTCATATAATTTGTTTTTGCTGTATTAATGGTGAGATTTTGTTGAAACTACAGATTGAGTAAGTTCAAATCGTTCTGTGCTTGCTTAATAATAGTATCAATTGAGTGGCCGAAGTAAAACAAACATGTGTCGTCTGCGTATAACCAGGCCTCCGTCACTCCATGTACTTGCGCGCTATAATTACCTACCGCCCGGCCGTGCGATCTCGGGCCGTTTGCGGACCATTTTCAATGCGGTTTTCGCAAGCGAAGCGCACGCCCGTTGTTCAATTTTAATCGTTCCATCCGTTTGTACGCTTGAGCATTTAGGCACAATTTAGCATGCAGCGGTTGCTGACGTGACGGAGTAGGCAGGGCTTTGAATAACGTTAAAAATTTGGTATCGTTACTTTCATCGAACGGAGATAACGTTATTAGTAGAGGTAACGTTATGCTTGGTAACGATACTTGGCATATGTTTTACCGGTAAACTGACTTAACGTTATCGAAGATTTTATCGGTAAATGTAACGTTACCATCGCCATAACGTTACCAAATGCATACTGTTATAGGTTTAAGGTTCAAATTTGCTTGTGGGAATTCTGGGTAATAGAAATACCTACGTGGTTTCTTTATGCTGATATATTTACGACTAACTTTAAACGATAGTTTCTTATTGATATTATGGCAACGCACACATGTATTCGTACTTACTTAACTCTTTCACACATACATACGATTCTATCTCAACATACCGCCCACCAAAGGGTCTATTTGCCCTTTCACAATGTTTCGTATAGATAATAACAATTTACTCGTACAACAAAATATAGGTAGGTTAATTTAACAGTTACATTACATTATTAGGTCGCATACAAAATCAAGGTTCAATGTCTATTGGTAAATAACATAACTTATTAAATGACCTTTGTACTACACTATCACCACTTTTCACAGAATATACCCGTGTGACACCGTCAGCACCCGGGTGTTTCTCAACAATACGTCCTATCATCCATTTACCCGGAGGCAAATTATCTTACTTTATTAGAACAATGTGTCCTAGGTCAAGCTCTTTGACCTTGTGATGCCATTTCGAACGTTGTTGCATTCGTGACAGGTATCCTAGTTGCCATCTGTGCCAAAAGTCAGTCCGAACCAGTCAGTCAGAACCTTTGCTGATGCTGCCATCTTGATAAATGACTCATCGGGACATCTCGGAGGTCTGGTGTCGGAACAGTGATGGGTGTTTCACAGATAAGGAAGTGACCAGGGGTTAGTGGTTGTAGGTGGTCTCTGTCCGTGTCATCTATTATAGTTAGCGGCCGTGAGTTTAAAAAAGCCTCAATTTGACATAATAACGTGGTCATCTCTTCGTAGGTCATATGGTTGGTCATGATCCGTTTTAGGTGATGTTTCATCGCTTTCACACCAGCTTCCCAAAGTCCGCCCATGTGAGGGCTATAGGCTGGTATAAAATGGCACTTTGTTCCGTCTACTGCTAACTTCTCAGCGATTGGAACCTCGAATTGTAATTTTGCTTCAGTCTAATCTGCGACCAGTTGTCTGTTTGCACCGACGAAGTTACGTCCTTGGTCGCTCCATATCTGAGCGCATCTTCCACGTCTTGCTACAAACCTTCGGAAAGCTGCGATGAAGGCATCTGACGTGAGATCTCCTACCAATTCCAAGTGAATCGCCTTTGTCGACATACAGACAAAGACAGCGATGTATGCCTTGTGAGTTTTGTGCTCCCCTGCCTCTCGACATCAAGACCTGATATGGACCTGCAAAGTCAATACCTGTGTTCCAGAAAGGCTTCGCAGGTGTTACTCGAACTCTAGGTAAGTCTCCCATTTGCTGTGACTTTGCCGTAGCATTTAATTTAACACAAATCAGACATTTTCTGATTTTCCCTTTGACTAATGTCCTTGCTTTCAGGATCCAGTATCTAGTTCGTAGAAAGCAGAGCATTACTTGAACTCCACCGTGCAGCGTTTGACGGTGAGCATCGGTGACGAGGAGAGTGGTAAGATTGTTGTCACGATCAAGAATAATCGGGTGTTTGCCATCTTCGTTTAGGTTAGAGTGACGCAGTCTTCCGCCCACCCTGAGGAGGCCATTATCATCAAGGTAAGGTTTTAAATTGTTTAGTTTACTCTTTCTTTTAATTTGTAATTTTGATTTCAGGTGCTGTATTTCTTCTTCAAAGTCATTCTTCTGTGCTATTTTTAAGCAAGTTTACACAATTACCTTAAGTAGCTCTTGTAATGTATCACAATCTTGAAATTTTGTAGTTATACCTTTCTCATTGTCAATTGTTAGGTTAACTTGTATTTTTTCCTTTCTTTCCAGGTCTGTCATCATCATGTTTGGTCTGCTGCATTGGATTTCTCCTTCTCTTAGCCAATCTGGGCCCCTCCACCATAGTTCGTCGTCTTTTAGGTCTAGTAAGGATGTTCCACGTGAAGCAGTATCAGCTAGGTTTTCTGGTGATTTGACATGATACCAATTATGATTTCCGATGTTGTACAGTTTTTCAATTACTCTGTTTCTAACGTACGTGTTCCATCTAGCAGGATCACCGAATAGCCAGGAAAGTACAATAGTAGAGTCAGTCCATGCGAATATCTGACAGGTTGGTATATTCATAGCTTCCTTTATCTGCTTCAAGAGTCCAGCAAGCAGAACAGCTCCACTCAGTTCTAGACGAGGTAAGGATTGGGGTTTAGTCGGTGCTACCTTTGTTTTAGCAGCGATGATTGAGGTCTTTACGGTACCCATGGATGTCCGTACTCTAAGATAGGCTACTTTTAGCGTAAGCCCTCGTGGACGCATCACAGAAGCCGTGGATACTGATGTTATTCTTGTTAGTTTCAGTAGTGTGTAGCCATCTGTCTATCTCGATACAGGGTAAGTATAGATGAAATGATTCTCGTAAATTATTCCACTCTGTAGCTATGGTATCCTCTACTTCTTCATCCCATGGTATGCCTTGGAGCTATAATCTTTGAATCAGAAGTTTTGCCGGCAAAATAGATGGAGCCAGCCAGCCTAGTGGATCAAATAATCTTTGTAGTTCAGCCAGAATCGTTCTCTTCGTAGTGGGGTTTGACGTACCAGGTAAGTTTGGGCTGTATTGAAAAAGATCATTACCCATGTTCCATTGTAATCCCAAAGCTCGTGTTATACCATCTAAGGTTAGGTTCAACTTTACATTAGAGCTTCTTTCGGATTCTTTGAATTCTTTAAGAAAATCAGCGTCATTGGGACACCACTTCTTTAATTGGAACCCGCCTCTCTTGAGTATGACGTCTATTTCCTTGGTCACCTTCAATGCGTCTGTTACATTGTCTTTACCCGATATCATGTCATCCATAAAGTAGTCGCGTCTTATTATTTCCGCAGCTTCAGGATAGTTTCGTCCTTCATCTTTGGCTACTTGATGCAAAGTCCTTACTGCCAAGTAAGGAGCAGAAGCAGTTCCGAACGTGACTCTTGTAAGACGGTAGTCTTTGACAGGTGCTTGATCATCATTTCTCCAAAATATTCGTTGCAGATCTCGGTCTTCTTCTTTAACAAGGATTTGCAGGTAAATTTTTTGAATATCAGCTACGAAACAAACTTTCTTCATCCGCCATCGCATGATCAGACTTCACATGTCGTCTTGTAACTGTGGTCCAACCATCAGTTCATCAGTGAGTGAGACATTATTGGTTCCTTTTTGAGATGCGTTAAAAACAGTTCTCAATTTGTTTGTCTCTTTTTCTTCTTTAATCACAGCGTGATGAGGTAAATACACAGAAGGATTTGTTATTTCTTGTTCTGGTACTTCTTTCATGTAATTTGATTCATATTCTTTCATGACTGTAACATAGTCGTTTTTGAGTTTTGGGTTATTTTTGAATCTTTGTTCCAATTGATATAATCTCTTTAAAGCTATTGCTCTTGTATTTCGTTCTTTAGATAATAGCAGGTTTGCTTTCTTTGGTAAGGTTACTGTATCCGTCCCTCTTTATTTCTCGTAGTCGTGGTCTCATAGATTTCCTCGCACCTTCGTTCTTCAGCAGTGGGTTGTCTTTGGTCATATGGGTCTTGGTCCCACATTCGTTTCAGCATATCATTCAGATCAAGATTGAGGTGCATGACGATAATCTCCTTTTCTGGTAGGTTGTGTTCCACGTTCCCAAATAGAATCCAACCCAGGGTGGTGTTTTGAGCACATGGTGTTCCTGGGGGACCTTTGATAACTTCACCCTTCATGATCTGGGCACATACGTCAACACCCAGTAATAAATCTACTCGTCCTGATTTACTGAAGCTTGGATCCGCCAGAGCGAGTCCTTGCAGGTGCGGCCAGGTGTTGGTGGAGATGGTTCGTGACGGTAATTTGGTAGTGAGTCGCGTAGAAATGATATATGTTTTGACCTTGAGGTTGAAACAAGCATCGTGCCTGGATAGTAGTTCGATTTCTGCTGCATGTTTGACATTTGTTTTGGTTGAGCCGACGCCAGTGATGGTGCCGTTGACAGGCGTTCTCTTCACTCGTAACATCTGGGCCGCTCTTTCGCTCATGAACGTTGCTTGGGAGCCGTGGTCAATCAAAGCACGGAGCACTGTCACTTGTCCCGATTCAGGTTTTCTTACTGGTACTAGGGCTGTGGCCAGCAATGCGGTGGACAAATTAGCAGCGACATGCGATGAAAGTGTAACGTTGGTTTCGGCTGGTCTTGCAGAATCTTGATTGGTTTGGTTGACTGTGTCTTGTTGGTTCTTGTTGTCTGGTTGGTTTGGTGACGTCACCGGCGTGGATTGATGCGTGAGCGTGTGATGACGTTTGTGACATTTTCGGCAGGACATCTTCAGGCGAGATTTATAAGCGGAGTGTCCCGGGGCCAGACAATAATAGCATAATTTGTGTTGTTTTACGTACTCACACCTCTCTGCTGGATTCAGTTTTATGAACTCCTCACAATGGCACAATGTGTGATCCTTTTCGCACATAGCGCAGCATCTCGGTTTTGATGAGGTAGTACTTGACGTAGACACGTGAACAGCGTATTCCTTTCCTCTGGATGTAGGCTTTTCTTTAGTCGAAGGCGTGATAAGCTCGAGCGTGCGGAACTTCGACTGTAGGAACTTGCTTAATGCATCCCATTTAGGTAACTGGTCGTCACTGTCATCGTACGCAACTTCTTCCCATTCACGATGCGTGTCTGGGTCCAATTTATGAACGACTAAGAATACAATGAGTGAATGGGTGAGTGGATCCCATGAGCTGGTTGACAGTTTCAGGTTCGTAAGTGCGTCCAGAAATTCACTAGTCGTATCCAAAATCGATTTGATGTTACTTTCAGTTTGTGACGTTATCTTCTTTTGTGTAAACAATCTTTTCAATACGGAGTTGGCAATAATGCGTTTGTTACCAAAACGTGCTTTAAGCATACTAAACGCGTCGTCGTAGTTAACCTCTGTAACTTGCACGTGCTTCAATAGCGACTGGGCTTCTCCCGTTAGACTGCTTTTTAAATAATGCAACTTTTGTACTTTACTCAATGCTGGATTGTCGTGCACTAATGATATATATAGATCTTGATAAGCAGGCCACTCATCGTAAATATCTGAGAAAGTTGGTAGTTGAATCCTCGGTAATTTGACTTGTACTTCCATAAAACCACTGTTGTAATGGTCAGCTTGCATAGGAACCGGCGAAGACTTGTTGTATGAACTCAATAAATCACTAAGATCGGCTAGTAAACAAGTATATAAGTCTTCCTGCACAAAGTAATCTTCATTAACAAAATATGGAATGTCTTGTCGATTTGCTTTAAGAAGGCATTTCACTAGTTCTATATGTGCATTTTTATACGTAGACCAATATTCTTCAATGTTCTTAATGCGAGTTTCGATATATCCTTTTGTTAAGCGTTGTTTCGGACATTTCTTGAGATTTGATTGGGTTTTTCCTAACAACATAGCTGTATCATCTAACACATTTAACAATTGTTCCACTGTATTTGCCATATTTGTTGAAATAAGCCTTTTTTCGTTATAAAACAGAACGTTTCTTTGTATCTTCGTAGTTAAAAAACTTGTTTTGATCACCTTCACTATTCACTAATGAGTTTGTTTTGCACGTATATTTTTTTACGATAAATTCTTTCTATTGTTCCTCGCTCGCCGCTCGATCCTTCCTTTTGCATTGCGCTCAGTGAGTAAAACGTCGTAAGTCGAACAGATATCCGGCTCGAAGGACCAAAATGTTATAGGTTTAAGGTTCTAATTTGCTTGTGGGAATTCTGGGTAATAGAAATACGTGGTTTCTTTATGTTGATTTATTTACGACTAACTTTAAACGATAGTTTCTTATTGATATTATGGCAACGCACACATGCATTCGTACTTACTTAACTCTTTCACACATACATACGATTCTATCTCAACACATACGAAAAGTACCGTTAAATAACGTTATTATCTTTCATCTCTTTCTTTCGTCTACATTAATGCAGTACTGGTTTGGTTGATCGCGTTGGTATTCAAATCAAAAACACTTGCGCTGCGCAACGTTTTCGGATTTACGTACATTATTTTACTATATTAAAATGTCAAAAAGGGTACCTAATTTTGCTCCAGAAACCGAAACGGACACGGAAGAATATTTTCGCCGTCATTGTAATGATAATAGTGGATCTGATTCATGATCCTGATGTAAATAAATCCTATACCTACCTAAATTTTTCTTTAACCTTCTATTGCATGCCATACATCATACATTTTTTGCTCATATATCATATTATGTTTAATATTTGTGGCTTTGCGGTCTAGTTAATGGGCGGCAGTAAGGAGGGTAATACTTTTCGAGCGTTTGTGTGTTTGGGGTGTAAAGGGGAGCACACAACAACCGGACTCCCCAAAAGTCAACCTCACCTGCACGCGGTACAACCCTGCCATTGAAAGACGAAGCGCTGGCGACCGGCTAATGGCGGTATAACCATCCAACAAGCCAACCTAAATCTTCCAGAGCGATGGCGGGCAGCAGCGTCATCGCTGCGAAAGGATTGGCTCTGCGGTCACCATCTCGCATGCCCAGCGTGGTGACTACACATTAAACCTCACCATGGATAAAGTGCCAAAATAACGTCAGTTGCCAAATGCCAGTACCCGGTGGTCCCGCTATTCCTGGTCAAGGTAGCGGTCACGGTAACGGCGGGACGGGGGGTACGAAGTATCTCCGGGTTACGGCAGGCTACCAACGACCCCCCCCCCCCCCCCCCCCCCCCCCCCCCGAGTGGGTTCTCACATTGTCGAGGCGGGGGAGCTCAGTAGCCGTGATTTGGACACCCACCGTGAAGCTAAGAGGAACCCGAGGAGGGGCCGCTCGTCAGGGCTTTTCCTCCCAAAGCCGACGACGTAGCGGCCAACACGTAGGTTGCGGTGTCGTTTGTCGACATCGCAATTGAGGTGGGCCGTGATGTACTAGTATCTGCGGCATCGCGGCTGAGGGTTGGAGGCCGCGGTGAAAGAGGAGTGTTGGTATTGAGGTGCGCGACTCTCCCTACCTTCCACGGCTTGAACGGGGTCGCCACCGTCCGATGGCGGACGCGGTGGGCCGCAGGGGAGGAGGAGTGTTGGTATAGCGTTGGCCACTCTCCCTATCCTTTGCGGCCGAAAAGTGGTAGGCGGCAGGGCCACAGTCCGGACTCGTCGCAGGGGGACCAAGGGTGCCATACACGGAGTCGTCTGGCGGCAATGTGCTTATTGGCCCCTGAGGTGGTCACGGCGTGCTATGTGTGTTCTGGCGCGCCGTAAATAGGGGTACCTTATCCCCCAGAGGAGGGTCCGGTGACGGACAGCCGCGGCAGGTTCGCGGAAAAATTACGTGCCCGTGTTCCCGCTACAAGCAGCACAGGAGGATACCGTGGAGTTTTAGTGGGTTGTAGTCCCACATAACTGCACTATCTCCCCGTGGTAGTGCAGTATGCATGAGCATGTCTCCACGTTAAAAAAAGGCTACCAACGACGACTACATCTGATTACGTATAATTGACGTTCGATGAGGCTAGATCATCGCCTTGCCGAACTAGAGGTAGAGTTAGGGCGCATTAACTGGCATATTCTGGGGTTATCTGAAGTCCGAAGACAGGGGGAGGATACGATAACTCTGGAGTCAGGCCACCTACTCTGCTTCCGCGAGCTCTCCCAAGGTGGTGTCGGCTTTCTGGTCAGCAAGGAACTCACTAACAGCGTTGTGGAAATCAGTAGTGTGTCGACACGGGTAGCGTACCTTGTACTAAAACTCACTGACAGGTACTACCTGAAAGTGATACAGGTATATACGCTGACTTCAACATGCTCTGACGACACAGCCGAGGTCATGTACGAGGATATTGCCAACGCAATGCACTGTGCAACTAAGGCCCACTACAACGTTGTTATGGGGGACTTCAAGGCCAAAGTGGGATTACAGGAACGTGGCGAATCGAGAGTCGAACCCTTCAGTGTGGGGCGCAGAATTCACAGGGGACAAATGCTGGTCCACTTTCTAGAGTTGCAGAGGCTCTATTTGATGAATTCGTTCTTCGAAAAGAAACCCCATAGGAAGTGGGCCTGGCAGAGCCCCGATAACGTGACAAGGAACGAGACAAACTTCATCATGACGGATAAGAAGCACATATTTAGAGATGTCTCCGTGATCAGTAGGTTTAATATCGGAAACGATCACAGACTTGTCCGAGGCAATCTAAATATCAATTTTCGAGCTGAGAGAATCCGCATGATGAGGCCTACTCTCCGACCTACGTTGCTCCAAGCCGCTCTAGGATCCGAAAAGTTCCAATTGGAACTTCAAAATGGATTCGCCCTACTGGAAACGACTGGCACTGTTGACGAAGTCCGACGGGTTGGTCAAGGCACTACGAGACGTTTCCCGCAGAGTTTTCTCGTTGCAGCGGAAAATGAAGGTGTCCAAACTTTCCTCGGAGACTCTCGGACTTATTAGGGAAAGACGAGAGTTGCCATCCACGCAGCCGTCTTCGTCAGATAAGAGGGCCTTAAACTTAAAGATCAGAAAACTGACGCGACGCGACCTTCGGTGCTCCAACACCCGCGATATTGAGGTCGTGATTGAGCAGAACCAAGGGTTGAAAGTGTTCGCTCAGCAACTGAGAAGGTCCTATCTGACGAAACTTAGAACTGGGGATGGCAGGATCGTGACTTCGAAGTCCGAGATACTCGCGGAAGTCGAGGATTTTTACGGGCACCTATACTTAACACGGACGGCAAAACAAGTGGAACATAGTGCGGATCACCATCGAGCCGAACTAACGCGCCACTACACGGAGGATATCCCGGATGTCGACCAGTGCGAGATTAGGGCGGCTAAAGAACAACAAGGCACTTAGGGATGACAGAATAACGACAGAGCTCCTGGGCGCCTGGGGCTCCAGTCTTGAGAGAGCTCACGAGTCTCTTTAACTCCGTCATCCAAGAGGGTACAAGTACAACGCCCGAAGCGTGGAGCAGAGGTGCGGTAGTTCTGTTCTTCAAAAAAGGTGACAAAACCTTGTTGAAGAACTACAGACCCATCCCACTTCGACCCACGTGTTCAACTTGTTCTCGAGAGTCGTCATGAACCGTCTCGCCAGGAGACTTGACGAGTTCCAGCCGCCAGAACAAGCCGGTTTTCGAAAAGGCTTTAGTATCGTAGACCACATCCATAGTATTCGGGAAATTGTACAGAAGACCAAGGAGTACAACCAGCCGCTGTGTAAGGCATTTATGGACTACGAGGAAGCCTTCGACTCTATTGAAATATGGGCAGTTCTGGCCTCTCTACAACGATGTCGAATTGACTGGCGCTGACTAGGGGGCAGCACCCTTAGCCAAGTTGATAATCTGCAATCGTTAACCATTTAACCGCTTGTGTCGCATATATGCGACAAATATTTCCGTGCCCCTAGCGCTCGTGTCGTATTTCTGCGACAGAGAACATGCATGATTTTTTCGGTCAATTTTCGTCCTATTAACAGCGTGGTACAACTAAAGCCATTACTAAATAGAGATATTACATAAAACAATTACTTAAAATTATGTCTCGTCGCTCTAAGTTTTGAAAAAACTTAAACAAAAATACATAATTGGCAGCTTGAAATTTTCTTCGGTGTGTAGTAAATAAAATAAACAATGGTACCGATTCCCTTGTTCACAAACTAAACTAAATTTAAGTTCAGTGCATCTTTTTCTTTGTATTTCATTAAGAAGAGGACAAAAGATAAATTTTAGTTTAGTCCTGTCAAATTAATCAGCGCCTGTCACTACTCCATACAAGTTTAGACGTGATTAAAAACTTGCCTACTAAAATTACGTCAATTTACGTCAAGCGCCGATTAATTTGACAGGACTAAACTAAAATTTATCTTCTGTCCTTTCCTTAATGAAATAGAAAGAAAAAGATGCACTGAACTTAAATTTAGTTTAGTTTGTGAATAAGGGAATCGGCACCAGTGTCATACGAAATAAAGTTTATTTAACATAATTATTGCCTTGTGTTATGAATTCTTTTCCTTGTTTTTCATAAGAAAAATATTCCTCAGGAAGTCTGTATTAAATAAGAACATTTGACGTTAATTCCCATCCCTAGACGCTTATGTTTGCAACGCATTTCTCTAGTTAGTCTAGCGCGGCTGTCGTATTAATGCGACCACTGCCTACGTCACAAGCGGATCACACGAATGAAAATTTCTATTAATGTTGTTCGTGAGTACACGCATTGTCGATAAAATATTCACTTTTCAACAATGACGACTACTGAGGAGTTAAAAAGAATATTAGAAGGTGACGACGAAGCGGAATTATTCGAATCTGTCGAAGAAAGTGGAAGTGATTGAGAGGCAAGTAGGTACCTATTTCAATTACTTCTTAGGTGCACATTATTCAGTAGGTATAGGTATAAATAAGAGATCCGTTAGGTTTAGGTAACTCTTTGATGAATCGAAATAGTTTTTTAAATATTGCGATGTAATTCTGTTATTTATTATATTACTTATCTACATATCCTATTGATTGTTCAAGTTTGGAACCGTGTTGAATGTTGTCCTTACCATTAAAAAGGTACTGTGACAGTGGTGCCGATTCTGTTGTCACAAAATTCTCTAAACTAAAAATCACAAAAATTTGGTTTATTCCTGTCAAATGACGATTTCCTATTCTGAAATAGACTAAAATGACACAACTTAACTATATTTTAGTTTTACAGTACTAAGATTGCACTGAGTTATTACTTAGTTTAGTGAAAATGAAAATTTTGCTATTCTGAGTTTGCCGGTTTACACCCAAAATTTTGACTATAATAATTTATTTTAACTAAATTTGACTATTTTTAATCGTGATTAAAAAGGTATGGAATAATACCAGTGGTCATGAACTAAAATTCAACCAACGCCTCGCCTCACCTTTACGTGCAATAACAGTACTGTATTTTTTATTTTTTCTTTTGCTTATATCTCGAAAATGGCGTGTCCTATCGCAAAAATAATGAAATTTTCGACCCCCTTTGTTAACCCTAGAACATATAAATCTCAACATGTGGGTAATATTTTTTTTATATTTTTAAACAAAAAGTGAAAAATTCCCTATAAAACACGTCCAGGCTGCCCCCTTGCGCGCGCCTTCATCTCTAAAAAAATAATTGCGTAGCGCATACAAGTACCACGTTGCTAAACCAAAAGAAAAAAAAACCACGTTGATTGTTAAATTCGTTTTTGGTCGTGTCAAAATAATTTTTAAATTTAGAGATTTTTTCTTGCAGAATAGCGTTAAAATTGTCATAGCCAAAAGTAAGGAATTTTAGAGATAGTTTAGTTAGTTTAGTTCGGTTCGGTTCGGAATCGGCACCATTGTAGAACGATTGGATGACTCAGGCGCGTCAACATGGCTACCAACTTATCGTTTTCTACAATTGCTGACACCGAGGCGTTACCGATTGGAGAACGGAATTCGACACGAAACGGTTGTAACTCGGCTAGGGGGGCTGGAGTGGAGACCGCGTATCGGCAAGCGTAGTGTGGGATGCCCCAGCTAAATGGACCGACGACCTTAGGAACGAGGACAGGGTGTTGTGGCGCAACTTGGGAGAGGCCTATGTCCATTAGTGACCTGCGATAGCCTGAGTTGATTGATTGACTGTTTGTCTTTATGGCTTGTGATACACATGACCAATTGTTATTTAATAGTAGTTAGTTAAGTAGGAAGTAGAAGAGCAAACATTCTTCAGGGTGCTGATGTAAAGAGCATGTGGACCAAGGGATTAAAACTTTCAATGATACAGTATGTATAATATAGTAGGTAAATAAACGAACCAAATCATTGTAATGGGCAAGTGTTTAATGAATAATTATTTATAAGAAGATTATAAGGAAATGTAGCATCAAAATGAAAAGTTATGAGACTTCCTATTACGATTTATTAAAAAAAAGTCTTCGTATAACTTAAAATATATAATTCGTTATTGAAATGGTCTGTGATTAATAGACACATTTAATGCTTACATTTTTTTCTATTACAGTCACATTTCAAACAATTTCAATGCTGATTTATACGATTCATCATATTCAAGTACACCTATACATATATGTTGGATGTTTTATCACATCTAAATTTAAGTCATTGTGGAAGCACTGTTGTTAAATTACATATAAAGATAATATATTCGATTTATTTTTATCAGTGAATCAAAATTACTGAGACTAAATCCGTTACCTACCGCACGCCTCGTTTGTGAAACCGTACTGCGCATTTAGTTTAAATTTTAGTTGCAACTAGCTTGCATCGTTTGATTGGCGATGTTGCCGTTCCGTAGAGCACCGCCGCCGCCCGCGCCGCGGCGCGCCTCTTAGGTTGCGCGGGTTGACAACAACGCATTAAGTAACGATAAAATTATCGATACTTGTATAACGTTAATTGGTAACGTTATTTTATTGATTCGATACCAAAGTATCGTTACCCGGGTTACCGTTAAAATTTTAACTTTATGAAAATAACGTTACTTAACGATACTTATAGTGTGAATTTGGTAACGTTACCAAGCCCTGGGAGTAGGCTATTATAGCAGTAGGTATTGGACATTTTCTACTGAGTGAAGTATCTGTTACGTAGTAACTATTTAGTAATCTGTGGTATAACGTTAGCTCACCTGTTACACCAATTTTGTGGATATTATTTATAGACAGAAACTGTCTCGTTGGTCTAGTGGTAGCAAGCGCTACTGCTGAGCATGAGGCCCTGGGTTCGATCCCCAGGTTGGGCAAAGTATTATTGGGTTTTTCCATCTGGAATTTCTCAGTAGCAGCCCGGAGTCTGGATTTTTGCCCGGTTGATGGCAATAGGCTCGCCCTCTATTACATGGGACTGAAACATAACAGGTGAAATGTGTGTGTACTATAGGAACACCTCTGCACAACCCGACGGGGAAACAAGGCGTAATGTTATGTTATGTATGTTTTATTTCTCAAAAAGAATATTTCGATTTTATTACAATGAAAAACGATAGGTATATGCAGCCAACCTTAAAATGTACACATATGTATACTATTACGGACTTATTTTTAAAACTTTTTAAGAGAAATAATTCCGTCATATAAGATTGTTGTAATACTTTAAGGTGAATGCCTAGATAGCCCTCGCCATACATTTTTCAGGTGTGGAAATCTCGGTAAATAAACAGTTTCTGCAGAATAAAAGCAACTTTAATGAGACTTAATAATGTATTATGTTCGCATATGGCCCAAATTTTATAAAAAAAACAGTATTTCTAGGAGAATTAGACCGAATAAAAAACGAAAAATCTTTACATGTGTGAGTGACCTGAATCGCGCCATCTGACGGAAATTTATAGAACCACCGAGAAAGTTGGTTGCTGTTGTGTTACGAGTTTACGATTAGTAAACATTCATAATAGATGGCGCTGTTCGATATTCGAACATTTAGACAAGAATTTATCTTTTAAATTCGATAATGCGACGTTGCCATTCTAGTAGCAGCGCTCGCACCCCGCGTTGTTGCCATACCGTCAAAGCGTGATTGCTTGAGTCTTGAAAACTTGCGAATCGTTTCCAGAATATTGTGTTTCTAGCAAGTTAGCGCCGGGCGCGCGGGTTTGCCCGCGCAGTTAACATTTTTTGATTGATAAAATGTTTTTTATTATGGAATGAGAAAGAATGCTTTACATAAAGTGAAAAAAATATCTCTGCGATCTGCCCTTGGTTCACACAGATACAATACTAATGTAATTATTGTATTATCTAGTTTAAATATGTAGTAAGTAGTTACTAGTACACGACTTTCCAGATTTAAAAATCTTTTTAATGTATGTAAGTAGGTACTGATAACATTCTGATACGCTTAGGTACTAATCCATTGGTTTGAGTTGAATAAAATCAGAGAATAGAATTTGATGTATAAGTAAGTTATGACTAAATCAGGCGATCAGCGAAGCTACCTACACAATGGTGAAACGTAGGTACTACGTACATCTATTGATTGAATCATATTTCATTCATGTGAAACCAGCAAGATTAGTGAATACACAGACAAACCACTTTGATTTTTCATAATTGCTTATTTTACTAGTATTATTAGCACACACAAAATGCGTCAAGCAGGGTTGCCAACTTTATTTTTTAGAAGATCGTACCATACATTTTAAAAGATCGTACTTTGCTAAGAATTCAAAAATAAAAATAGTACGCATTGAAATTTCAATAAAATAAATGGTAAACAAATGTGGTGGGTGTTACTAAAACTTCAACGCAAAATTTAACATTTTGGTATAATATTTAAGAATCTGGACACCAATTTAGCAACTAAACTTTACGACGAGGTTTTTTTTATTAAAGAAAAGGGGCTCGGAAGAGACTTTGTCATGAAATCCACACGAAACAATAAACACCAGTATCATTAGAACTTAAAACGGGATATTTACCATGTTTATTATTACTTAAAAAAACTGTGCTACCTACTACGGAGAACCATTCAAATGAGTGCCATCCGTGAAACAGTTTTTATCAGGGCTTGTTAACGTTACCAAATTCACACTATAAGTATCGTTAAGTAACGTTATTTTCATAAAGTTAATATTTTAACGGTAAAACGGGTAACGATACTTTGGTATCGAATCTATAAAATAACGTTACCAATTAACGTTACTAGTATCGATACTTTTACATACATACATACATAGAATCACGCCTTTTTCCCATGGGGGTAGGCAGAAACCACGGAACGCCACCTGCTACGATCTCTACACACTTCTTTTGCCTCGTTTAGGTTCATAAAATTGGTCATACACACACGCCGGTTGCGAGTACTACGCACCTGACCTTTCTGAAGAACATCACCAATAAGGTCCCTATATGTCCTCCTAGGGCGTCCCCTCCCGGTGTTTCCACTCACATCTGCCTTGTAAATACCTTTTGTGAGCCGACCTTCATTAATCCTCTCAACATGACCAAACCATCTAAGCATACTTTTTTCAATTTTTGTCACTACATCTTCTTTTACACCACACCGTTCTCTTATCACATCGTTACTTAATGCGTTGTTGTCAACCTGCGCAACCTAAGCGGAACGCCATGGGCGGCGGCGCTCTACGGCAACATCGCCAATCAAACGGTGCAAATGCAACTTCAATAATGTAGACGAAAGAAAGAGATGAAAGAAAATAAATAAAAAATTAACGGTACTCAGTTACCGGTAAAACGTATGCCAAGTATCGTTACCAAGCATTACGTGACCTCTACTAATAACGTTATCTTCGTCCGATGAAAGTAACGATACCAAATTTTTAACGTTATTCAAAGCCCTGGTTTTTATTGAAAAGTGAAGTGTTTTTGTGTTTTATTGACGGTAAGTGTTATTTTTATGTGCAATGAATGATTTTCAAGGTGATATAGAGTATTATTATAATGGTACAAAAGTGTAAGATTTAGAAGATGAAATACAAAATCAAACGTTAGCAACACTCGTTGATTGTCGTCACATGACATACTACAAATTTCAAATATTCTCTCTGAAAACAACAGCTTGGTGGTGGTGTTATTTCTGTTTCTTGAAACATTTCATAAATAAGATACATTTGCTGTTGTTTGTAATTATTCTTTTTGATTACAGATTGAATTGCAACTGAACTGCCTAAGATAAACCCGACTAATAAACTTGCATAAATGTATACGACATGTGTATTCAGGACCGCGAAAATCACGGAAAAAAGTGCAAGCAGTATTCAAAAGACATCATGGAAGTTCTTTTAGTGATCTATAGTGAGTAAATTAGATTCCCATAAGATTTCGAATCAGATTTACGTGAGTGGAGGTTATTTGATACTCGTTGGTTCGTGTTGTGTCTTAACTGTGTACTTTTAACTGTACCTATTTCATTTATTTATCTTTTATTTCAGTCCACATTCAACTCAAGATCATCATCAGCTGTCCAACCATTCGACAGCTGAAGATACGCCCTAAACCTATTCGCGTGGTATACCAGAAATTCGATACGAAGCCATAGCCTGCAGCTCTAGCTTCAATACAGTTGAATCTGTTACAGAGCAAGTAGAGACTGTTGATTTTGATTGGCCACAACCCGATTCAGAGACTGAAGCTTATCAACTAACTGTGGAAAGAACATCAAGTGATAACTTATCAGGTTTGGTAGGGTACCGTATTGTTGACTTGAAGAAGGTCATATGGTCACAACTTTGATTCTTCATCTGGAATGGTAAGTCCCAACTTGATACCATATTTTTGTGTTCATTACATTAGTACGCTTTTGCTTGTTTGTAGTGATGAAGTTTTTGTTTGACAATACCAAAGTACAACATATTTTACACAATGTTCAGTGTAACAAATATCATTATTTCTTGGTATGTATGTATAAAAATAATGTATTTCTTGGATTGTTTCTTTTTAACAGCTATTATTATTTTGATTCTAGGTCCAGGGTCAATTGCGAATTACCAAAATGAATAAATGTTACTTCATTTGCTTGATATCTGTCACCCAACCATTGACTGTCATAAAAGTTAACCGGGATGAGGAAGTTATCAACGCTATGATGCCGAAGTTGGTAACATTTTTTAAAACATGTGTACTGCCGGAAATTATTTTGAGAAGAGTTGAGAAAAATGCTAAATGTCTAGACATCAAGGAATTAAAAGGTATAAAAATATAAGTCTTACTCATTTCCTAACTTATTCCGCAGGTCTCTGAGGTGTCGGTTCTGTAAGAATAGTCTAACAAAACTGTGTAAATTCATTTGTTGCAGCGAAAACTGCGTCTTCCAGCATTTGATTCAGATCACACGGAAATTATATAAATGGAAGTAAAAAGCAGAAGACTGATACGGCGCGGCGGCGGCGGCGACTGCAAAAAGTAGCGCGTAGAAAAGAAGATATTTTATTATAATATTTATAAGTATCTTTGTATGGTGGTACGAGTCGATGGTTCGAATCCAAGCCGGCACTTTGCTGAGTGTAAATTATTTCATCACCACAGTTCAGAGGAGGCCTGAGTCTCAGCAGTGGGAACATTATAGAATAATTAATAAGCTATTTTTGCACGTAGCGATGTATAGTTTGTGTTATTTTGTTAGTTCATAAGATTTTTCTGTGTAGATAAGTTTCACTCATGTATTTAGGTACCAGCCTAACAATTCAATTGTAAAAGAATATTTATTGCAGTTCAAAATTGTATCATAAGTAGGTATTCTTGAAACATAAATAAATGTTATGGTTAGCTAGCAACCCCTTTGTGTTGTTGTGTAAGATACATGTGCCGTTATATATACTTACGTATGATGTTATTTATATTGTAATCTACATACATAATTCTTTCTAATACTAAATTCAAAATCATAATTGTAAATATCAAAATATTTAAAAAAGTATGTTATCTTTGTATGGTGGTATGACTCGATGGTTTGAATCCAAACGGAAACTATCTAAGTAAATGTAGTGAGAGTAAATAAAACGATTATTTTTATGAAAATATTAACCCCTTTTTACTAAATAAATATTATTAATTTATAGTAAGGTACAATAAAAAGCTTTACAATGTAATAAATAGTCTTTTATTTATTTATTTAGTACACGTCACTATTTACACTTCCATTCCTTCTTCTTCCTTACATTTCTTCCCGTGGGTGTCGTAAAAGGCGACTAAGGGATTTACTAGAGAATGGGCAGCAGCGTTCTCTATGCATTTTACCATCACACTGCGATCGCCAACCCGCTTGCCAAGCGTGGTGATTATGGCAAAGCCCCCCAAATAGGGGGAGGCCTATATCCAGCAGTGGACGTCTTGCGGCTGAGATGATGACTATTTACACATTACAATTTAGGTTCAGTCACATTACTACAACTTATAGGGACAGTGTACCTATATTAATTTCATTTTAAACTGTTTGAATAAAACGACATCTAGTGGTGTCGAAAGTTACTACTATTTACTTTGTATGTGTGTGTAAAGAGTAAAGTCAAGCGGCTAAATCTTTAGAATGTACAAATCTTTGTATGAGACCAGTTAACAAGCACAGTGACTATCTAAAAAAATCAAGTTAATGCCCTAGGTTTCGCATATAATAAAGTTATCTATTAAAGATTTCTAAGTTAGGCGTAAAAATTGAAAATGTTCCAAATTGTGGATCTAGCGCCATCTAGCGACAAAATGGCATCTGAGATAATCATCCATCCACCTTAACCGTTTACCCAGCGGATGTCACGGAAGCTCTCAAAATGAATAACATTTCCCGGTATTTGCAAAATTTTTCATTGATGCTCTGCTCCTATCATGATGTCGTAGCGTGATGTTATATAGCCTATAACCTTCCTTGATAAAGGGGCTACCCAAAACTATAAGATTTTTCAGAAAAAAATCAGTTGTTTGAACGTGCTAACACGTTCAACCAACAAACAAACAACCTCTTCAGCTTTATAATATTATAGTAAGTATAGATATAAGATCTTTATCACCGCTTTAATAAAAGTTTAGATTTTTTGTGAGATGTGAGAGTGTGCTTTCTAGCCAACTTTAAATCTTTATGGATCCTGAGAAATGGTCATTCAAAATGAAAAATGATAATACGAACTTCGAAATGTTTTTAAAGATCTATTCAATGGTACCCCACTAGATATTGTTTGTCGACTTTCATTTTTTTCTATTTCACAATAATATGACATCTGGTTGTCGTCATATTGGTTACCGTCATGACTTTAGGGACACTCAAGATTAAGACAAATCGACTGACGTAAGAAGCCCGTGTGTCTGGTCTCTAGAGCGCCACAAAGTAGAGATGTGCCAACTCGGAAAAAACACAAACCGAGTTAACTTGAGTTGAAATTCAGCTAACTCGGGTTGAATTCGAGTTACACAACTCGAGTTAGCTGGAAGAAGTTGAGTATATGATTTGTAACAAATTACTTTTTTATAGTCATATTTCTTTTTCCATCCAACTCACTGTTATGACAATTATCATTGCTAAACTTTGTAGTTCGTAGGTAGGATTGAAATAAAAAGGTCTTTATAGTTTGCATATATAAATTTATACTTTTCTTATTAAAGTTATTAAGTACTCATTTATTTTTGGTTTTATTCTTAAATTTGATAGAATCGGAAATCGTCGCGTCATCGTCGGTGTCATTCGGTCGCTGCAATGGCGGGTGTATTAAAGCGCACTCCCAACGAACGAATCGCGCTTTCGCTCTTTATTTTGATTCGTTCATTTATCGCCAGCCCAAACTCGAGTTAGGGAGAATTCAACTCGGGTGAACTCGAATTTAGCGTAACCCGAGTTAACTCGAGTTAGGAAGTCGAGTTGACATGTCTCTACCACAAAGGAACAAACTGATATACATATGTAGATACATAGGCTACACACATTACCCTCCGCAGTTGGGTATTATTATTTAAAAGACTCATAATTTTATAATAATCTACTGCTGAATCCTTAAAACGTTACCTAGATTATTTTTTAAAGTACCTATTTCGGCTAAGAAATAGTATGTCGATTATAATAGGGTCTAATAAAGTATGAAATTGCCGTTTTATGGTAATAGATCTGTGAATGGACATTAAACCATGAATGTGTGAGATATTGGAAAGATAAAATAAAATATTTTGCCACTTTTCCCGTCGCAGCGGAAAAGTAAGGTGTTCAACCTTCCTCGGAGACTCTCGGACTTATGAGGGAAAGACGAAAGCTGCCATGCACGCAGCTGTCATCGTCAGATAAGAGGGCCTTAAACTTAAAGATTAGAAAGACGCGAAGCGACCTTCGGTGCTCCAACACTCGCGACATTGATGTGACGATTTAGCAGAACCGAGGTTCGAAAGTGTTCGCTTGGCAACTAGGAAGGTCCCATCTAACGAAACTTAGAACTGGGGATGGCAGAATCGTGACTTCGAAGTCCAAGATACTCGAGGAAGTCGAGGATTTTTACGGGCATCTATACTCAACGCGGACGGCAAAACAAGCGATGATCATCAAGCCGATCTAATGCGCCACTACATGGAGGTCATCCCAGATGTCGACCAGTGCGAGATTAGAGCGGCTCTCTAGCAGCTAAAAAACAACAAGGCACCTGGGGATGACGGAATAACGACAGAGCTCCTTAAAGCGGGTGGGGCTCCAGTCTTGAGAGAGCTCGCGAGTCTTTTCAACTCCGCCATCAAAGAGGATACAACGCCCGAAGCGTGGAGCAGAGGTGCGGTGGTTCTGTTCTTCAAAAAAGGTGACAAAACCTTGCTGACGAACTACAGACCCATCTCACTTTTGAGCCTCGTGTACAAGCTGTTCTCGAGAGTCGTCACGAACCGTCTCGCCAGGAGACTTGACGAGCTCCAGCCGCCAGAACAAGCCGGTTTCCGAAAAGGCTTTAGTACCACATCCATACTGTTCGGCAAATCGTACAGAAGACCGAGGAGTACAACCAGCCGCTGTGTATGGCATTTGTGGACTACAAGAAAGCCTTCGACTCCATCGAAATATGGGCAGTTCTGGCCTCTCTGCAAAGAAGTCGAATTCACTGGCGCTACATCGAAGTGTTGAGATGCTTGTATGACGCTGCTACGATGAAAGTCCAGATCTAGGACCAAAAAACCAACCCTATTCAACTGCTGAGAGGGGTGAGACTGGGGGGTGTAATATCCCCGAAACTGTTTACCAACGCATTGGAGGACGTTTTCAAGACGCTGGACTGGACTGGACAGGGTCTCAACGTGAACAGCGAGTACATCTCACACCTTCGCTTTGCCGATGACATCGTCATAATGGCAGAGACGCTGGAACAGTTGGACCAGATGCTGCAAAGTCTGAATGGAGCCTCCCGGCGGGTTAGCCTCGGCATCAATTTGGACAAGACGAAAGTCATGTTCAACTCGCACGTCTTGCCGAGTCCAATCCACATCGAGGGTTCGTTTCTCGAAGTTGTGAAGGAGAATGTCTACTAAGGCCAAGTCATCCAGCTCGGTAGACAAAACTTTGAGAAGGAAGCCGACAGAAGGATCCAGTTAGGTTGGGCAGCATTTGGAAGTCTTCTCGTCACCTATCCCGCAATGTCTGAAGATTAAGGTCTTCAACCAGTGCGTCCTCCCCGTAATGACGTACGGTGCCGAAACGTGGACACTGACAGTTGGGCTGGTCCACAAATTCAAGATCGCTCAGCGCGCTATGGAGCGGGCTATGCTCGGAGATTCTTTGAAGAATAAAATCAGAAACGAAATTATCCGGAAAAGAACTGGAGTTACCGACATAGCTCGCAGAGTAAGCAAGCTGAAGTGGCAGTGGGCTGGCCATACTTGTCGAAGGACCAATGGCCAGTGGAGCAAACGAGTCCTGGAGTGGAGACCACGTATCGGCAAGCATAGTGTGGGACGCCCCCCAGCTAGATGGACCGATGGACCTTAGGAAAGTGGCTGGGGCAGACTGGATGCGGAAGGTGGAGGACAGGGTGTTGTGGCGCAACATGGGAGAGGCCTATGCAGTGGACTGCGATAGGCTGAGTTGATTGATTGATTGATGAATGATGACTCAAGAGATTTTTCTTTTTAAAAATGTGTAACATTCGATTTTCGAATTCCAACTGATTTTTAATTCGCTTACACAGAAAATATGGATACTTCGAAAATTCGAGTTATTTTTGAATACGAGTTCCGACGCCGAACTAACGCGGCAGAAACGGCTTGCAATATCAATGCTGCTTTTGGAGAGAAGACTGCTAATGGACGCACCGTACATTTTTGGTTTAAACGCTTTCGTAATGGAAACTTCGTCTTGAAGAACGAACCAGCGTTAGCGTTATGGTTTAACGTTATGTTTCCTACAATAATGACTTATTTTCTTGGGTTTCTCATGGGTGCCTCAATTTTTGACTGATCTGCGGAATGAAACGTGTGTTGAAATTTGCGCTGCTTTGTTGAAGGAATGTTGGATCAAATTGTGACTGTTGTTGAATCTAGATCCCCAGAGTTCTAACGCAAAGGCGTAAAAAAACTTCCGAGTGGATGGCAACAATGTATAGATAATGAGGGCAAATGTTTTGATTAAATAAATATGTTACATCTTGAAGAGAAAACTAGTTTTAATTTTGCAGTATAAATCGGTAATGTCATAGTTTAACCCCATATATTAAATCACTCATTATACGTGCTGACTAAGCGGTGTAGCGCTGAGCGCCCACCAGCCTTAGATTGACAGAAGTTGGTTGCGAACAGTCTCCTGGTGCGCACCTCCCGCCCATGCATATGTCGAGGAACCAGGTTCACTAAGTCAGAGCAGTCAAACTTGTTTCGGCATACATTAAATATACCTAGTCATAGTATCAAGCAGCATACGTCTTGACTGTATTTTTTAAGAAGCGACTGGTTACCTGCTCTTTTGCGAAGACATCTATAGATACTACATAGCACGAAGGTACTTACGTTGCACGAATACTATAATTTCATAATATTTAGCACAAAAGGATTCCAAATCCGAAATACTTCTTATTCTCATTGCGGTCTAACTATGAACTTAGTCTCAAAGTCTCAAAAAAGACACGTTTCCATAGAAAACCAAACTAAAATGTGGAAAGTAATGGAAAAAATGCCAGCTTTCAAATAAAAAAATAACCATCAAAATCGGTTCACCCAGTTAAAAGCTCTGAGGTAACAAATATAAAAAAAAACAACAGTCGAATTGAGAACCTCCTCCTTTTTTTGAAGTCGGATAAAAAGGCGTGGGGTGCTGGATATCAATTAAAAATACCTGAAAAAGTACCCCTCGCTTTTTTCCGTTATTTTCTACTTTTTATATTGTTTTTCTATGGAAGTGTTTTTTAGGGTTCCGTTGCCAAATGGCAAAAAACGGAATCCTTATAGATTCGTCATGTCTGTCTGTCTGTCTGTCTGTCCGAGTATGTCACAGCCACTTTTTTCCGAACCTATAAGAGCTGTGCTATTGAAACTTGGTAAGTAGATGTATTCTGTGAACCGCATTAAGATTTTCACACAAAAATAGAAAAAAAAACAATAATATTTGGGGTTCGCCATGCATAGAACTGAAACTCAAAAAAAAAAATTCATCAAACCCATACGTGTGGGGTATCTATGGATAGGTCTTCAAAAATAATATTGAGGTGTTTAATATCATTTTTTTCTAAACTGAACAGTTTGCGCGAGAGACACTTCCAAAGTGGTAAAATATGTCCCCCCCCCCCCCCCGTAACTTCTAAAATAAGGGAATTATAAAACTAAAAAAAATATATGATGTACATTACCATGTAAACTTCCACCGAAAATTAGATTGAACGAAATCTAGTAAGTAGTTTTTTTTTAATACGTCATAAATCGTAAACCACAATTTACCTTTCAAAAAGTCAACTCAAATGTAAAAATTAAAAAAAAAACATTTAATTTCATAAACATAAACCTACGTACCGTACGGAACCCTCGGTGCGCAAGTCCGACTCGCACTTGGCCGGTTTTTTTTAGTTTATTTTTTTTTTATAAAGTATCATTTATTTTCAATTTTTTAGGGTGCTTCGACTTTTATGACGTATGTCAGCGTAGTTTTCGAAGACATTTTTTTTCTATCCTGGTAACTCCGGCAAGGATAATGGCACTTTATAAAATGGTGACTAGCTTTTGCCCGCGGCTTCGCTCGCGTTAAATTCGGGGTAACACGGTTCCCCTTTCCTGATTTAGAACACACAGAGAACTCGGAACAGAATGTTATTTTAATACGCTACTGTAGACGATATTATATGTCTTTCCATTTGGGGATAGAATGTAAAGATTCTGGGCATTGGACACACGCGAACATGTTACAGACAATTGTCCATAGGAAAAGCACGGCTTTTCTAAGTTCACCCCAGCCATCTAAAAAAGAAAAAAAATAGCCTATGTCACTCTCCATCCCTTCAACTATCTCCAAATAAAAAATCACGTCAATTCGTCGCTTCGTTTTGCCGTGAAATACGGACAAACAGACACAAACACTTTCCCATCTATAATATTATAGTATGGATTGTATTGTCATCGGTCCTTGATAAGTTATCTTTACATAGGCACATACTAACATACGTATGAAGTTAATGAAAGCGTGTTAAAAAGTGGAGGGACGACGGTATTGTCTAAAAGCTCTCATCACAAAATCAAACAACTGACATGCCTTATCTTTACATTCATCACAAAATCAAACAACTGACATGCCTTATCTATACATACTACATACTACAAATAAATAAAATTGGAGTGTCTGTTTTTAATATTAAGATAACCACTTTTTACTAAGTGTATATGGATATACAGGGTTATTTGTAAAACACCGGCAACCTCTCAGAGCTATGTTACTAACATCATAATCAACAACTTTTGTTCTATGACTTTTAAAAATTAATCATATTTTAGTTTATCAGATTTGCATACAAAAATCGGTCGCCCGTAAATAGGTCAAAATCAAGCGCCCCCGCCGCCCTAACTCCGCTCCCCTCACTAATGTACTATCGCTTTCTTTTGCTTCGCATAGATTTCGTAACATTTAGATCGTTCAATTTAAATATTTTTATTTTTTGTATGAAAATCTGCTGACCTAAAATATGATAATTTTTTAAAGTCATAGAACAAAAGTTGTTTATTATGATGTTAGTAACATAGCCCTGAGAGGTTGCCGGTGTTTTACAAATAACCCTGTATACACGGTACATATACCAAAACAACATTTTTGTCAATTTTTGGCTGTCTGTCTGTCTGTTTGTTCCGGCTAATCTCTGAAATGGCTGGACCGATTTTGACGGAATTTTCACTGGCGGATAGCTGATGTAACAAGGAGTAACTAAGGCTACTTTTATTTTAGAAAAAATTAATAATCGTTTAAAAAAAACTAAAAACACGCTGAATTTTGAGACGTAGTAGTAGAGCGTAGTTTGTGACGTATGTCAGCGTAGTTTTCAAAGACAGTTTTTATGACAAACTTTTTGTTAAATACCACGCAGACGAAGTCGCGGGTAACAGCTATTACCTATAATATAACCTGAATTAACTCATCTTACCGCGGTAGTACGTCCTCCTGCGTTAATTTCCGACATCCACGCGGGCGAAGCCGCGGGCAAAAGCTAGTTAGTAATATTTTCAATACGGAGATTCACATAAAGTTTCGAATCCAGCTGCACACCAAGATCACAAAGATAATTAACTTTGTAACATTGAATTACAACACTACTTGTGTTGTAAAAAGAATTGATCAGATAGCGATCCTTCACCACGTGCAAGTTCTGTGCTATTTCGGTCATGAGTGTTCCGCGAGGCGCGCGGCGCACGGCGCCCCGGTCACTTTCATCCACTTTCCCTGCACGTGCGCCCGCCGGTTCGCTAGCTCAGCGCAGCGTGCGTCGGCTCACACACTCGCGTGTTAGCAGCGCACACCCAGGCGCGGTGGCCACCACTTGTACACCACGTGTTAAGTATGCTACCAGCGATGCTGTAGCCTGAAACAATAATTTCCAATCTCTGTGCTGCTTCCTGTTTGGTATAATATATCGGTTGAAAGAGTTCTTTAAATATATTTCTTTTTATAAAGAAATATATTTAAAGAACTCCTTCAACCGAAGCTGTTTAAAGTGAATTCTAATTGTAACTACTTCTTTACCGTGGCATCCGCGGCACGGCACGCGGTGGCTGCGGCAGTAGCTACTTCCTAACAAAGCAATCTGATGGACCCTGCAATTTAGGGCCAGGAAACAACTTTCATTTGTAAAGTTTTTGCAAGACGCAGTTGCGAATTTGCGACCAAGTACTACTTACTTTCACTTTATGAAGGTTGCCGAAGGCGTTGTTCAGTGGTGGATGGATGATTATCTCAGATGCCATTTTGTCGCTAGATGGCGCTAGATCCACAATTTGGAACATTTTCAATTTTTACGCCTAACTTAGAAATCTTTAATAGATAACTTTATTATATGCGAAACCTAGGGCATTAACTTGATTTTTTTAGATAGTCACTGTGCTTGTTAACTGGTCTCATACAAAGATTTGTACATTCTAAAGATTTAGCCGCTTGACTTTACTCTTTACACACACATACAAAGTAAATAGTAGTAACTTTCGACACCACTAGATGTCGTTTTATTCAAACAGTTTAAAATGAAATTAATATAGGTACACTGTCCCTATAAGTTGTAGTAATGTGACTGAACCTAAATTGTAATGTGTAAATAGTCATCATCTCAGCCGCAAGACGATCACTGCTGGATATAGGCCTCCCCCTATTTGGGGGGCTTTGCCATAATCACCACGCTTGGCAAGCGGGTTGGCGATCGCAGTGTGATGGTAAAATGCATAGAGAACGCTGCTGCCCATTCTCTAGTAAATCCCTTAGTCGCCTTTTACGACACCCACGGGAAGAAATGTAAGGAAGAAGAAGGAATGGAAGTGTAAATAGTGACGTGTACTAAATAAATAAATAAAAGACTATTTATTACATTGTAAAGCTTTTTATTGTACCTTACTATAAATTAATAATATTTATTTAGTAAAAAGGGGTTAATATTTTCATAAAAATAATCGTTTTATTTACTCTCACTACATTTACTTAGATAGTTTCCGTTTGGATTCAAACCATCGAGTCATACCACCATACAAAGATAACATACTTTTTTAAATATTTTGATATTTACAATTATGATTTTGAATTTAGTATTAGAAAGAATTATGTATGTAGATTACAATATAAATAACATCATACGTAAGTATATATAACGGCACATGTATCTTACACAACAACACAAAGGGGTTGCTAGCTAACCATAACATTTATTTATGTTTCAAGAATACCTACTTATGATACAATTTTGAACTGCAATAAATATTCTTTTACAATTGAATTGTTAGGCTGGTACCTAAATACATGAGTGAAACTTATCTACACAGAAAAATCTTATGAACTAACAAAATAACACAAACTATACATCGCTACGTGCAAAAAGCTTATTAATTATTCTATAATGTTCCCACTGCTGAGACTCAGGCCTCCTCTGAACTGTGGTGATGAAATAATTTACACTCAGCAAAGTGCCGGCTTGGATTCGAACCATCGACTCGTACCACCATACAAAGATACTTATAAATATTATAATAAAATATCTTCTTTTCTACGCGCTACTTTTTGCAGTCGCCGCCGCCGCCGCGCCGTATCAGTCTTCTGCTTGTCACTTTTTACTTCCATTTATATAATTTCCGTGTGATCTGAATCAAATGCTGGAAGACGCAGTTTTCGCTGCAACAAATGAATTTACACAGTTTTGTTAGACTATTCTTACTGAACCGACACCTCAGAGACCTGCGGAATAAGTTAGGAAATGAGTAAGACTTATATTTTTATACCTTTTAATTCCTTGATGTCTAGACATTTAGCATTTTTCTCAACTCTTCTCAAAATAATTTCCGGCAGTACACATGTTTTAAAAAATGTTACCAACTTCGGCATCATAGCGTTGATAACTTCCTCATCCCGGTTAACTTTTATGACAGTCAATGGTTGGGTGACAGATATCAAGCAAATGAAGTAACATTTATTCATTTTGGTAATTCGCAATTGACCCTGGACCTAGAATCAAAATAATAATAGCTGTTAAAAAGAAACAATCCAAGAAATACATTATTTTTATACATACATACCAAGAAATAATGATATTTGTTACACTGAACATTGTGTAAAATATGTTGTACTTTGGTATTGTCAAACAAAAACTTCATCACTACAAACAAGCAAAAGCGTACTAATGTAATGAACACAAAAATATGGTATCAAGTTGGGACTTACCATTCCAGATGAAGAATCAAAGTTGTGACCATATGACCTTCTTCAAGTCAACAATACGGTACCCTACCAAACCTGATAAGTTGTCACTTGATGTTCTTTCCACAGTTAGTTGATAAGCTTCAGTCTCTGAATCGGGTTGTGGCCAATCAAAATCAACAGTCTCTACTTGCTCTGTAACAGATTCAACTGTATTGAAGCTAGAGCTGCAGGCTATGGCTTCGTATCGAATTTCTGGTATACCACGCGAATAGGTTTAGGGCGTATCTTCAGCTGTCGAATGGTTGGACAGCTGATGATGATCTTGAGTTGAATGTGGACTGAAATAAAAGATAAATAAATGAAATAGGTACAGTTAAAAGTACACAGTTAAGACACAACACGAACCAACGAGTATCAAATAACCTCCACTCACGTAAATCTGATTCGAAATCTTATGGGAATCTAATTTACTCACTATAGATCACTAAAAGAACTTCCATGATGTCTTTTGAATACTGCTTGCACTTTTTTCCGTGATTTTCGCGGTCCTGAATACACATGTCGTATACATTTATGCAAGTTTATTAGTCGGGTTTATCTTAGGCAGTTCAGTTGCAATTCAATCTGTAATCAAAAAGAATAATTACAAACAACAGCAAATGTATCTTATTTATGAAATGTTTCAAGAAACAGAAATAACACCACCACCAAGCTGTTGTTTTCAGAGAGAATATTTGAAATTTGTAGTATGTCATGTGACGACAATCAACGAGTGTTGCTAACGTTTGATTTTGTATTTCATCTTCTAAATCTTACACTTTTGTACCATTATAATAATACTCTATATCACCTTGAAAATCATTCATTGCACATAAAAATAACACTTACCGTCAATAAAACACAAAAACACTTCACTTTTCAATAAAAACCAGGGCTTTGAATAACGTTAAAAATTTGGTATCGTTACTTTCATCGGACGAAGATAACGTTATTAGTAGAGGTCACGTAATGCTTGGTAACGATACTTGGCATACGTTTTACCGGTAACTGAGTACCGTTAATTTTTTATTTATTTTCTTTCATCTCTTTCTTTCGTCTACATTATTGAAGTTGCATTTGCACCGTTTGATTGGCGATGTTGCCGTAGAGCGCCGCCGCCCATGGCGTTCCGCTTAGGTTGCGCAGGTTGACAACAACGCATTAAGTAACGATGTGATAAGAGAACGGTGTGGTGTAAAAGAAGATGTAGTGACAAAAATTGAAAAAAGTATGCTTAGATGGTTTGGTCATGTTGAGAGGATGAATGAAGGTCGGCTCACAAAAGGTATTTACAAGGCAGATGTGAGTGGAAACACCGGGAGGGGACGCCCTAGGAGGACATATAGGGACCTTATTGGTGATGTTCTTCAGAAAGGTCAGGTGCGTAGTACTCGCAACCGGCGTGTGTGTATGACCAATTTTATGAACCTAAACGAGGCAAAAGAAGTGTGTAGAGATCGTAGCAGGTGGCGTTCCGTGGTTTCTGCCTACCCCCATGGGAAAAAGGCGTGATTCTATGTATGTATGTATGTAAAAGTATCGATACTAGTAACGTTAATTGGTAACGTTATTTTATAGATTCGATACCAAAGTATCGTTACCCGTTTTACCGTTAAAATATTAACTTTATGAAAATAACGTTACTTAACGATACTTATAGTGTGAATTTGGTAACGTTAACAAGCCCTGATAAAAACTGTTTCACGGATGGCACTCATTTGAATGGTTCTCCGTAGTAGGTAGCACAGTTTTTTTAAGTAATAATAAACATGGTAAATATCCCGTTTTAAGTTCTAATGATACTGGTGTTTATTGTTTCGTGTGGATTTCATGACAAAGTCTCTTCCGAGCCCCTTTTCTTTAATAAAAAAAACCTCGTCGTAAAGTTTAGTTGCTAAATTGGTGTCCAGATTCTTAAATATTATACCAAAATGTTAAATTTTGCGTTGAAGTTTTAGTAACACCCACCACATTTGTTTACCATTTATTTTATTGAAATTTCAATGCGTACTATTTTTATTTTTGAATTCTTAGCAAAGTACGATCTTTTAAAATGTATGGTACGATCTTCTAAAAAATAAAGTTGGCAACCCTGCTTGACGCATTTTGTGTGTGCTAATAATACTAGTAAAATAAGCAATTATGAAAAATCAAAGTGGTTTGTCTGTGTATTCACTAATCTTGCTGGTTTCACATGAATGAAATATGATTCAATCAATAGATGTACGTAGTACCTACGTTTCACCATTGTGTAGGTAGCTTCGCTGATCGCCTGATTTAGTCATAACTTACTTATACATCAAATTCTATTCTCTGATTTTATTCAACCCAAACCAATGGATTAGTACCTAAGCGTATCAGAATGTTATCAGTACCTACTTACATACATTAAAAAGATTTTTAAATCTGGAAAGTCGTGTACTAGTAACTACTTACTACGTATTTAAACTAGATAATACAATAATTACATTAGTATTGTATCTGTGTGAACCAAGGGCAGATCGCAGAGATATTTTTTTCACTTTATGTAAAGCATTCTTTCTCATTCCATAATAAAAAACATTTTATCAATCAAAAAATGTTAACTGCGCGGGCAAACCCGCGCGCCCGGCGCTAACTTGCTAGAAACACAATATTCTGGAAACGATTCGCAAGTTTTCAAGACTCAAGCAATCACGCTTTGACGGTATGGCAACAACGCGGGGTGCGAGCGCTGCTACTAGAATGGCAACGTCGCATTATCGAATTTAAAAGATAAATTCTTGTCTAAATGTTCGAATATCGAACAGCGCCATCTATTATGAATGTTTACTAATCGTAAACTCGTAACACAACAGCAACCAACTTTCTCGGTGGTTCTATAAATTTCCGTCAGATGGCGCGATTCAGGTCACTCACACATGTAAAGATTTTTCGTTTTTTATTCGGTCTAATTCTCCTAGAAATACTGTTTTTTTTATAAAATTTGGGCCATATGCGAACATAATACATTATTAAGTCTCATTAAAGTTGCTTTTATTCTGCAGAAACTGTTTATTTACCGAGATTTCCACACCTGAAAAATGTATGGCGAGGGCTATCTAGGCATTCACCTTAAGAAAACCAAGTAGTCCTTGTTTTATTTGGATGCACTAGTTCGATACGGTTTACCGGTTGAAGATTCCCAGGAACACAGTCATGTCTTAAAACGTATTGTCGATATTTTATGAATGTAACATGAAAGATATGAGGTCGGTGGGTATTTGGTTTTACATTTTTTTATTAGTAGATTATAAAAAAATATTATTAAAAATATACTTTTTTTAAACAAAAAATTAAAGCGCCGAAAAAACTGTAAAGCAAAAAAATAAGAAGTCTAAGTATTTTTTTTTTTTTTCTTTTTCAGTTTTGCATGCAATTAATACAATTTTTGTATCGCTAAACATGTGGACATTATATAAAAACCAAACTGTAATAACTTTATACCATGTTTAAAGCAAATAAAACTTATCTTATCTTATCTTATCTAACTAATTTGGCTTGGTTATTTCTATTTTATGTTAATTTAGTGATCCTTGGCCATTGATTGTTTGGCGCCGACTCAAAATTACTTAGGCTTCTTATTTTTTGCTTTTCAGTTTCTTCGGCGGTTTATTTTTTTGTTAAAATGTTTTTAAATTATATTTTTTTATAATCTACTAATTACTACATGCTTGCAAAATCGGACTATTATGTAAGAAGTTATGTGTGGTCATACTTTACAATCAATGAGTGAATAATAAATCCTACCCTTAGGGTTGGATTTGTTTTTCCAAATATAGGGGAAAGGGTGGCAAGATGGGGTACTTAAGCTTTAAAGGTCAATAATATAAAAAATTACATAGTGAAACAATCATATTTATTTTTTAATTAACAACTAATTATTATTATTCTAATATTTGGTGTCATTTGGAACTTTTGGTACCACATTTCAGAGTAAAAAAATAAAAATAAAAAAAGGTATTTTGCCCCGTCTTGCCCCATGGTGCTGGTAAGATGGGGTACCCCCCTGAGGTAAGATGGGGTGATGAGAATGATCATAGAGAAAGATGATTATCTGAGCTGGCAGAACTCGCAGACATGGGTGGCTTCGTTATCATCATCATCATCATCTATTCCTGCGCAGCTATTATGAGCTATACTTTAATGTATCTCGGTTGTCAAAGAAGGGGCAAAATCTGTTTCGGAAAACATGTTTGGATTATAGGGCCAAATCCCACATATACGAAATCCATTTACTGCTGTAGACATAGTGGCTGCTTGAACAAAATCATTTCCAAATACTTCAACGACTTGGCGGATAGTAATGACTAGTCCAGGGTTAGAACGCAGCCAGGCTATAACGGCTTGTTCATAATAAACGCTCAATGGTCGCATGAACGCAACATCCGCTACTTGTAAACGGTATGTCGTGTGTGGAGAAAAATACATGATTTTAACACCATGAGCTCTGGCTTCATTGATCAGGTCAATATTCTGAGTGTGGGTGCTGTGCCGATACAGTAAAAGAAGCACGGGTCTCTCTTTAGATGCTCCACTGAAAATTACAAATCTCTTAAACAATTGGAGGAACAGCTCGGAAGTAATCCAGCCCAAATCACTACATGTACCCCAAGCACCAGCTTGTGAATTCACCATGAGCTCTGGATTCATCCTTTTTCTTGGAAAGATAAGCATAGGTGGCATGTAGTTTCTAGCTGCACTGAAGCATATCTCGACCGTTACCGTCTGTCCTCGTTCTGCTATTCCTCTTTTAGGAATTATTTTGTAATTTGTCTTTGACACAACAGAAACCCCCGTTTCGTCACAGTTATACGGTCAGGAGTTAGTTGGTGCTCATCGTACACGTTGCCGAGGAAATTGTAGAATTTGTCAACTGCAACTTTGTTAAAAACCAGATGCTCTGGCAGCAGAAGTATTTTCAGGCTTTCTAATTGAAAGCTCTGGGTGTCGTTTTAAGAAGCCATTTACCCACACTCTACCAGCTTCTTTTTTCTCAGCGTTGAATAGATTAGGCTTATTTTTTTTTAATTGCTAACTGGTATACTAATGCCTTTAGATCTTTAACTGTAAGTCCATATAACCTTTCTTCCATTTCTAATAAATAGGCACAAAGCTCATTTTCTTCAGACGTAGAAACAATAGGCAGCCTAGGACCCAATGGCACTTTAATTGGTATGGGTAAGTTTTCATCAGATGTTTCGTTCAATACTAGGCGAGCAGCCTTTACTTTTCTCTCTAATGTCGTCTGTGGCACATCAAATTGTTTAGCTGCTTTAAAAAACCTATTTTTCCTTTCAAAACCGCTTGAACTGCTTCCCGCATGGATTCTTCGGACCACGACCCTCTGTCAGTCGTGCGTTTGTAGTCACGAACCATTCTAAAAAGGCAAACTATAATAAGCTCACAAAAACACTTATTTTTACGGAAAACAAACAAGAAAAAAAAAATTCTAATTGGGGGCAAGATGGGGTACTCCGTTACCCCATCTCGCCTGCAGAGCCATTTTATAAAAAAAAAATACAAAATAAAAAACAGCTAACAATCTTAAGGAAACACAATCCCTACCTTATTATAGGTTAGTTTAAGCCTCAATCACAGCAGCACCTCACCAGCTAACGTTATTTAACCAACCACAGTCATGTGTCAAACCAGAAGAAAATATGATAAACAATTTGCAATAAAACACTTTTTTGATTTTTTTTCGACACTGCACTTGTGAACCACTATCCGCCGGGTGACTGACAAGTGTCATGGCGGCGCGTCGAACGATGAATCAACGAGCGTTATTGTTCAATTTGAACTGTGAATTTCGCTGGGTACCCCGTCTTACCCGCTACCCCGTCTTACCTCCTTCTCCCCTACATGGGACCACCTTCGGGATATACCCTTCACAATAAATAAGAATAGTTAAAATCGGATCACTCTGTAAAAAGTTTTGTGATAAAACATTTAAAAAAAGTATATATGCGTGGACTGGCGAACCTCCTTTTTTTTTTTTTTTGGATGGCAAATCATCAAATGACTTCTCCCGCTCTGGGCGGAGCGGGAGGGTGTGTCAGACTTTTACTGCGCAAAACCCACCCGTGTTCCTTCAGTTGCCCATGTGCCAGGGTCACGGTATCTCTTTCGAACAATCTCGCGACCCTGACAGGCATCGGTCCTAGCAGACCCCTTAAGTGCTGCTGACATCTCTATGAGGCGCGCGTGGAACACTACGCGCCGTCGACCCAAGCCTGGTCCTTACCGGGCCGCGAGCTACCCATTGCTCGCCACCCGCAAGCTCGCGCCTACGGTGGCCGGGAGTCCACTATCGACTCCCGACGCCCGGGGCGTCTCCGCCTGCAGCGGCTAGGGACGTGAGGGCGCAGAGACTGCCACTCCCTCACGCGCCCCGCCTCCTCCTTCGCGAGCATTACTGCTTCGCAGAAGGAGGTGACGGCTTCCCATGCCCTCTCGCTCCGTACCATGGTTCGCACCAGGGCCGGACGCAAGAGGTCGCCGCCGCCGATCGCCTCCACGAGGACACGGCGGTGCTCCGCCCAGGCAGGGCACACCTCCACCGTATGCTCCACCGTGTCCTCCAGACGATCCTTGCAATGGAAACACCCGGGCGTATCCTCCCGCTTTATCCTGAACAGGAACCCACCGAAGCACCCATGCCCGGTGAGAACCTGCGTCAGGCGGAAGGTGAGGACGCCGTGGCGCCTCTCAATCCACTCCTCAAAGAGGGGACTTACCGCCGCAATTGTGGCGTGCCCAGCGCTGGGTTGCGACAATCGGACCTGCCATGTCGCCATGAGATCCTGCCGGAGCTCTGTCCGCCGTGCCGCGATTTGTCGCGCCAGCGGAGTTTCGCCCCGGCGTTTCGCCTCCTCGCGCCACTCCCAGATGTGGGCGAGGACCTTTGCCTCCAGATCCCATGGCGGCGCGGCGCTCCGGCAAGGAGGCTCACCGCCTCGCAGGAGACCGTGCGGTATCCCCGGACTTGCGAACCTCCTCCGTTTTTTTTCGTCGGTTAAAAATGTGTTTAAATAAAAGACCCGTAAAGGAACATGACTTGTCATTCTGATCTTGTTATCGTACCTATCTGTAATCTTATCTACAGGGTGTGGCGCAAGTAGTGGTCCACCGTTCAGAATTCGATGACCCAGATAATTAACTATAACAATTAAAAATTTTAAACATTTTTACCCTAGGATTTTTTTTACAAAAATCGCTTTTGTACTTGATGGTGTGTTAAAAATTGGGGTTAAAATTAGAGAAGAACCAACTTTTTCTTCAAAAGAGCTGAATTTACATAAAAAATCATAATTTATTATGATAGCTCTAGTATTCAGCAGTAATGAACAGAAATCAGAATGAAAAAATAATGGTTTTTGTTGAAACTATAAACAAATATGTAATAAAAGTTAGAAATTTCGTTAATAAAAGACAAAAATGAAATATTTTCGGAATCCTTGGGTAAAAATGGTTAAAAATTTTAATTGTTATAGTTAATTATCTGGTTCATCGAACCCTGAACGGTGGACCATTACTTACGCCACACCCTGTATGTAAAGTCTTCCTTTATTTTTGTTCTTTAGAGATTTAGTATCTATGTATTTGTGTATCTGTTATTTCGAATATGCTGGGCTCGTTTCTATTTTAGCATGTTGTAAACTTATTGTTTGCATCAACGATATCCCCGTTTAATTTCCACACTAATCACTGTCCATTCCAAGTTTCCCTGGAAGACATCGCAGAACA